>RJVU01071404.1:750440-762723 GCA_003731715.1 Anabarilius grahami
TTTTTTTTTTTTTTTTTTTTACAAATAAATGCTGTTCTTTTGAACTTTCTATGCATCAAAGAATCCTGAAAAAAGTATCACTGTTTTTAGAAAATTGAGTCACACAACTGTTTTCAACATTGTCAATAATAAGAAATGTTTCTTGTGCTCCAATTCAGCATATTAGAATGATTTCTGGAGGATTATGTGAGACTGATGACTGGAGTAATGAAAATTGCATTTTAAAATGTATTAAAATAGAAATCCATTATTAAAAATTTAATAATATTCCACAATATTTATTTTATTTATTTATTTATTTTTACTACTTTTTAATCCAATTAATTAACCTTTAGTGAGCATATTAGACTTCTTATATAACTGTTCTGTTGAAATATGAAATTATCATTTGCAAACTGATTGCTAAGGGCAGTAATTGCAAGAAGAATTGTAAGACATACTTCTTCCTCAAAAGTACTAAAAGAATCATTAATGACATCATTAAAGAACTGAAACCAGAATTCCTTACAATTCTAATCTCTAGTTAAAACTGAAACGTCATTATTTTATTAATCCTTTCTCCCATCTTTTCACATTTCTTTATCTCTTCTACTGGCGTTTTCTCCCTCTGCACTCTGTTACTCATTTGTTAGTTTCATTAGTGTAGTACATGTCCCAGGGCTAAGCCAATGTATCTGCCCCATTTTTTGCAAACCCATGAGGAAAATCATGCACATTGAATATACATATACAAACAAGCACATGCTAGCAATGACTGATGCTCACGCTCTATATTTAGCTCTACCTCTCTTTCTGTCCATTTAATCTGTTCATCTTTTGGGAACCATTCATATTCTCTTAGCAACAGAAACAAAATCATGCCACGTGTATATAAACGTTAACCTCAGCTTCCTCCACACAGATGGCAGAAGGGCAACTGATGCATCAGTATGTGTGTTTGACAGAACAGAATCACAGCTGATTCACAGGTCAGGTTGGGGCCACACTAATCATCATTTCAAACTCCTGAGGAAAGAAACAAAAGAGGATAAAACATACCAAAATGACAAGGACAGAGAAATGACAGCTAATTGATAGAGGCTTATGGTTTGCTGGCGGACCATAACTAAAGACAGCAACATGTAGATTCTGCAGGAATAACATGAATGGTGTTTTGAGAGCCCTGTGGTCAGAGTTTAGAAATGTTTGTACACCCTAAGGCCAAAACACTCCACCCTTTCTCCTTTACACCCCCTCTACTTCATTCTGTATGTATTTTTGTGTCTAATTCTTTCTAACTCATATCAGAAACCCTCGGGCAGTATGGTCAGATACTGTCAAGATCAGTAAAAATTAGCTTTTTGCTTTGGGTCATTGAACTATGGCTTTTTCCTTTTGCTCGTTTAATTAAACACATCTACTTTGAATTAAACAGTGAATCTTTAATTCTGCTGCTTTTGTGCAAATGAAACTGGGAAAAAAGTTTTTAATGCACACATTAACTAAGAGGGTTTAAGTTAGTACTATACTACTCTTACTATTCCTGTAGTATGTGCACAACTGTTCAAAATTTTGGGATCAGTACAATGTTTTAATATTTTTGAAAGAAGTCTCTTATGCTCACTATATTGCATTTATTTAGTCAAATAATAATAATAATAATAATTATAATAGTAATATGAAATATTATTGCAATTTAACATGACATCTTTATTACATAATTATTACATATTTATTACATCTGTTTCCTAAATAAAAGTTATTTATTCCTGTGATGCCAAAATATAATTTTCAGAAGTCATTATTTCAGCATTTACCGTCATAAGATCCTTTAGAAATCAATCTTATATGCTGAATAATTGCTCAATAAACATTTATTGTTATTGTTGTTGAAAACAGTTTCGCTGTTTAATATTTTTGTGGAAACTGTGATGCATTTTTTTTTTTTATCTCACTCTCACTTTTGATCTATTGCATTCTTGCTGAAGAAAAAGTATTAATTTCAATAAATAAATAAATCTTTTACATACTTTTCAACAGTAGTGTATTATGTTCATATTATGCAAGGAACACCCAGATGCCCTACTTTGTATGTCAAAATATGCAGTATACAACAGCACACTGGGTTTGATACTGTATCTCACAATGCAATGTGCCTGAGGTGACCTTCCATTTCAAGTGTGATGAAAGAACTGGAAGATATTTTAAAAACTTTTTCTTAATTCATTATTTCAAATTGTCAGGAGAAATTTTACGTGGATTAGAAATGCCCGCAAAATAACCATATTTATATCCGCTAAATTAATAAATGTAAATGAGGTGATAACTGGACTCCACTTGCTGAATTAAACATGCACCGTGCTGACAATGTTGTGTACCACCATTTGAAATATTCATTGTTGCACATTACGTATGCAGTTTTTTTAAACATAGGAAATTAGTATCTGTAACCTGCAGTACTTAGCCACACACCTACAAAATCAGTACAGCAGTTTATATATCACCCCTTGCACAGTTTAAACCAACAATCTTTCAGTTATCAACTCAGTTTTTAACAATTAGGCTAATAGATCCTCACAACTGTTATTATTCATTTTTATTTGTGGTAGTGGCTGTTGTTTTGCTTAAAAAACAAAACAAAACAAAAACCTGGATTACATGCAGCTAATGTCACTGTATCTGCCAGTGTTAAGCTCATGTAATCACCTGCTCTCTGTCACCAACACTTCATACCCCTATTTTCTCAATGTTATCCAGCTTTCCTCCCTCCCTTTTCTAAAGCACAGAGCTTCATCTATCCGTGAGATCAAAGCACGCTCGTATGATGCAGCTACGGCAGATATCAAAGTTGCCTCACTGTTAGCATGTGCACGCTTGAAGGCAGCACCGATAACAGTATCCGTCTCATCACAGATGCCATTTTATTAGCGCCCCACTCATTTACAACAAACACATTTCATCTGAAGCTCACTGAGCTGGGAAATCATCCAGGAGATAGCTCTTAGAAATCAGGAAGCAACAGTGTTCATACTTTGTGATGAGGATGTTGCAAAACAAGCCTATGGTTGTTTCTGTAAAAACACTCCATTCCGATTCCGCTCCAGGGTTTTCACTTACTACACTCTTCCCATGCTTCCCACTTGCTTTTCATAGGAACTTCAGCTTATTCTGTGGCAAAATGTGCACTGTTATTTTCATAAAAAGAAAAAAAATGATGATGGTAATAATAAATAAATATAATTGTATTATTATTTAACTGAATACATTATTATTATTATCATCATTATGATCTGATTTTCCCAGTCTGAATGCTGCAAGAGCATTGAGCAAAGAATGTATGTGGCCTTGAGACAGGTGTGCTCGCATCAAACACAAATGATAGACATCTGGAACTGCAAGTGATCAAGAAGCTGATGTTTTTGGCTTTCTAGCATATATTGAGACTGGGTTAGGATAAGCCAATCATCCAAATAGTTCAGAATGTGCATTCCACTCAGCTTGAGAGGAAAAAGAGCTGCATTCACACACTTTGTAAACGTCCACATAGTATGAATGGCGGATGCCCGGCTGCTATGTACGCCTTCTCTGCAATGTTGGCGGAGCACGGCATCGGAAGCAATGGTGTGGACTTCCAACCACATGCAGTTGAGCACAGGTGGGCCGCAACAGACTCCTTGACGGGCGGCAGTTTGGAGTATCCCAATCGGTCGGCTCTGTCGACAGAAGAGAGATTAGTTCACTCTGCTTAGGCTCGGGCCAAATAGGGGGAGCTCCAAGCCCACGAGATTTCCTCATGGACCTCGGGGGAAAATGGAGCGGGTCTCTGGGAGGCAGTAGCTTGGTGAACCTGCTGCAGAAACCACATGTCCATCCTGTTCCTCACTGGCTGTTCCAGGGGGTGACCGGTCGAGGCCTAGGTCCTTAACAGCCTCTAAAAGGATCACCAATAGCTCTTCGTCCACTGCAGCCGGAGGCTCGGTCACCTCAATGCAGGGAGCCTCGGACTCCTGACAGGAACAATCACCTGATTCAGAGGGCGCAGTTCAAGACTGTGAAAACCCTGGCATGGAGGGTCCTGATTGTCATTTCCTCGCAGAAAGGAAAGTCATATCCAGTGCCGCCCAAGCAGAAAATGCACGCATTATGCGTGTCAGGGAGTTTGATGGGTCCACCACACACACGACATTCCTTGATGGACATCATCTTCTTCCTGCCAGAATGCAGAAGGGGAGCAGTGAGAGAAAGTGTTGTCCTCTTAATGGCGAAATCAACGGTGAGAAAAATCCGATGCTTGCTTCGTGAAGGAGAAAGATTCTGAGGCAATGGCACTCAGTTACCATTGGCCAGTAATTTTTATTGGCACGATGCTATCAGGCTTCAGTATTCAAGGAAAGAGATACCCCATAGCATTAGCACGCAATGTCGAGAGACCGCCTAGAAAGGGAACTGTACTTTTGCCACATGTGTCAGCCTTTTTTCGGGCTGTACCTTTCATTCAGTGGATTAACCTGCAAGCATCGCAGGCCGCCGGTTGTCATTATCATCTCCATCCGTAACAATCACTCTCTCACACACACACACAGCATGGAACCATCATTACAGTCCTTAACCTCAGATCCCTGTGTTTGTCTTAGTTACCCTAATCATATTTCCCCCCTTCGCCTTCGCCTTATTGAGATAAATTAGCATAATGTTGTGGCAACAGTGTTCCTTGAATAGAAATGTCTTCTGCCTAACAAAACCCTGTTCTGCATCAGATCATGTAATAAATATGAAACACAACACTAGAAACACATTCACCATATTCAACAGGTATTGATACATGCAATATGTTTCAGTCTCAACTTCAGCCCTAAAGACCGGGTTTACCTGAGCGATAAATGCAAAAAAACAGTTCTGCAAATACAAAATAACATAGCTGGTGGTTGCTTGAAGTTGTTTTCAGAGTCAGTCATTAATCATATTAGGCTATCAGCAGGTGACCAGCCATACTGTGTACCTCACAATGGATACTATGAGAAAGAATTACCATGAGCCCAGCAGGAGATCAAACGTGTGGCAGCGGTAAAGATTGCCACTTCTACTGAAAGGACAGGGAGACTTGAAAAAACAGCAGACTGTTTTGTCATTAATTATTTTCTTTCTTCCGGGGAACACACACACACACACATTTTAAAGAATTGAATTGGTTGCTCTTTTCCATACAGTTATGATCCATGTGAAATGAGACTTTTAAGCTTCACAAAGGATGCAAAATAAAAAGTATCATAAAATATAGTCCAAATTACTTGTGCACTGTATTTAGACTTCTGAATTCATACAATAGATTTGTTTGAGGTACAGATGATATTTTCATTTATTCATTGATACTTTACTGACAGTCAGCTGTTAACCACTGAAACCAGATCAGTCTGATTTGTGAATTAATCTTTCTGAACAGGATTCTACTGATTATTTGAAAAGATGCACAAACCAAATGGAAAACTTTTATGCACTTTTTGGTGCTTTTGAGGGTGAGTAAACGAAAAATGTTTAATCTTGGGCTAAATTTGGATGTACAGTAGGTCAGATTTCCGTATATAGGATATGTACTGTATCCAATTTAAAACAACATCTTGAAGTGACTCAAAACAAATTAGAATAGAATTGATATTCTATTTATGTTTCTATTTTAAAGTATTTTAAAATATATTGTAATATAAATATTTATTTATAAGAATATTTATGTGGAAGCCTTTATATTTTTTGAGGAATATAAAGTTTAAAAGAACAACTTCTGTCACTTTTGATAAATTTAATGTGTCCTTGCTGAATTAAATTATTAATTTCTTAAATAAATCTTACTGACCTAACTTTTGAATAGTAGTTTCAATTTTACTCCTCACTTAAAAAAATAAAAAATAAAAATAAAATAAAAAAGTGAAAACACTGCAGGAATTTAGACATTAGATATGTCCACAACAAACAACAAATGGATTATATGATACTATGTTGCTCCCCATGAGGAAAACAGCTTATAAATCATACGCATAACATTTTCTGTGATAGGGTATGTTTTTGATAATATACATTTTATACTGTATGTCTATGGAAAGTCCCCATAAAACTTGAAAACCCAACTGTAAACCCAGTGTGTGTGTGTGTCTGTGTGACTGTGTGTGTGTGGACATGCAGGAACCTGGAACAGAATTTACCTCTGTAGGTTATCCTCCTTCACTTATAATGATTTATTCAGCAAATACAGTCTCATCAACATGCCTAATAAGATTTTGCAGCACTGCCGGCGATGCCGAAGGGCACAGGATTAAGTAAACAGGGGCTTTAATCAAAGGCTCACATTAAAGGCTCATTACAATTAGCAGACCTTTTTGGATTTTATTAGTGTTATGGCACAGAAGCTCTCAGGAGCACTGTTGTCTGCTGTGAGAATCTGTCGGCGGGTTGATGCGGAGGCGAGTGGGAGGGAGTCGTGGATGAGGGTGTCCTCTAAAGAGGAGTTAGCTGTAACTGAGTGCAGGTGAGGACCAAATGATGGTGTTCCATCACAGATAAGTGAATCACATGGGCACTGTGGATCCTGCAGTGAACGAATTGTTATATTAATTCTTCTCCCAGTATTTTCTGTTCTAGAACAAGTTTCTTTGTAACTGTTAACCGTATAGTTACCCTCTGCCTCTACAAATAATTGTATAACGCATCAGATGGGTGACAATCTTTTAATTTAGGTCTATGAGATTTTGTGCATTTTGATTGTCCATTACAGACACAATCAAAGAGCTTAAACAAGAGTGAGTTTTGGTTCTCACGTTTGGTCACTTTTTATTTTAATAAAAAATTGTAGTACTAAACATTAGCAATATATTGTATATTAAACTCTTTTTGAACTTTTTTTATTTTTAATTTTGGAAAATTTATTGTAAAATATTTATCCGTGCACATCATTATTTTGTTTTATTTGTATTTATAAAACAAAATAATTTACATCTCAGTGCAGTCCTCTGAATGACAAGAAAAAGCAGAAGAAAGAATACATAAACATAGCTAAGCTACAAAGAGTCACCGCAAGGTGCGCATACACGTGCACAAGCACACATATCCCAGCTGAGTTGTGTTGATGGAGAGTCAGTTTGTTGCAGATCGGCCTCACGCTGCGTTTCCTCCCACACGGTCTAGCCGAGCCATGCTCCAAAGCAGAAGTTTACTGATCCGTTCTTTGTTTCTCTCTCTCTTTCTTTCTCTCTATGCTCAGATATTTCCTGTGTTCCTTGTGTCTTACTTTTGTTATTATGTGTTATGTGTAAGGCTACTGTAAAACATATGAACACTCATTACGATTCTCAAAAAAAATTATTTTGTGTTAATAAATTTGAAAACAAAATTGTTAAAGAAATGTTTGCAATCTTACAGATTCCATTTCTTTTTGTATACATATACACATATAAAGAAAAACACATTATATATATATACAAAAAAAATAACAATAATAGTAAAATAAAATAAAAATCGTAAACCATCCCTTACCAGACCTCTTTGCATTGAAGTGAAAAGGTATGAAGTTGTGTCGTTGTTTTAAGAAAAGGTAGTTGTGCTCCATTTGTTTTTCTTTTCTCTTAATCTGATTGGTTGACTTTACACAATAGAGTATTCCCTATAGTTATATATTTCCTGTATAATTTTGTACTTGAGAAATCTTCCGCTTGATCATTTTTAGTTATTAATAATGAATTTTATTGTTTTATTTGTGAATTATTTTAAGAAATGGTATTATTTTTAAGGTTACTTAAGACTTAAGATGTTCTTGAAACTTGATTAAAAAAATTATTTTAAGTTTTTATTTATTTTTTTATACATATTCATTCCCTTCGGTCTTCTATCAGCTTATTACATTTAGTTTTTCCTATATATCCCAATAAGATGAGCTGTCGGAAAGAGTGTTTTCGGACTGTTTAGCATTCGCCCATATATTTATTGTTCGTTTATAGTTGCAGGGCTTAGCAATTAGTGTCACGCCTCTATCTGCACTTCTCTCCTTGGCTTCATGCTTGCGTTCACTGCAATTAAGAACAAACTGCTCATGTGGATAGATGTGGCCTTCCATTTTTAATTAGCAAAGCTAGTGTACATAGCCTAGACTGTTTGGCCTGCATGTCGATGAGTTTGTTTGCTGTCTTACAACAAGACTGAAGAGGATCTTATGCTGTAATGCAAACATTTCAAATGCAACAAACTATTATGACTGGAAAAAAGTGATGAAGTTGCATCAGTTTTTGTCAAGTTTTTGCACAAGGCTTTTGTGTGTGGGTGTGTTACTTAAAGGTGCCCTAGATTAAAAAATTGAATTTACCTCGGCATAGTTAAATAACAAGAGTTCAGTACATGGAAAAGGCATACAGTGAGTCTCAAACCCCATTGTTTCCTCCTTCTTATATAAATCTCATTTGTTTAAACGACCTCCGAAGAACAGGCGAATCTCAACATAACACCGACTGTTACGTAACAGTCGGGGTGTACGCCCCCAATATTTGCATAATGCCAGCCCATGTTCAAGGGATTACACAAGCCAGTATTAACGTCTGGATCTGTGCACAGATGAAGCATCAGACTAGGTAAGCAAGCAAGAACAACAGTAAAAAATGGCAGATGGAGCAATAATAACTGACATAATCCATGATATCATGATATTTTTACTTATATATTTACTTATATTTAACTTTGTAAATGCGCTGTAATATAGTCGAGAGCTCGTTTGGCAGGGAGCACACGATTTAAAGGTGCGGCGCCGAGTGTAAATCAGTGCATTGTTAATGATGCCACAAAATAGGCAGTTAAAAAAAATTATTTAAAAAAATCTATGGGGTATTTTGAGCTGAAACTTCACAGACACATTCAGGAGACACCATAGACTTATATTACATCTTGTGAAAAAGCATTCTTGGGCACCTTTAATGCCACATTTTGAATAATAGCAATATTCCTGTTGTTCAGATAAATTATGGTGTTGTGAAATCCACATCAGTTTCCTTGACTGTCATTTTAGGCAGGATGAATATTAACTTGCATGAGTTAATTTGTTGGTTTTGCTGACCAATTCAAACGCATCATACTATAGTTTGGGATACGAGGAAATGTTTGTATGTCTTGGAGCATGTGAAACCGCCCTGGTTACATTATTGATGGGCAACCATGCTCAAAATTGAGTGTTTAATCCAGTGTTTCTGAGTCTCAGGCAGGCTGCTCTTTAAAGGTGCTTCAAGAAATCAACTTTGAGGAGCAACTTTGAGCATGGACAGAAATTACAGTGCGCAATCAGCACACCAGCACCACCGCACAGCTTGACAACAACAGAACATCTATTAGTAATAGTGTGGGTTGTGCATTAGAGCAGGGGTCTCCAATCTTTTTTATAACACGGACTGGTTTCGTTTTGAAAATATTCTCACGGGGTGGGTGGGGGTTGATGCAAAACAAGCATTCAATAAACATAAAATCGTCCAACTACATCTCCATATCAACTGCATACAATAGTGATGCGCGGATCACGGTTAGCAGGTCAAGTAATACAATTTTTTTTAAAAATCCAAAAATTGCGGGTGGGTCATGAGTGGACGAGTGATCATTAATGTGTTGATTTTAACAAATAAAAAAAAAAAATTGTCATTTCACGGTAAAACGCAATGAATGTGAACAAGCTGTACACTGTCAGTCAGTAACTTTTCTGTGTATTGGTCCCACATCTGAATAGCAGAACTACAGAAACGTGAGTTAGCTGGTTAGCAGGGGACATACAGACTAGGGTGTACATTACACAACATAACAAGTCAAGTCAAGTGTCAAGTGTTAAATGTCAAGAATACTGTTGAATATCAAATGTCAAGTCAAATGTCAAGTGTCCCCAACTAAGCAAGCCAAAGGCGACAGCGGCAAGGAACCCAAACTCCATCAGGTGACATCAGGTGGCAAACAAGTGGCAAATAGGTGTTAAAATGGAGAAAAAAACCTTGGGAGAAACCAGGCTTAGTCAGGGGGCCAGTTCTCCTCTGGCGAACAGTGCTTTGTTACGAATCAGGTAGCTATCATAAGTCTGATAGGATCGCAACAATCAAAGTGTTTATTTCAGTTCCATCCAGTTGAGGATCGTATTCATCACGCCGGTATAGACGGTTTGTTGAGGAATTGTGCTACTGGCTGTCGTGTCGATGAGGCCTTCACAATGGATGATCTAGTCGACTCGATCTCTGCTGATACTTCAGGGCTGCGTTGTGGTCGTGTCATGGCTCCGGTCCTTGGTCTCAGCTGGATACGGCCCGGATCCGGTTGACTATGGTAAACCTCGGGATAAACAGAAAGACTAATATTAGCATAGATGCCATTCTTTTTCTGATGTAACGAGTACATCTGGTGTTATAGAAAGTGTTCCCGGTTCCGGCTGACCTATTTTATGCAGCCTAATAATCCTTTAACAGATTTGAAAATATAAATTGATAATGTGTTATGTGTATGCCAAAACATACAAAACTATGAATTTTGAACGATCGCTAGAAAATATAAACATCAATTATTAATCATACTTACAGGTTGAGATTCAGAGGAGCAAGCTGGTCCAAATAAACTGATCATTGATCCATATTTTAAGACTAAGCGTTTTGTGAATCCTGCATTAAACTCCCCGAGGTTTGAGAAGCAGTCGTCAGAAAAACGACGGGAACACAACAAAAGATTGTACTGCTGTGGTATTGTTGAAAAAAAATTATTTTCCCTGGCGTCTGCATGCGCAATAAGTGGGCGGGCAATATGCTAATGTTTTGTTCTGACGTCACAACAAAGCGGCTTGGGATTCATTTTATAAATGACTCGTTTAATTGACTTAGAGTCGACTCTTTCTTTTGAGAGACAATAACTTTATATATGGTGAACTTTCAGATTAAAAATTTTGCAGGATGTTTTCAGCCCCTTAGAGCTATGTTACACACTACATGAAAGGTAATTTTCAAAAATCCATAGTAGTGGCACTTTAAAACAAGCTGTGCTACTATGATGAATGACCTAAAAATGTACATCTGTATGTGCAATGTACTTTGAATAAATGGTATTTATTCGTCTTATTGGTAAAAATTATTTTATTAATTATTAGGCTTAAATGGAAATATTCTCGCAGTGAGACTTGGTAACCACAGGTAAAACCATACATGGCTACTCACTACCACTGTCAAATGATATTATATTATGATATGTTATATAGGTCTATAAAAAACACCTAAACACAGCTAAAATACACCTTCACAAAGACATGAATTATATATTCCCCTACCCACCTAATAAATATATTGCAATATTAATGGCTATAACATAGTTTTCAATATAAATATTCTACATTTCCACAAACCATGGTAATTTACTACAGTTCATTCATGGTAAATGTTCGTAAGGGTGGTGATTTAGGGATTTAAAATTATTCTATCTAGTTTTCCTCATCAGTCTTATCAGGAATGTTGAGGCTGTTTCATCCAATTTAAAACTAGTTTAATCATCGAGTGATTTGTAGTTTGTAAACGAGAGGTGTGTGCCGAATTGAAATGGTTCTCACTAGATGTCGCAACACTGTTTAATAATGGTGACCGGGAATAAACTCAGCTCCTTTAAGTTTTCATTCCGTTATCCACTGGGACGTGCTGCGTAGTTCAAAGTAAACTATAGTGAAACACCTGAAAATAGCGCTATTTGTTCTGTATTTGTTGTTACTGACCAAGAAACAACTTCAGATGATTCAGTGACAGAGCGGTCCAAAATAATCCAAATCGTTTCAGATCGTTATGCAAGCGTGTTTGGCCAATTCACGGAAAAGAAATAATCGAGACAAAAGAATGATTAATTCACGAATGACTGGTATCGCTGGTTCCGTCGACAGAAATACGGGACACACATAATAACTGCTGAAATATTCGCACGGAAAATGTTTCTCAGGTCAGTCAAGTCAAGTCACCTTTATTTATATAGCACTTTTTACAATGCAGATTGTGTCAAAGCAGCTTTACAGTGATAACTGGTATATAATTTTGGCTGCACGGCAGCTCTTAAAGAAAATGGTGTCAATGCAGGCAGATCAAAGCACTGTTGAATATCAAATGTCAAGTCAAATGTCAAATGTCCCCAACTAAGCAAGCCAAAAGGCGACAGCGGGAAGGAACCCAAACTCCAGGAAAAGAGGAGGAGGGAGATTGGGTTGCCGCGGGCCGGATGAAGATGATTGCGGGCCGACAGTTGACAAGCCCTAGCCTAGACATTATTTTTTTTTTTTTTCCCAGAA
>RJVU01071404.1:772440-783406 GCA_003731715.1 Anabarilius grahami
GCCCCTCCTCTCAATATGTCCACTGAGAGACACACTGGACACAGTCAAGGGAAAACGTCCTTAAAAGTATTCTTCTGTTCTTATGACCATAATCCTCTTTTTACTAATGTCTCTCTGTCTCAGACAATTCTTAACTTCATGTGTCACATCCCCATTTCCTCCATCATTTGCTGTTCCTGTCAAGCCTGAGAACACATTGCTGTGATTCACAAACCCATCTGATACACTCTAGTGCTTAGCTACACAAAAAATAACTTAATAGGAGTTGTTTTAATGAAATCCTTTCCCTCTCTGACTGTTCTTCTGTTGCTTCTGTGTACCCTAGTTATTAACTCATGAAGTTAACGTTTAATAATGCGTGTACACAAACACACACACACACACACACACACACTGTCATTTCTGTGTCCTTCCTGTTATGCCTCTGGGGGTGTGCGGGTGAAGCGAGCCCCCAGTGATGCACATTAAAGATGAAACATGCCATACGCAATTAATTATTAACCACGCAAACATGTTTTATCTTTTTATCTTTTATTTTTCTCTTTTTCATCTCTTGTTGAGATAAGATCCGACTTGAATTTCGCCTCTGAATATGGAGAGGGGCTTATTCTCCTGTTCAACATCTCTCTGTTCTATTCAAAGCAGCATACTAACTGATATGGAACCTCATAAGTGACTGTCTTTGGAACACTATAGGCATAAATGCGTGAATCATCAAAGCTAGCTTAGTATATGTGAAGAAGGACTACACTTTAAAAAAAATAATAATAATTCTGGTATCTTAGATGGCCGGAAAAACTATTTTAACCACAATGTTAAATGTTTAAAATGGTGCTTTTTTTTTAGGCAGCTCAGTTGAGTTCAAAACAGCTTCTTTATCATTTACTGTGTTTCCTTCTTTTATGCAGTCACAGTCATTCCTTGTACATTTACACGACCTTAAACTTGTTAATGTGTCTATGTGTGTGTGTGTGTGTGTGTGTGTGTGTTACATGTGTGAGGTCTCTAATTTCAGTGTAGTTGTAGAGCGTACTATCTCAGCATTTAACTATGCATGAGGATGCCAGTGCTCGCTAAAGGGCAGCTCACAATGCAGGCCGAATCCTTGCCAGGTCCTGTCCTTAACAAAACCCACCTGATCATTCTTATAATTAACTTTTACTAACAAGGAGAATATACTTGGAGAAATACTTAGGAACTTACCTCACCCAAAACCTCAAGATAGCTAAACTGCAAGTCTTTAATTAGCTTTAACCTCACTGTTTTAAACGTTCCTAATGAGTCTGTGTTACTGGCTTAACTGATAAAGAAAGATCAATGCGATGAAGGGTGTGAGAGAGCAAAATTAACCCCACACTCTCCAGGTGACCTGAGATGTCTGTCATCATAATGAGAATGCTGCTTAATAAAATCTCTCAGCGCTCCCATATCAGGAACGGTTAAGATGTCTGGTTGCTCTTGGTTCGTTGTGCAGTTTGGGTTCTTTTGAAAGCCCTTAATTGAAAAACTAATTATAGATTCACTTCAGTAAGTGTCCTTGAAATACATATGAATACATTGATTAAGACAGAGAGGGTGATCTTCTCTGTTGTGTTTTTTCTTGGCCAGACTAGGGAAAGGGAAAGGAGGAGGAATGAAAGAGAAAGGGAGGATGACTGAGCGAAACAGTGCAATAAAGCACTGCTGTGGGTGTCAAACTCTGTTTTTCTATTCATGTATGCCATCATTTATTTACCACCGGGTTATGGTGTACATTTTTCTGCTCATTCACTCATCTGCCACCTCCTCTTTTTGACACTTTGTCTCCCCTTCACTGTCACATCTTTTGTTTTATCCAATCAGAGGAGTGGGGACAGGTGTGCTTCAAAGGCAATGATGAACATAGCATCTATCTATCTATCTATCTATATATCTATATATCTATCTATCTATTTATCTATCGTTCTATCATTCCATCTATCTGTCTGTCTGTCCATCCGTCCGTCCGTCCATCCATCCATCCATCCATCCATCCATCCATCCATCCATCCATCCAATGTTCTCCCTTTTTTTTTTTTTTGCTGCATTTTTTTACTCCTACAATGAATATTTAAAAATGCATTGCTTCTCAATTAGTATGAGGTCAACTGCATGTACAGTAATTCTGCAAAATTTAGGATAGTGCATGGTCATACTGCAGGACATTGCTGACGCTGCTTGGCGTGTCATGTCAGCTATCCAATTAACGATGCAAGTGATGCTTCTGCAAGCTAATAGCCAACCATTTACCTCTGCAGGGCTCTAGATCCCTAATCGAACACACTGTACAGTCATTGTGACAGCTTCAAATCCTTCTAGAAGCTGCAAAACCAGGTTATGACAGAGAGAGAGAACTCTATTGTGCTGTTACATTCAGCAATAAAGTACTCCAGTCCATTCTCATTACCATATACTTCAATGGAAATTGCTTTCATTTTCTTTATAGCAAAGCCACAAAGATATAAACGTTCTCGTACAGTGATGATCAATCCCATGGTGGGATTGGCCAAGATTTCAATTTATTTTAGGTTTTCTTCCTAGTTGCAGGGGAATTTGTAGTGCACTTTTCCAAATGTGGTTACCAATTGAAGACCGTAATTAGCACCTTGCCAAATAAAAGACAAGGTTTTCAAGGTAATTTAGCAATTTAATCATTAAAGGTGCCCTAGAATAAAAAATTTAATTTACCTTGGCATAGTTGAATAACAAGAGTTCAGTACATGGAAATGACATACAGTGAGTCTTAAACACCATTGTTACCTCCTTCTTATATAAATCTCATTTGTTTAAAAGACCTCCGAAGAACAGGCGAATCACAACATAACACCGACTGTTACGTAACAGTTGGGATCATTAATATGTACGCCCCCAATATTTGCATATGCCAGCTCATGTTCAAAGCATTACACAAGGCAGTATTAACATCTGGAGCTGCACAGCCGAATCAACAGACTTTATGCAGGTAAGCAAGCAAGGACAATAGTGAAAAATGGCAGATGGAGCAATAATAGCTGACATGATCCATGATATCATGATATTTTTAGTGATATTTGTAAATTGTCTTTCTAAATGTTTCGTTAACATGTTGCTAAAGTACTGTTAAATGTGGTTAAAGTTACCATCGTTTTCTTACTGTATTCACGGAGACAAGATTGTCGTTATTTTCATTTTTTAAACACTTGCAGTCTGTATAATTCATAAACACAACTTCATTCTTTATAAATCTCTCCAACAGTGTGTAATGTTAGCTTTAGCCACGGAGCACCATCAAACTCATTCAGAATCAAATGTAAACATCCAAATAAATACCATACTTACGCGATTAGACATGCTGCATGACGAACACTTTGTAAAGATGCATTTTGAGGTATATTTTAGCTGTGTGAACTTTGTTTATGCTGTTTAAGGAAAGCGCGAGCTCCGGGGGTGGAGAGCATGAGAATTGCAATTGTCAATACATGCAGACATCGTCTCTCAATCGTGTATTTATTGCCTTCAAAAGTGTTTATCTGGGTGTAAAAGCCATGGTTAGCCAGTTTGCTCCTTTTTACTTTTCTTCTATAGATGAATTTTAGATGAGTTTTTGTTTCTTTAGCGCCCTCCGGCTGCAGTATGAATTGAAAACACCATTCATGGAATAGCCTCTTCTTCTTTAGATGAATTTGTGGACTAAAAATGCACAGAGAGCGCCCTCCGACTGCAAGTATGAATTGAAAACACCAGCGCTCATAGTAATGACATTGAATATTAAATAAATATAACTCCTCTGTATAGAAAATTGGCATAAACATATGAGAATCCAATATTTCTCCAAATGTGCATGCTTTTAAACTAAAAGCCTATATTCAGACTCTTTGCATCACAGAAATACATCATATTTTAAAGTATAATATAAAACCATTACTTTATATTGTAATAATATTTTTCTGTATGTTTCATATACCATGGTGAGCTTAAGACATCACAGAAGGTTTTTTTCACAGCCTACCTGACTGAAATGCCTCATTAATATGCAAGTCATTTCAGCTCATTATTATTCAATTCTTTTGTCTTCTCAGGTGAGAATGAGCCATTATTCATCATTATTCACGATGATTCACGCCTCCATGCATACTGTGTTCCTTGGCAAAAAGTGTCTTACAAAAACTAAATCAATATATTGTTATAAATGAAAGAGTAGTCAGCATAATTTTTACATAATTCTGAAGCAAAAACTCAAGTCTACAACCTCCAATACCCTAAAGTATTGTAAACACAGATTTACTATCCTTTTTTTGGCCTTATTTCAGTGACTTAAGTTTTTTTGTTTTTTCAATAACCACGCATAAATGTTATTCCTTCAAAAACACAAACATGTTCCTCACATATTATTGTAGCCTAGTTTGTGGTGAATACAGTGTAATGACACTTGTGTCATTAATGTGTTTATGAACAAATGAAAAAAGCACAAATGTCAGGGCATGTCAAAACTTCTCCAGGCCCCAAATCAGCCTCAGACTCCAGAGGGTTAAAGAGGCCACAGCCTAAATCGGCTCATATTTAATGATGCCCCAAAATAGGCAGTTAAAAAAAATGAAGAAAAAAAAAATCTATGGGGTATTTTGAGCTGAAACTTAACAGACACATTCAGGGGACACCTTAGACTTATATTACATCTTTTGAAAACACGTTCTACGGCACCTCAAAATGTCAAATGTTAAACATTTAATGTCAAAATGTCAAAACTGGCATGTCAAAACTTCTCCAGGCCCCAAATCAGCCTCAGACTCCAGAGGGTTAAAGTAATATCTTAAATTGAATGAATGTAGAGTAGTATGCTTGTGAACAGAATCCAAATTGACCATTGCCAGTAGTCTTTTGCAAGTAAATTAAACAAGGTCGTTGGCTGGTAACTTTATTATAACTGATAAAAGATGTCCCCACCACTTTTTGCCTGGGCCGATATTGTCCCCACCACTTTTTGAAACATCTCGTGGCATGGATGTATACTAATACAAAAGAAATATCTCTAGTTGATTAGCAATTTGTTCGTTTGTGTTAAATAATAGGTGTCGTGGCGCTGGGATTTGTTGTTTTTGAAATCATGTTGAGTGCTCATTGCCGCTGTTATCAGTGGCGCAACAGTGTTCTCTCGGCGCTCGTGCACACTGCGCACTGCTCAGTCTTCACACGGACGAGCACTTCAATCTATCACTTAACGCTGTTGCGGCCAGAGACTCTATTCATTCCGGTGAAATCACAAAAGAAAATGCACATAAACCCTGCTCTTGATACACAATCACTGATGAACCTTTTTAGTTTCAATTAAAAAAAAAAAAAAAATGACATGAGGGTGGATTAGAACCCAGAACCCCTAGTCCATCAAAACAACCTAATATTGAATGCGGATCCACATATTTATTGGCTAATGTAAATACTCTCGAGACTCACAACATATTGTATTATAGTAATGTAAGGACGAAACTATCATATTAAACATGAGGTCTATGTCAAAACAAATTTAAATCTGATCTTCAATTCCTGCGCTATATGCAAATTTAATGGAGTTCACGTCAATGAAAGCAGCAGATATGCACTGCATTTTACCTATCATCAGCCCATTTCAAGATCAAAGACAAATAGGAAAGAGAGCGGCATTAGCACTGGTAAGATAATTTAGTCTCACTAGTTTTAGTGAAAACAATTGTTTGTTGAGTGTCTGCGACTTATTTTCAGTTTAATTTGCGGCAGTTTGTGCATAGTCTTGCTGAAGAGAAACTCAGCTACTCTTCTGCGCCGATGCATGTTGCATTATTGCTGTCATATTTGGCTATACCATGTCATAAAGCCTATAACACGCTCCTACATATTTATTTTTTAACATTTTGGAATGAGTAAAATTTACATATGTGGTTTCGACAACCAGATGCATTTACACTTGTCCAGTTTCACTTGGAATGCGTCTCAGACCACCTTCTAAAGTGGTTTGAGTGATCAGATTTAAATCCATCTTGAAATCGTTTCGGAGGGCATTTACACCTGATAGAAACTGTCTTATCTCGACTGTAATAATAACTGTAACAATAACTAACTATTTTTGATGCTAGTTCTAATTCTGGAGTCCACACCAACAACTGTATATCGATAATGACACGTTATACCAATAATGAGGAATATCATTGGAATCACTTTCAGAATTATTATTTTTTTTTTCCCAGCTGATGAATGATAAAAAAACATTGACCATCCAATCAGAATCCATTGTGCTTTAAAGAGCTCAGGCATTTAAAGCAGCAGACAACATAACTGCATCGTGCACTTATGATAAACAGAGCATTATCGTGCGTTAATGTGGATGCTCATATAGTTATCATTCTTGAAGTGATCTGCACCGTTTGTCACTAATATACAGGGAAAAAGCTAAATAATTCTCTCCATGATCAAAATGTATTTTTAAAAAATACAAATGCAAAATACAGTTTCATCTGTGTTGAGAGATATGTTTTTTTGTCCCTGCATTTGTGAATAACACGAAAGGGAGTAAACAAAAGGAAAGATGAGTATTTTGGAGTGAATTTAGCTTGCACTGCATGACCAGAATCTGGTGAATGAGAAGAGGACCTTTGTGCTGGCTTCACTCCAGCCTGCCTGATGGCCTTGTCTCAAAGGAGAGAGAGAGAGATAGATACAGAGAGATGGCTTTACAATCACCCCACCAGCCTCAGACTGCGCTGGCATCTCTAATCAGCTTCCCTCGCTCGCCGCATCCTGTTGCCCAGGCAACAGCCAAGCCTGCTCGTGTCCTGCTAAGGAGCGAGGCAGAACATTGAGAAATGAGAAACAGCTATGGTGAGAGAATACCGCTGCTCACACAATCAAAAACCATGACGGATCTGGAATGCTTAATAACTTAATAAGTTATGCTGAAAATTATACACAGTCTCACGGAGGAGTGAGCTATCAGATTGCTCACAGATCCGTGTGTGAATTAGATCACTCCAAATTCTGTGTGAAGGTGAGGGAGGAGCGTGCATCAACTGATGTGTGTTTTTGTATTTTCGAGAAAGCATGAAAGGGTTATTAGGCTATTCTGTAACCCTCCTACTTAATTCTCGGCTCTTCTAATCTGATGACTGCTTCTCACAGGGGGAATCACCAGCTGTCTGTGGCCCTCCACCTCCTCATCACCTCCTCACGGCAAATCCCCTCCCCATCCGTTGAGTGCAGAAAGGTGCCTTGGAGGAGAGAGGGAAAGAGAAAGCGTATTGATTGGTTCTTCAGTTAGGCTATACTAAATGGAAGAGTGTGGATGGCCGTGCCACTAGAGGCTAGCCGCACAGGCTCAATTTTCTGAACCTTGTTCTTCTGGTGTGTAAAAGGTCGGGAGAGGTTAGTGAGTGTTAGTGCTGCACTCGCCGTCTCACTGACTCTTTCATTACTCTCCTTATTCCCCTTTCTTTATCGGTTTCCTTCTTTCTCCGTCCTGCCACTTGACAGCACTGTGTGAGTTTTATTTCAATCTGCCACAGGGGGACAGTCTTCCCCTTGGCCCTTGTCTAGCCCTACTTTGATCTGTCAGAGCACAGTCTGGTCAGCTTAGTTTGACCAAGAGGGTTCAGTTCAGTTAAGTTAAGTTAGCCCCTGTTGGTAGATGTTGTAACTACACCAACCAAAAAGCATCTTTATGCTTTAAGAGCCTTTCAAAGGTAAATGTATTCTGAGTCAGTTAAGTTTAACCATATACACTACCACTCAAGAGTTTGGAATCTTTAAAAATGTTCAATGTTTTTGAAAGAAGTCTCTTATGCTCACTAAAGGGCTGCATATGTTTAATAATAATAAAAAAAGTAAAAACGGTAATATTGTGAAATATTACTATTTAAAATAACTGTTTTGAATTTGTAATATATTTACAAGTTATATATATATATATATTTTTTTTTTTTGCCAAAACTTTTGAATGGTAGTGTATNATGATCATACACATACACACACACACACACACACACAAAACTTCAGCACAACTGTTTTCAACAATGATAAAGAATGTTTCTTGACTCAAAAAACATTTAAAAATTAAAAATAGTAATTATTCAAAATTTTCGACCATTAGTGTACTTTGCAAATATCATATGTTTGTTTCTTATTCTGTTGTTTTTCCTGTCATAGCTCAGAATAGTCTCTAGTGAAGGGCTTCTGACTGTGTGTGGTCTTGTGGTGGCATCAACATTGTCATTACAATGCTTAAGTACTTCAATATCTGATTTCAAGTAGGTACTTGCTGAACCAACCTTGAATAAGATTTAATCTTCCGGGGGAATTTGTTGACCCTGCTTCCCAGAAGTTTTGTAAAGCCAGTCAATCAGATTAGAGCTTTTTAGATCGAGAAAGACCTTGCATATTTTTTACTTTAAAAAAAAAAAATTTTGCCATCAGAATGACAATTGACCTGACTGTGATTGGTCCATAGAGGTGCTTTCTGATACCTATTTGGTTGCTCTGTTTTTAATATGCAAGCTAAGCTCCAGTCTGTAAAATGCATGAAACAAGGATTTTCTGTTTTAACCTTTCACTTTTATTTATTGATATTTTAATTTAACTTTTATTTTATATTTCATTCATTTATTTATTTTAATTTTATTTATTTATTTAGTACATTTTATCAATTTATTTTTAAAAAGTATTATTTATTAAATATTTATTCATGTGTGTATGTATGTATGTATGTATGTATGTATGCTAAGGTTTTATTTTTATTTAATTTAGTCAACATTTATAATTTTAATTTAAGTTTTAATTTTAAGTTTAAATGTCAATCTATTTTTCTTATATTTTCTAATATATGTAATTTATTTGATTTCAGCTTGATTTTAATTAACAAAAACAATGTTTAAAAGTCGTTTTAGTTAACAATAACAACACTGTTGCAGTGTCATTCGTGTATATTGTCTGTTGACTGCTACTTTTTCAGTGCTGGCGAGAATGTTGTTTGTGTTAAATGAATAAGGTCTATAATTATATCGCTAGAACATTTTTTCTTTTCTTTTTTTCTTTTTATCGTTTGTATCAACTCACAAATCTTTGAATTAGTCATGTTATACTGTACATTGTACAAAAGTCTCTGATTAGAACAGACATGAAATAAGAATGTGGCTCAGTGGAGGATTCGGTATGTCAAGGAAGATCAGATTTTTTTTTTTTTTTTGGTGACATAGAAAACAGTTGCTACACTATAGACTTCCCACCCAGTGGAATCTCCCTCTCACCTAATCACTTTGTACCACTAGTTGTAGTGGTTTTCATTGCTGTGTATCTTACCTAGCCTCCAAGATCATGTGGTAACTCCCAGTTGACTTTCAAATAACTCTTCATGGATAATCTCAGCCACCCACTATGCTTCAGTGAACACAACCTATCTTCAACCTATCCTTAAGTGTGAAACCCTCAAAGATAACCTAACCTTGCCATCATGAAGGTGTGTGTGTGTGTGTTATTCCATAAGTGGGACTTGATGAGTCCGTGAGTTCACACTCACTCACACACACACGCACGGGTGCACGCACACACACACACACACACACACACACACAGTCAGAAATGGGAGCGTCAGGCTTGCAGTCGGGCCTCTGGGTGATGAGCCTGTAGACTAATTAAAAGATTTGAGATCTAGCATATGGGCTGAGTTCTTCCTCTCCACCTGACACTTCTCACCTCCGTCCCTATGCTGGGATTTTCATTAGCTCCTAATCACAGCCTATTCAGCTGTGCATCACACTCTAATTCAAGTTGCATTGTTCATGTAATATGACTCTGCATGATATACTATATAGCAAATTTTGATTTATTCAATCCCTTTTTATAGAATGTGTCAGTTTATTTGTTTAACTGATATGGATGTCACTCCGGTGAAATGACAAGCAAATGCTACGTTTTTGTTTGTTTGTTTTTACCTACAGTGGCACTAAATATTTGGATGCTTAATGTAGGAATTAAAGAAAACTCTGAAGCCACTTTTCTGTGTTGAACAAAATACCAATCCAAGTTGCACAAACACTATGAAATATTTATCAAAACGTTTTCAAATTATGCATCAATAAATACAAATACTTCTGGAGGCCACTGTAAAAAATTTTTTTTTTATTTTTTTTTAAAAGGGGGGGTTTTCTTTATTGTGTGTTGTTTCTTTATTGTAGTCATGTTATCCGAACAACTGCACAGCCCAAGATCCATGTCTAATCCTTGAGCTTTGTACACGTAAGCGTGTGTGTGCATGTGTGTGGTTTGTAGTAGCTCTGTGGATTATTCATACTGCTGGCCTGATGCAGAATAGCTCCTCGTTCTCTGTGTTCAAGTCTGTTAATTACTGCCAGGGGCCATGTGCCACTCATTAAATACATTTAAATGAATAAATGTAAAGTAAACAGTACGTCACGTTATTTTTCTTGTATAAATATAGAGAGGGGATGTTTGTAACGTAGGTTAATTATATTTATAGTATATGTGATTATATTAAATATATTGACCAGATTAATATGTTTATTGACAGATTGAGTTAGTAAGTAAGAAATAAGAAATCCAACTATAACTGTTTATATTAAATTGTGTACAAACATAGGTGTGTTAAAAGTTGTGTGTTAATGTGTCTACTTCATGCATCCTCAAATAGCAGACCGCAAGACAAAATGTCAAATGTAGCACCATTTTACCAGTGAGCAGTGCATCAAAGCAACAGAGCTGTTCTCACCACAAGCGCACTGGGCCGTTTATGGTAATGATCTTTCTGCGCTAATATTTATATTTGGAGCCAAACTCACTTCATTCAAGTCCTTTCAGCTTCATATGAGACGCTTCTCTCCCCCGCTAAAAACATAAAGCGCTACAGGAGCTGCAGATGACGCGGCTATTTTAACATCAGTAGCAAAAATTTGGTGAGCAGCAAAAAATTTGATATATTCGATAATACGCTTCA
>RJVU01071404.1:792687-821013 GCA_003731715.1 Anabarilius grahami
GGGTTTACTCTTGTGGTGCAAGTCGACTTGCGCAGTAGGTGTACGGTCGTCTGCCGGCAACTAGTGTCGTGGAAATTCCCAATACTAATCTGACTTCACCACTGACAAATCAAACAACCTCCAGTTGTCAATATAATACAATGCTACAGTACCAATACAGTACCTTTGAGGTAATTCCCGTCCCGAATATAATACAATATAATACTACAGTATCTCAAGGTAATTCCCTTCTTGAATACTTCTAATACATTTCCAATACTTCAAGGCAATTCCCTTTCCGAAGTAAGGTGACAGCGTCCCGCCAAGAAGCTACTATCACTACCTCAATCACACATGAACACACAGGTCTTTAGCATCTATACACTCTCACTGTCCTTCTCAGGTGTACGCTGGTCCAACACAGGATCATTAATACTAACTCCGAGTATTATAGCTTCTCCCCGAGGGCGACTCTATAGTCTTCCAACACTATCACTGTCTCCGCTGTGGTCTTTTGAGCGTATAATCTTTAGTACTTCTATTCCTTAGCTGCGCATCATATACCTGACACGACTTCCAAGTTGCTCTTTGCAGAAATTACGTTTTAATTACGGCCGGGAGCGGGAGGTCACTCGTCACAACAACTGAATGAGTCTCTATGAATAGAAAGATACATGCACATTTAAGTCTGACAGTTGAGTAAAAATCAATGTCTTCTTCACTGTGATTTGTTCTGGTGGTTGGTTTGTAATGATCTAAGCTAATCAAATGACTGGTCTTTGACCTGAGCATCCTTAGTCTGCATTTTCTGTACATTTAATGTTGACATAAAATATTTCTATTACACTAGAAAATACTCTTTTCTTTTCAAGACATGGTTCTTCAAAGACAAGAAATGTCAAAGTGGATGCCCTGCGTTTTTTCTTCTCGTATCTCAGCGGAACCAGAGTGAAGCGTCCTGGTCAAAAAGACACCACTGAGCTCTTCACAGTTAGCCTCCATTAGTGTTTTCAATGGATCTTTTTTTCACTGCTCAGCTGCTTTGAAGAGACAATCAGACTTCTCCTCCTGCTGAGGTGACATAAAACACAAACGCCTGATCCATCTCGAATCCTCCTCTGCCTAGCTTTGCTTTTGTTGCGGGTTTTCTTTTCAGTGCTATTTTTCCCCGAGTTTCAAAATGGATTCCTTTTTTTTTTTTTTTTTTTGTCCCATAGTTCAGGCTTTTTGCTTTTTTGTGAATCCTTTTTTCTCTCTCTCACACACACTTACAGCACAGCACAGAAACCCTATTCATCCAGTAAGTTCACAAACTGTTCTCTTTTTAAAGAGCAAAAAAAGAATAAAATAATGCAGATTCAGAGGGCTTAGAATGAGAAATGGACATGAGTGATGTTTCAATGTGAAACCCATTGAATTCTGGAATGCGGGCCTTTGCTCACTGTGCCTCCCTAAGGCAGTTGACCTCATCTATCTCTAACTAATGGACAGAGAAGAACAAAGAAGATATAGACCGTGCCCTTCCAACTGTACACATTGTTTTCATCTTAGACATCCTCTGAACAGTGACTTTCCATGACAAGCCCCTCTAAGATGTGACTTCAATTGCATCAGAGCCTTACTGACTAGTGTGTGGACTGTTCTGGTTTGTATTATTCAAGAAACGGCCTTGACAGCACTGTGTTTTATTCCAAAGTCATGAAAGCAGACAGCATGCTTTTCCAATGCTTTGTACAAGAAAATGAATAAGGGAAAAAGACAAGAGATGGAGATTTTGACGTGCCACAAAGCGTAATGTGTCACCAGCAGCCATCACTTTTGCTTAGTGTTACAATGTGTCTAAAAGAGCTTTCAGGATGTAGACTGATAGACCATCTGAAGGCGCCTCAGGCAAGAGAGTTAAGGCGAGACGACCCTCAGTCTCGGAAGGAGACAGTTTTGAGGACTGATTAGATCAGTGGTTCTCTACTGGTTTTGCTTCAGGGCCCAGATTATACATTGGACATCAAGTGGCGCCCTAACACGGTGTCAATACCCTGCATTTAATGTGGGTCATTTTATTTCATAATTGTTTGTTGGTTTTTGAGGGTGAGGGAAACTTGCATAATCTGTTCATGTAGACACATTGGTTTATAATCATTTTATGGAACTTTTTTTTTTCTCTCAAGATCAGACATCAATGAGCATGTTTACTTGCACACCAGTAAGCTGATAACTCACAAATATCAGCTTATTGAAATAACCAGTTTTCCCCGTTTACATGCAAACCAGTATACTGAAAACGCAAGTAAACCACGTTTACATGACTTTATTAATACATATCCCTGTAGTGACGTCAATAATAATCATTTGCATATATGACTCAGAGTATTCCATATGTTATGTCAGTTGTGATGTTAAATAAAGCTTGCAACATGTCAGAGAGAAACTTACGGCTCATTTATTATTCTCTAATGTAGTTACAGATGCAGCGTTTTGACTGAACCACTTATACTTCTGCTGCACGAGAGATGAGGACACATTTTTACAATTTTCTGGACCTTTGTTTGTGATATATTTCCTTCTTCCATTCCTGTAAAATGCTCGCTCTGTCTAGACACGTTTAAATCTGCACTAAGGATACATTTCTGTCACGTATCAGACATGCACACTTCAATAAGCTGACAGTAAAATGAAAATGATAAAAATGAATAAAATAATTTAGCATATTAACGTTGTTCACACAACTTGCTAATAATGTGAATTTTAATGTCGAAGAGAGAATATGTGTGTGTACTTTAAGCATGAAAATCCTAATGAAATCATCTTGGAATTGAGGCAAAATACTGCTTGTTTGAGCTGAACAAATGATATGGGAAGTTTTTTCTCATCCCATTTACAAGTCTATAAGTCTAATTATTTTGTTTACATCCTCAATGCCAGATTGCACTTAAGATGCAGATTGCACTCCTCTTCATGACAGAATAGACCTGTGACTCACTTTTTATTTGTGACCCACCTGTTGAAAACTATTGGATTATCCTATATCCCACCAGTAGCACTCAGATGTGTGCCTATTCCTTCCCACTCTATTTTCAGAATATGTTACTGGTCCTCAAACTTCAAGAAAAGAAATAGAAAGGTGACAAAGACTAACTTTTTTTTTTTTTTGCACTTTAAAGTGTCATAGCCCCCCTGACCGTGGTCCATTTGCACCCCTGTTGGAAGTGTCCGCTCATGATTTCTCATGTACAAATGTGTTTCCCGTCATCTCTAAGAGGTGTTTTAGTGCCATTACAGGGTTTTATGTATCCTGGAAGTGAGGGTCAGGTATTGAAGATGGATCGGTCACAAATCTCAGTCCATAACTACAACACTTTATATCCTCCATCTGCTGGAGAGATGCTGCTAAACAGGGCCACTTTTCTCTTCCCGTTCTTCTCTTTCATTCAGTAGGTTTGGATTTGAGCCTGGACTAGCCATCCTCCATATTTTATAACATCAATGAAAGGAAACTGGCTCCACACTCAATCAGCTTGCTGCCTCTAAGCCCTGGAGAGAACATGCTTAGAGAGAGAGAAGAAGTGAAATACAGACAGAGAGAGAGCTAAAGAGAGAAAATGGGAAGCAGGAAGAGTGGTAAAAAGAGATATAAAGACTGAGTGAAAAGAGGATGTAAGAAGATAAGAGGTTCTCTTTCCTTTGCATAGTCTCGTCCTGTTTTGCGGCTCTAGGTGCTGCTCTGTTTGCGCTCCACGGCCCGTCTTGACCGGGTCATTGGTTGCTTCTGCTAGATAGCTGCATGGACAAATTCATGCTGAGGGAAAGTGGGGTGCATTTCACAAGCTGGCCATTTTTCTTTGCCAATAGGTTGGTCGTGCATGCTCGGCACCGCTTTCTTACCAAATGGGATCAAACAAAGAGCAGCACAGTTGCTCGTTCAGAATTTGGAAGGGGAATTCATGCATTACTTGTTTCCAAACCGTTTCTGTCTACCATAGTTTGTGCACTTAACTGCAATAACTTTGTGATATTAATGGATTTTAAAGGTCAAAGTCATGCTTTAAAATGATATTTCATTTGTTGCCTTTTTCTGATTCTGTCTCTGACCCAAACCTTCCGAGATTAGTGCGAAAAGAATTACTCAGTTACTCTTTTCCATTCACAGTATTTTGTAGTCATTTAGATTATCCTTAGATTGTCCTACTTCTGTCTTGTAGCTCTTGTATCAAAACAACAACATTTGGGGCATGGTGCACATTCCGTTCCATATTGTTTCAGTATGTTTTAGAGACTTTATAATCTGCTTTTATTTTAGATCAGTGCCAGTTTCTGTTATGGTAATGCCAAGCATTACATTAGGGAAAATAAAGTCTTGTTAATCCACAAAAGCATGTCCTTTCCGTTGGTTGTATCGAACCCTCCCCCAATTCTGGCACAAAGCATGTTGCTGCTTTGTGTTCCCCTTCCCCCTTTTTGCAGGCAGTCCCAAGTGCTGCTGGGATCTAGGGATAGAAGGAAAGCAAGATGCGTGTTACACACAAGCACATACAGTTGAAAAGTTGCTAGAAAAGAGTTAATTTGTGGTTGTGTTAGACTTTCACATTGTCCGTCATTTTGTTGTAAAAATTCCATCATAATCTGTTATTACCCTTCATTTAAATTTTTTAATGATAATAAGACATTAATAGACTTATTTACATTTTCATTTGTAATCATGTACATATAAACAGAGACTGTGCATCCCTTTTCCTGTTTGACAGCATATGAAGCAGATAGCAGTGGAGGCCACTAAAACACAATAAATATGAACAACGCTAGGGCTGGGTAAAAAATAAATAAAAAATAAAAATGCATATTTCTAAATTTTAAATTATTCTCATTTTTATAAACTTCTATCGATTCTTAAATCCCTCAAATTGATCTTTTAATCTATGCTGTTTTCAGATGATGAATAAACAGAACATTGTAACGTGCCTCCCATCAAATGAATCATAATAAGCTTTGTGTTTTGTTACTTTTGATATGAAACACAGTCTCAGATTTCAAATTCTGTCCAGTTTATTATGAAATTCAAACAATAAATACCATTTTGGTATCCTATTTAAAGGGATAGTTCACCCAAAAAATGAAAATTATCCCCGAACTGTCTTTTAAGCCTCATATTGATTGTATTTTATTTTAAAAAATTGTACGGTTGTTTAAGTTCTCTCTATTGCTCAATCAATTGCTTTTCATTTCAAGTCAGAAAAAAGAATCATGTTTTGTGTATACATGCTCCTGTTTATTTAATACAGTTGTAGACTGTAGGTGGAAGATTGGGGGAGTGAGCTGCTGTCTGATGTGATTTTTTTATTTTTTTATTTCTTCAGATGTGTTGTATTTTGTATTGTGTTTTTGTATGTGTCTTGGGACCACCTTGAAAATGAGATGTTACATCTCAAGGGGCTATACTTACAATAAATTAAATTCAATGTACTCACCCTCAAGCTATCCTAGGTGTATATGACTATCTTCTTTCAGACGAACACAATCTGAGATATATTTAAAAATATCCTTAGTCCTCCAAGGTTTATAATGGTTGTGAATGGGTGGCCGTGTTTTGAAGCCAAAAATAATGCATCCATCACCGCAACAAATCACCGGTCATGGATTATAAGTCTATATCGATAATTTTTTAAGTGAAATGTCGGAGGATTTCAATATAAGAGAAGAGGAGCTTAAATTTGCCGCACAGCCCCATTTGTTTGAACCGCGAGAGGCATCTAAGCTTATGATACTCCAACATCCTGCGTCATACATCGCGGATTACTCATTTGGCTCAAGTCGACTTGTGCATTCTGCGTATGGTTGTCCACCGGAAGCTATTTAATTGAATTTATAAAGTTGTAAATATGGATGTTTTTATCTTACAAAAATGGATTGCTTTGCTTCAGAAGGGCTTTATTAACCCCCTGGAGTCATATGGATTACTTTTTTTTTTATGGATGTATGCATTGTTTTTGGCTTGAAAACACCCCCCATTCACAACCATTATAAACCTAGGAGGAATAAGGATTTTTTTAAATTTATCTCTGATTGTGTTCATCTGAAAGAAGATAGTCATATACACCTAGGATGGCTTAAGAGTTAGTAAATCATGGGATCATTTTCATTTTTGGGTGAACTATCCCTTTAATGTGGCGTGACAGATCTCTGTAGCGCCTCAGATCAAGTGAAGTTGAAGAGTGCATGAACTGATCATCTTCTCCGCTTTACTACATATCACAGCATGAAATAAACATGAATGAGCATCAGAATGAATGTTTAAAGATACAGTACAACTTGATGAAATACGTATCATGTCTCATGTAATCTCTCAATCAGTGTTTCAACCATGGAAAGACATCAATAAAACAGCTTGTAAGCATTATGTTAGCATCCCAGCTTCTCGCAGGAGAACACGTTTTAAAACACTTACTTTTAAAGGGGGTCAAATCAGTCTGTTTGTTCAGTCTGTTTGTACATCCTGTAGTAGACCAATAAAGCTGAACCATACAAATCTGCACTTTCTTAATAAAAGCACCACCAAGAATCAAACAAACAGATTGTGAATAT
This sequence comes from Anabarilius grahami, assembly GCA_003731715.1. Classification (NCBI taxonomy): domain Eukaryota; kingdom Metazoa; phylum Chordata; class Actinopteri; order Cypriniformes; family Xenocyprididae; genus Anabarilius; species Anabarilius grahami. The sequence goes on from RJVU01071404.1 coordinate 799,243, forward strand.
GCATAGTAAAATATTGAAATAAAATTGAATTCAGACTATTAATACATACTACAATAGTATTTCAGTGATACTTAAATAACACTAAGTTAAGACTATTAACACTAGTTAACACTAGTTAGTTAACACTAAGTAATGCTTATTGGTGCTGACAGGGCATTGGTTCCTAGTGGTCGGAAGCTGTGTGACTATAACAGCTCACAACATGTGGCCAGACCTCCATCACCGCAACTGCTAACCTTGCTCTCTCTTGCTGCTCAAAGAAAGAGGAAGTATTGGAAGACATGTGGCCACAGCAGAGCAGTGAGAAATCCTTGCCAGCTTATCGTCTTATGCTTGCGGCCATTGATACCACATCTTTATCGGCCAGATCTGCCTTGCCGACCGCCCAGATTATAAAAGGTCTCTCAGAGTTTGGAGAGGAACAGATAGTCTTCTCTGACTTATCTACATTATAGATGGCTTTCTTCCTAGCCTTATAGTAGTGTTAGTTTTACAATCAGCAGCAACTGATCTCAGACAGAACAGGCAGAAATAGCTTTTATCCCCGTATTTGGATTTGTATTGTTTTCCAATTAAAGAGGCCCTGGAATTGTGCCCTGACTTTGTAATTGCCTTTGAAAATGCGATTAAACCAAACAGTGTAGTTCAAGTGTCTTTGATTGAAGTGCATGGAGAAAACTGACCGTATATGTTTTTATTGTTAATAATGCCCCCCCTCCCTTTGTTAAGCAACAGTGTGTTCAAATAAAGATCAAAGAAGAATAGATATTGTGACCATGAACAAACATGAATTCAAATGTAAATGAATTGAGATGATTTACACACATTCAGCGAGAAAGAGAGAGAGAGAAACAGAGAGAGAGCGAGAGAGAGAGAATCATATTTATTCTAAATTTACATGAGTATTTTTTTTTTTTATGTATCACATTCATTTGTTAATTCATTCATTTATTTGTTCGTTCTTTCATTCAATCTCTATTTTTCATTAATAAACGAGAATCCAATCTAGTGGATTGTGTCTAAACTCATTCACCTGAATATGCAACCTCAATTTCATTTCTGATAATTTGTCAAGTTAGGATATACATTTCTTAAAAACATTCCTTTTTTAGATTCTGTTATTGTGCGATGGATGGATGGATGGATAGATAGATTTAATGAAGATCTTTAGTATAGTTCTTGGCTCTGTAAATTACTTCCTGGAGGTTAGGAAAAGTCACACAAGAAGTACAGTAAGGAGAAGGGGATTTGAAGTATAAGGAATAGGGACAGGAATGGGGCGAAGGTCTTGATTTACTGCCATCCATCAAAGCAGGCCAGCATCTGGCCTGGCAGGCAGAGGGCACCAGTAAAGCCAGCAGCTTCACTGAGACAAAGCCTCTCTGGCTGAGGCTTGTCATTACCGTCGCTGCAGGGTTATGCTGCGTGGGACCATCTGTATTAGCAGGCCGTCTGATGGAGCTCCCAGAAGAAGCACAAATGTATCCACATGACTCTAGCAGGCATTTCCCAGGCTGTAATTAAGCTCCTAGCTGTGGCCCCGCTTGCCAGACTTGAGCGCAAGGAGACCCAATCCTGCTCATTAGCATGGCACCCAGAGTCAGAGTGCTAACGTTGCTATAATTACAGTCCAGACTCTAGATCCAGAACGCATTGACTTTGGTCTGAGGCCTTATCCTTAGTGCTTCACTAGCTCTACCGAAACTAACCTCCCAGCAGATTGACTTGCACACTGAGAAATGAAACTAAAGCAAAGCTGGAGGAGATGTTTTGATTGGCTCTACGTTAAAGGGTTAGGATGCTAGACACCATCGATCGTGGGTATGTTAGCGTGTGGATAAAGCTGTGTTTAAGTGTCACACAAGTGATTTACCTGCTATACCAGTTGACAGCAGTGGTTGTGCTTTAGCTGGAAGGCCTGCAATTAGCAAAATGAAGCATTTAGAGCCAGTTTGGTGTTTTGAGCCAGCTGGCCTGGGTGTAAAGAGATTTTTTTTTGTTTTTTTGTTCTCTGTCCTGGCTAGCTGATGTAGACTTGCACACAAGTGGCTAATGGGTACATCAACAAGACTAGACTTCTTTTTTTTTTTTTTTTTTGATGCATGTGTGCGTGAACTCAAGAACACATCCTTTCCTGAGCCGGAAGAGTCTCCCTTGTGGCTACTGGGAACCTGGCAGACGTAATGACACCATAATGATCTCCCAGCTTGCCATAGGGCATATGTGGCATGCTGATCCTATGACTGGTCCAGGTCAGCCAACAAATCATGCAGACATATTGAAGCACAGAGACACAACATGGCAGTGCATTCTCCCTTGTGTGTGTCATGTGTTGTTGTTTGGTCTCTGCCCGTGGACCTCTGGACAGGCACTAGCATTCTTTAGGCATTCTGTGGCTTTTAAATGTGATAGCCTGTACTGATGTGGTATGGTTAAAGGGTACACCAAAAATTTTATTTATTTAATTTTCCCCCAATTTGTTTGGGTTCAAGTTTGGAATTATATTACTGTTCAAAAGTTTGTTGTTAGTAATTCAGTTATTAATGATGCTGAAAATTCAGCTTTGCCAGAGTAGGAATAAATTACATTTTAAAATATATTCAAATAGAAAAGTTATTTTAAATGAGGACAATATTTCACAAATTTCTGTGCTGTATTTTTGATCAAATAAATGCAGCCTTGGTGAGCGTAAGACACTTATTTCAAAAACCTATTACCTACCCCAAACTTTTGAACAGTAGTGTCCAAATAAAGTCATATTCAGAAATATTATGACGTTAATATGATAACTTTTTTTTATTTTACTTCATTTTTTCCCCCATCCAGTCAAAGCCATCAGAGAAACAAATATTCAGTCTAGGCTTTAGAAGGATCTGATGCGTGAGACAAATTGGGATGTTTTAATCTTCAGGCTTGGCCACCAGTCCTGTTTTCCCTCTCTATCTTTGTACTGAAGTCTGGCCATCCCCCCTTGTTTCTGTGAAATCAAATCACATTAATAGTCGCTCCGATGCGTCCTTTGTACCTTTTCTGGGTGCTGAAGCCTAATGACCCATACAATATTAATTTAATCACTTTAGGGTGGCCAAATAGTTTTGTCAAACAAGTTTGCAATTTGTGTAATCGTTAACCATGTAGTCTTATTTTTTTTATCTTATTTTTTTTCCCCGGAGAAAAAAAGTGAGGGGTGTACATAAAAGTGACAATGAACAATGAATTTCCACTTTCATTGGACATATAATTGGATTGATAGTGATGAAGAGGAGAGGAGAGGTGGCCAAGCATGGAATAGCCAAGCCATCTTTGTTCTGTCAGCTTATTAGTCAGGGGCAGTCGTGGCCTAATGGATAGAGAGTCGGACTTGTAACCCAAAGGTCATGGGTTCGAGTCTCAGGGATTGTCGGTGAGGGGAGTGAATGTCCAGCGCTCTCCCCACCCTCAATACCACAACTGAGGTGAGACCCTTGAGCAAGGCACTGTACCCCTAACTGCTCCCCGGGCGCCGCAGCAATGGCTGCCCACTGCTCCGGGTGTGTGTTCACGGTGTGTGTGTGTGTTCACTGCTGTGTGTGTGCACTTGGATGGGTTAAATGCAGAGCACAAATTCCGAGTATGGGTCACAATACTTGGGCACATGTCACGTCACTTCACTTCACTTCACTTATTATAGTGGGATGAGACAATAAAACATGAGTATTATATTGAAAAAAAAAAACATAGTTTGCAATTAAGACTGTGCAAGACATAGAGTGCAGTGGCATCAAATGCACAGCTTGCAGTGTGAATGCATTATGTGGTATTATCATGTTGCAACATGAATCGGGAAAAAATGTCCTTGTTGAATGTCATTGTTCCTCTCAGGAACACGTGAGCAAGCATGTATATAGAGACGGCATTGTAATGACAAAGCAGAAGGCAAACACAATCAACTGTAGGGCTTCAAAGATCACAATGGTGGAATAAGTTGCCAGCTTCAAGGGCACATTTCTCCCAGGAAAAACAGGACAAGTCTGGTTATTCAGTTGGCATTTGTAATTAATTTGTATATGGTGTTGCACAAAAAAAAAAAAAAAACGCACTGGCCACTGCAGACTTGTAAAACATCTGTTTTGGCTTGCTACACACGGGCCAGTCCACACTTCCAGATGCTTAAGGGATTACAGCACCTCCACAATCCTGCTCTGGGACCCGTTTCCAAAAAGCATTGTAAGCACTGCTTAATCTCAAGCAAAATGACTGAAGAAAATGTGTGGCAGTCCCAAAAGCCTCAGTTTCCCAAAACCATCTTAATTGTATTATTTGAAAAACATGATTGAAAGAGATAGGCTTCAGTGGCTACTGAGTGGAAAGTCTCAGCAACTCTTAGGTAACACAATCTCACATAATTACGTTAAAGTCCCCCTGTGGCGAAGATCAAGTTTTTAATGTTGTTTATATGTCAGTGTGGTGTTTTTAATATGCTTTAAGACAAAACGTGTGCAAATTCATAAGTCAACACCATTGCTGGGTATTTTCTCTTTAAAACTGCAATAAACCAAAGACAGTCTGGAACCTGTGGCTTGAAATCGCTGGTGTTTCTGACGTCACAAACTACCTTGTAACCAATTATGTCAACGTGCCGGCGGGCTTTAGCATATCATTAACTCACCGTGCAAGGGAGTCTCAAAAAAATGTTACCCCGGTATATTTTTCTGTTGATATGAAAAATTGGGTAGATTTAGCAATATGGCGGGTTTATGATGCATATTACGATGTTATAATGAACTATATGCCTTTCTCCACTGACATTCTGTGTTTAATGTTGCTGTTTGTGCATTAAAAAAGGTATGCAAAGTTAAAAAGCACAAAGTCCACTCCAGAGGCAGTTATTCAGTATTATTATTAGTAAGCACTGCTTCTCAACTTCTGAAATGCCTTGATTGTAGCTTTGAGTTTCCCTTCGGGAATGTACACGTCACAATATTCCTCAGTTAAATAATTCTCGTCCAAGACATAAAAAGGGCGATTTGCATTAGTAATATGTTAAAACTCACAGTTAAAGTAAGGAGCATGACATTTCCGAAACACACTTAAAGCTGTTGACCAATCACAACATTCAAGCATGAAAAAAATATTCTAGTAAACACCAAAAGCAAAATCAAGACTTTGTAAAAGGGCATAATATGGCCTCTTTAACTCTTTCCCCTGATGGAATTGTCTGTCTTTTATGAGACAACGCTTCCCCGCCATTGACGGAATTTGCCGTCTTTCTGTGTTTTCACTGCTATACGGTAAGGGGCGCTATTACACAACTTCTGAAAGAGTACTGAATCTCCTGATCAAAACACAGGTGAAGAAGATGCAAAAACAAGCGATAGCAGGCTGCCGTCGCATCATCCAAGTGGATGCTGCACACTGGTGGTGGATGTGGAGAGACCCCTGATATGATTGTAAAGCGCTTTGGGTGTACAGTTGTACATAGGAAAGCGCTATATAAATGCCTCATTCATTAATTCATTCATTCATATGTAAGCAGATGAATATGTAGAAAAATGTGATCATCAACATTACACAGCATATAAATCAAAACTGCCTAACGTTACCGAAAGAAATGTTGACTCCGTACAAGCTATAGGACTGTGCAAGCTTTGGGGGTGTTGATGGAATTGATCTACTCTATCTATGTTTTGATCGTTGTGAATCCAATCCAGACATAGTCTTTAACAAAAACTTTTCAAATTTTCTTAGCTTTTTGCTCAAAATGTTTTGTTTATGTTTTTTTTTTTGAAACTTGCCCACATTCAAATGTAGATAAAAAAAAAAAGAATGCATGAAGCTAGAATAAAACAAATACAATTTATTTATTTATTTATTTTGTTTGTTTACGCAAAGGGTCTGTTCTTTCTTTTGATATATTCAGATATTCATACAACTAAATATTCTGGGGGCCATGCAACTTTTGTGAAAATGGTCAAAAATGTTGGTGCTGGCTGGCAACTTTTTTTCAAAAACGCTGGCGGGGAAAGAGTTGAGAGCTACAATATATGGGAAAACAAGGCCCTGGATCTTTACAGGTTTTAAAGGTTGTGACATGGTAGAAGTCCACCAACCAATCATTTGTCTTGCTGTTGTTAAGCTGCAGGTCATTTAACCTGAAACTCAAACACAAAGTTCATTAGAGTAAGGAAGGCCATGGATAGAAGTGGTTTTTATTTACTATGCTTGTGAACTACAGGACCAATGAGACTTCCAAGACAGGTTTTGAGAATTGCTTTATTAGTTAAAGTTGTCTATCAGAGACTGTTTAATCTATAAGGTTCAGATTTAGACACCATTAATTAGTTTTGAAATTAAATTATTTTTATTATTATAATCGTTTGCCTCAATAGTTTTTCCTTATGTGGTTAATGCAGTTTTTAATTCAGAGGGAAACGAAACAGATGTAAAGCCTTGAGGTATTTTGCAAGGCTCAGTAAACTGTGCTTCAAGCAGTCAACATGATTGAAAACATAGAACAAATGCAAGTTTAAAAATTCAACTCCATTGATCCCACAACAGAGCACATTAAGTGCACTATGGGACCTTTGTGAAAAACAATTGATTTCTCATCACAAGGGCTTGTGTTTGTTGTTATTGGGCAATACACTTTACACATTTGCAATGCTTATTTTGTCCATGTTTGAGCTGCACTTTTAATTGGTTCTTTTCATTTACATTTATGCATTTAGCAGACACTTATCCAAATGAGGAATACTACAGCAAAAGTGATTCATCTGAGGATCATTGTAGAAGAGTATGAATTACCAGCTTGTGGAAAGATGTAGGTGATATACATGAGACATTAAGGCAATAAGAGTGTCCAGTGTATTGTTACACTATAAGGGGCTTGTTTATTGACATCTGCACATTGCTCTGATCATGGTAATAGCATAGGTTGGTGGAGCAGTGGTAATAAAGTGCTGTGGAAGTGAAGGGAGACGCCCCATAAATGTTTATTGACTCACACTTGTTCCTCCGAGGTAATTGTTTAGTGGCTCTCTTCTGGATATTAGAGTGACACGCTTTAATGAGGTCATTACTGACTGATTTGAGCCTCATCATAACAGGTCTTGTTTGCTGACATTGCCTCTGCACACTGACCTAGGACCACTTTCTCCCTTTCCTAACTAAACTGTGTTTTATGATCAATTAGAAAATTGCTCTGAGTTCACAGTTAAAGGGAAACATCTACAAATTCAGTGCAGTTGAATTTCATTCTCAATGCAAATACACAAATGCAAAACAAGGCTTTTTTGGTGCCAAGGAAGTGTGTTATGTGGTCTCCATCAGAATTGAAACCGAGATACCTTTTTTTTTCAGTTCCTTTTGGCAAAATTACTCTGGCTCAGATTTGATGGACACAGTATGTGAGCTGCAATTTTTATAGGCATTCCAGGGGTGCTGAATTGAATTGAGGTCTGGGTTTTGACTGAGCCTCTTCGGGATCTGAACCTTTTTTGGCACTCTGATGTGGTTTTTGCTGTATGTTTCAGGTCGTTGTCCTACTGAAGGAAGAATCATCTTGTATGTCCCAGTGCTCTTGTCAATTGCAGCATGATTTCCTCCAGGATTTTTCTTTTCTTAGTGCATCTCCAATTTTTCCTTCTGCCTTCAAGGGTTTTACAGACCTTGCCGCAAAGAAACCTCCCCAAAGTGAGATCACCATGCTTTGTGTAGTTAATAGCTTTGTGTTGAAACCTAAAACACCATGGAATCTCTTGCCACATTTCTGAGCCTCTCACATGCCTCTGGGCAAACTCTGGCAGAGATGTGATATCAGGCTGTGTTTTTGTCCCCAAAGGGTCTTTCTTTCTGACACTCTCCCATGCAAGTGAATTGTGTTTGCTATCATTGTCTTGTAAACATTTCACCAGGGTCATCACCAAAACAACCTGATGCAATATGTTTTGAGTTGGTCCCATTGAGGATCATAGTCCATGGTGCCTAGGAGTACATAAAGGTTTCAGGGGCCCACAGAATTTATATATAAAATAAAATTTATAATTTTCTTTAAATGTTTAATGGCTTTTCTGTTGTACTGTTTTGATGTTTCTGATTTGGTTTAGAGTTTGGAATTACACTTCTGGTCAACAGTTTAGAATAATTAAGATTTGTAAATGTTTTTAAAAGAAGTCTTATATGCTCATTAAGGCTGTGCGTATTTGATAAAAAATACAGTATAAACACAGGGCTCCAGACAAAAAAATTAATTAAGGAGCCATTGGCTCCTATAGGGTGAAAAAACAGGCGCCAAATAATTTTTTTAGGAGCCAAACAACAAGGAACTTAATTTTTTTAAATTAACTTACTTTTAGTCATCCTGTTGTGTTTATATATCTCCCCTTTACAGTTTGAGCATTTTCATCTTATCATCTCTGATTTTTCTGGGAAATAAACATCACTATTTTCTCTTAATAACCCCCAAACAGAAAAAACATATATATAACATATATATAATTAACATGTTAACAATAATATATTTACAATAATAACACAAAATAATACGTATTTCTATAACTTTGTTTTTTTTCGATATCTTTTGAGTTATGGAACAGTTTTTGTCATCTTTTGTAACCCATTTTTTGTACAATAAATTATTCAAAGAATAACAACCTGAGAAAGCTACAGAAAGAACAAGCTGAATTCAACATACCCCAACATTGCTTAGTTCTGGTGAGTTGTGCTAAACTTCGATTCCGATTACTTTAGAGTGTTTTTCAGGTAGCCTAATAGGTAACAGCCCGGATAAACGCACTTATCCAACTTGTTGAAACTTTGTTTAATTCGGTTTTCGTATTTTTTTTCTCTCATTAAAACCAAAGGTGTTCATCAGTGATTGTATATCAACAGCAAAGACATGTTTGTGTGCATTTTATTTTGTGCTTTTAGCAGAAAGAAGCGCTCGATCGTCAGTATGAAGACTGCGCATTGTGCACGAGCGCCAAGAGAACTGATAACAGCGGCAACGAGCAAAAACGACTCATTCCAGCGAGAGATCGCCTCTTATTTATCACAGACCAACGAATTTCTTATCGAATTGGGTGTTTCTTTCTTTTAGGTCCGTGCGTGCCGCGAGATCTTTAAGGAAACTATTAAATATTCCACAGAATGAATAATCTTGTTTTATTTGTTATATCATTATGTCGTTGTATTAGAAACACCCTTGCAGCATTAACATTCGCAACATGAGTCAAGAGAAATTGTGCATCTCTTTAGTTTACAGATTACATTGCAGGAGAATATTTGTTTTAAATGTGAATTATTTAATTTAAAATTAGACATTTCATGCTTTCTTTAGACGTATGTTTCATGTTTGTGTGATAATTATTCGCTGAGTTTCAGTTCATTTTTTAGACGTTTCAGAAAGATTCAAAGAGATGAAAGCGCATTCTGTTAAAAGCAGAAGGTTTTGTTTTTACTGTGAGCGTACGCAAATAAAAGTAGACCATTTGTAGTTTGTGATGATGTCTTGCACTAATCTGTATCGCCAAAAATGACTGAGTAGGCCTATTTTAAGTTGTTTCAGCTGTCATGAGGAAAAATCCATCAGAATGCGCTGGCGCGTTCGTCGGCCAGAGGGTCAAAGAAAACATAGCCTATTTAGTTTCATATTTATGTTTAATATTAGACTATAGCCTATTATTATTTTTTAAATTTCATTTATGTTGATTATGAAAAGTGAACAGTATGTCTAAGATAGGCTAATAAGATGCGCAGTATGTCGGGAGACATGCAGTGGGTCAGACGGGATTTTGACCACTTCATTAAGTTTTGTTTTATAGTAAGCCTTTCTTTAAAGTGAATTTCGTTTTGTATAAATTGTATCTTAATTTTAATCAATGTTTTATCAACCAATTGCCTGGATTTAATAAATAGGAAGAAAACCAATGAACGTCATAATTAATTAATAAGATATTGTTGATCGAACAATATATTTTAGTTGAACATTATCTGTAGACATACTGGAACCTTAAAATGATCATTAATACTCTTCTTATACTATTTAAGGTACTGAAGACTTTTATGCCCTTAAATTTATCTGATGAGCATGAGCGGAGTAAAATAATGAAAGTGATCAGCATGATTGATAGGCCTATTCAAAACGGTAAGCATGCGCTGCATTGTGTGTGTATTTGCAGTCTGTGAATTTATATGAAGAAATAGGCAGTTGTCTCCTTTACGCAGGAGCAGAACCGTGTGTTCAAATGCAGTGTTTTGCACCAACGCGAGGCGACAACATAGTCGGCTTTCCTTGGCGTCTGTTTGATGTGATATTTTCCCCTACTAGTTCATATTTTGGCGCTCTGACTCAGTGAAACTTTCACACGCAGCATCTCATTTAATACGTCAACACAGCAAATGATGTGATAGGCTACTGGTCACGGAACATGCAAATAACTGCAAATTTTATAGTCATAACGTGTGAATTTGTATGGTCTCCAATGGCTACCTCAGCAAAAATATCACTCACAAATTTATATTTTTAGTCGCCAATGCGACCGTTTTAGGCGCAGTCTGGAGCCCTGAAACAATAATATTAGTTCTAATCATATTAGTTCATGTTTTTAACTTCCAAACTTTTAACCGGTAGTGTATATTTTTGTAATACAAAAACTTGAAAACTTGTACTGCCTCCATGTGAATTGATTTCTCTTAAACATTCACATAAGCATATGTTATAAAAAGAAATCCGCTGTTTGCATGGCTTCCATATATTCTTTCACAATTGTTCTGGGCATTGGGAGAACAATTATGGGTAATTGGCTTTTGCAAATTGAATGGGATAAAATGAGTGTGCGGACGGTTAATTCCGTGTTTGAAAGATGTCTAGATGTTACTCATCTGTGATGACTGAGCTTTGATTACGGCACATAAAATATTGTATTTGGGGTGGAGTCTAATCACTGTCAGCAGTGTTAATTTGATTGGCCCTATTCATCTGGCCCCGAGGAGGAAGTTGTCAGAGGTTGTGAAGGGTTCGGGTTTTGGCCCGTATGGCCGACAGTGCATTAAAATTGGCATTGAGAGGCCAACTCCATCTGCATTTATTTATTCACTTATTAATGCAATGAATTAGGGCTGCTGCCAGGCTCTGCCAAAGTAAGTCTGTCAGACTTGGCACCAAGAAACTAGTTGGGAGATGATGTGGTGAGGCGGGGATTCAAGCGCCTCAATAAAGCTCCCAACATTAATCTCTTTCTGTCTGAAATCTGACTGAGGCTTTTAACTAACCGGTGTTCATGAATCGAGGCCAGACATTGGCAGCCCCCTTAATCCCTCACAGTTTGGATATGAAGATCTTGGATCAACATTTGCTCACCAGTGGCATCTTCTGTCTTGAACCTCAGCCAAACCACACCACTCTACTATAAAGCTATATGACAGACATGATATACAGCTCCTATGGTAAAACGTGTGCTCAAGTGATGAAATGCTTAACTCAAATACTGTTTTATTGATTGTGCCAGTTTGGATCCAGCTCATTTTGAAGTACTAATGGAAAACTAGCGGTTTGTGGTAATGGTGCAATTACACACTGAAAGAGCCTTGAATGAGAGTCTGGGCAGATTTAAACCAGTAGACCGTGTTTGGTTAATGACCGGTTTTGGTGTCGTCCTGTGGGTTTTAACCTTGGTTAAAACTGTGTCCATTATGATACTGTTCACTGCCTGATATATAATGTTTCCTGCCATGTATGGCCTTTAAGGACTAAAGAGATGAGAAATGTGTAGCATGAAATTTAAAAGCCTATCACACGCTTTAACTGGTCGTAATTTAAAGATACTGTTCAACGCGAACATTTTTTGATGTGTATCTCTCAGCACTCACAAAGTTATTTGTGACTATACATAGTCATCAGTTCTAAAACAAAAGAGGAACTAATGTAACGCTACTGTAAAATGTAGTTTAGGTAGTAGTGTCACTGCCTTTAGTAAGTTGAAGTGGTAGCCGTGAATATTTGTGTATATGTTCATAGATGTGTGTGGCTTGGGGCATGTTATCCCACAGTATCTCTGCAGTTCTCCGCTCTCAGAGCTTTGATGAAACGTGGCTTGCACCTCGCTAGAGTGTTCCCGCTTCCCTCCATCACTCTTTTCTCTTCTTCTCCCACAGTGAGGGGTGGCAGGGGGCTCTGTTTCCCTTTCTAGTGCTTGCTTTTGTTCTGTTTTTCTCTTTTGTTGAGTTTGTTTTGACAGCGTGTATTACCACAGCTCAAGAGGGTTTGAAGAGACTAGCTGTTCCAGGCTAACATTAGCATGGTATTTGTTTTTTTTGCACACACAAAGCCATCTTTTCGATTCCTTCTGGTTCAGAGTACTTTCTTGAGTAGCATATCTATTTGCTATGAGTAGTCTACCTATATATTGCACCTATATTTTTGGAGAGTGTATTATATATAGTAATGTAGTTTTGTATATCGAATTCAGTTTGTTTTTTTCTGTACCATCAATGTTCGTTTTCTTTCTTTTTTGCATTGCCTCCTTCAAATCAGTTAATTGTACTCACAATTAATTGTCTTTCATTTGCATTGTGAAGAATGAGTCACCTCAGTGATAAAAGATTGCCTTCTTTTTAACCTTGCTACATCTCACATATCACCAGAGGCTGTCTGGCCTTCAATCAATTGAAACCTCAATTAGATCAATCATCCCTCTTGGGTACTGACCTGCACATCGATCATCAGTAAGGCCCTGTGTGCGATGTGCTCCACTGCTTCATTTAAAGCCTATTCCATTGCAATGGGTGACTATGGATTACCATGGAAGCCACCTATTCTGACCTGCCTCAGGCCACTAAAGGCTGATCAGTGGGCTCTCAGCACCTATAAAGCCACTAACGATTGTAAAGGCTTTAGGTTGGGAGTCATTTGCTCTTTTTACTGCCATTCATAAGCTCATTGAGCGTTTTAGGTTCTGGATCACACACTTATTAATCACACTTTTTTTTTTCTTTTTTTTTTATCTCACTCACTTGCCACACCACACTCCAGCGAAGCTTTAACTTCATTGTAGGGCTGCACAATTAAATGAATTAAACCAAAACATTCTGTAGTGTGACTATTAAACCACAGAACGCTGTGATTTATTAAATATATAATCTGTATGCACTGCATGCTTCAAAGTGACTTCAAAGTTCTGCCATCTATTGCATATATATAATTTAAAAAAATTCTATGTTAATGTGATTTATTTATTTATTTTTTATTTTTTTATTTTTTTATTGTGCAGCACTTCATTGTAACCAAAACTGGTTCCCAAGCTCTGACAAGCCAGTCCTGACAGACTGTCTCTGTCTCTGTGTGCGTTCTTTTCCTTCCAGCACAGACATACGGCAGCAGTAGAATGATGAAACAGAGCAACAAAACAACAAGTCATTTTGCTCAATGCTTCAGCGATTTCTTTTCTTCAAATATTCTTCTTTTTTTTTCTTTTTTTTCTTTTTTTTCAAAACCCCTAATTCTGTTTGACGGGCTCAAGATGCTGTGGTTCCCAGCTATTACAAGGTCGTACATCATAAACATGAGGATTGAATGTCTGAGACTGAAAAGCGAGTCCCTCTGTCAGATCTGATATTTGGAAATCTGCTGTATTTGCCTGTGGCTTGGCTGAGGGTGCTTCTGAGATGTTCTTCTAATGCCTTTGCCTCTTTTACTCTTTGAGTTTTTAATAGCCAGAGAAAAAGCTATTTTCTGTCTGAGTAAGCTTAACATCATATATCATAAATATCTCAAAGCTCTGTAGATAAATCGTTATGGTTTCTCTCTTGAATTCCTTGGTTATATAAGTATAATTTTGCTTTGCTGGTGAAATAGATTCATAGATGCTTTGCACAATTGAACCACAAACAATTTGGATTCTGTCACAAACTTCCTCTGAATCTCTCTGTTTCCTCTGTCCTTGGGTTTTTGCTTCATACTTTTCACACCCACACAGACTTACTAAGGAGATTAAAGACAAACAAATAAATGTATCCAGCAATACTTTTGCCTTTGTATATTTTGTTTGACTGCACAATGGTATCACTTTCTTAATTTTCTGTTCTTAATTTTCAATTTTAAGTGGCAAACAATTTATAGTATATTATACACATTAGTATATAATACACATTTTAAGGCTCTAGCATTCTCATAGAACAAGTTCTGAAGTTTCTGTGACTTTACTGTCAATAATTGCATGCTAAAAGGCTGTACATTCAGATGGTGTCCAATTCTCAATCAATGACAAAATCGATTTGCATTTACTGATGGAAGCAGTGCTTGTTAGTTAGCCAAAGAGTAGGTTGAAAATTCCTAGTATGCTTAGGGTTTAGGCTTTAGTTGCTTACTATAGATTATTAAATAGATGCAAGGAAGACAAGACACAATTAATTTTATTCTTAACTTTATTAATAATCATGATAAATAGTACACATAATATTTAAATTGGGCGACTGAGCAGGTCATTAATAAAGCCTTTTTTAGCTGTTTCTTTGTCGTTAATATCAGTATTTGGTCAAATAATCACAATAGTCACAGCATCTTTAGAATGTAGCACTCAAGCTACAGGATGAAGAAAGAAGCCAACAACAACAAAAAAAAAGAGGTGTAGTGCAGGTCTTTTGGAAACTCCATAACCAGATAAAAAGAGCATTAAAAGCTCTATTCGTAATGCTAGCTAATTGTATATCACCAGCAAAATCAAATCATTGTGAATACAGTACAGTGCTTCCCACAGGTTTGAAATATACTTGCGGTGGTAGCCGGGTGAAAAATCCTCCTATTACCCACGGCACAAAAATGGTCTACTACATGTGACAAACAAATAATGTGTTATTTTTAACCGTATTTTTATTTATTGAAATTAATTGTAATTACATAGCATACTATTACATTTAATTACATACTAATATTATGCATTATTATGCATTGTAAATTATGCAAAATTTCAGCGTTTAAATGTTTCTCCTTTTTCTATGTTCTCCTTGCTGTCATATAGTGTCTCTCTCAGTGAATGGGAGACTGATTTTACTAGTAATATTTATATAATGAATAATATATGTCAAATAAAGTTCTTAGTATTTTCTTCCTGTGGGGAACTACAATAATTTACTATGAATTGAATGGAAATCAAATTAAATACAATTTATTGTGTAACCAAAATACCAATAATGCCCAGAAGAAAAAAACTTTTGACTTTTAATTATAAACAAGCCTGAAATACACCGGGACTTTTATTTTGAAATGTCTACACAATTGCAGGCTGATCCTTCAGATTCTTACAACCATCTGAAACATTTTATATAAAGGCCATAAAGTAGACTGTCATAATTCATCACCTTGGGTTCATTAGCAATCTTAGCATAAATCTGCGCTTTTCATTGATTGAGAATCACTTTAGAGCAGTCTGAAGCGCTGTTGCGCGAGCCTGTAGATCGCAAAACAGCAGAACGCAAAACAGCACCGCCTTGTGACTTTGCAACATGCTGCGGCCTTTGTGAAATATCCAGCGCGTCTCTGCAGTGCACGTGGGAATGTCAGCGGGAGTAAACAGTTCTGACGCACACATAATAAGCAGGTACGAAACACGTAGGGCGAGGGGAGATTCTCCACTAGTTAATCGACCGCGGATGGTTTCATTATCTTGGGCAGATACAAAAGTATAAGAGGATAAAACTAATAAAAGCATAAATGTGTCTCCAAATATACTTGGGCGGCCGTTAATATACCTGGGCGGCCGGCCCAAGTAAAGTCTATGTGTGGGAAGCACTGCAGTAAAACAAGAATATTCAGTTGCACTGCTTTTAGTCCAATTTTGTAGTGTATACTGTATATGCATGAACAGAAGTTCCATCACTCTGCTGAATTATGAAACTCATCACCTTTTATGCATGTGGAGATTTAAGCCCTGTTTTCAAGCCCATAGCTAGCATGGGCTTGAATGTTCCTAAACCAAAAAGTTGTGAAGATACCAACTGGCAGTTTTTAGTCCAACACATTTTGAATCGCAGTCCTGTCTGTGCTGCTATCCCTCAGGAGAGCATGTAGGTGTGATCGTAGACAAAGGTTAGCAAGCACTTACTCACTCATATTAAATGTTTGATGGATACTGCATAATGCAAACAGGCACAGTTCTTCTCAGCTGTATGTGTGTGTGTGTGTGTGTGTGTGTGTGTGTGTGTGTGTGTGTGTGTACAGGTTTGCCTATTAGGCCAAATGTCCTAATTTTTATAGTGAAATTGAATGACAACTGAATAGTGAGGACATATTACTGGTCCTCACTAGTTACAATTATAAATCGTCCAATACATGTTTTTATTTAAACCTAGTGTTTTGTATGTTTCTGTGATGGGTAGGTTTAGGGGTTGATTGGGTAGGAGTTAGGCCATAGAAAATATAATTTGTGTGATTTAAAATCAGTGGAAGTCTATGCAATGTTCTTACTAATATAGTGATATAGTGTATATTAGTTCTTACTAATATACAATAGACACAAATGTGTATGTGTGTCTGTGTATTTTGAAGTAGTGAACTGTTTTACAATGATGCTGCTGAATTTACATTTATTTTCTTTCTCATGCACATACTGTGAGAGTTAGAATGCAAACAATGACATTTGGATGGAGATAAGCAGATACATTTTTTTCTGCTCTGAGGTGCATGAACTATGGAGACATTTAGAAAACACACATGAACAAGGGCAAGGCACCTCTATGTCAAAGATTCAGTTTCATGGTGATGATTTAGAATAATTTCTAACTATATATACAGTGGGTATGGAAAGTATTCAGACCCCCTTACATTTTTCACTCTTTGTTATATTGCAGCCATTTGCTAAAATCATTTAAGTTCTTTTTTTTCCTCATTAATGTACACACAGCACCCCATAATGACAGAAAAAAACACAGAATTGTTGACATTTTTGCAGATTTATTAAAAAAGAAAAAATGAAATATCACATGGTCCTAAGTATTCAGACCCTTTGCTGTGACACTCATATATTTAACTCAGGTGCTGTCCATTTCTTCTGATCATCCTTGAGATGGTTCTACACCTTCATTTGAGTCCAGCTGTGTTTGATTATACTGATTGTCCGGCCAAACTGAGCTATCGGGGGAGAAGAGCCTTGGTGAGAGAGGTAAAGAAGAACCCAAAGATCACTGTGGCTGAGCTCCAGAGATGCAGTCGGGAGATGGGAGAAAGTTGTAGAAAGTCAACCATCACTGCAGCCCTCCACCAGTCGGGGCTTTATGGCAGAGTGGCCCGACGGAAGCCTCTCCTCAGTGCAAGACACATGAAAGCCCGCATGGAGTTTGCTAAAAAACACCTGAAGGACTCCAAGATGGTGAGAAATAAGATTCTCTGGTCTGATGAGACCAAGATAGAACTTTTTGGCCTTAATTCTAAGCGGTATGTGTGGAGAAAACCAGGCACTGCTCATCACCTGTCCAATACAGTCCCAACAGTGAAGCATGGTGGTGGCAGCATCATGCTGTGGGGGTGTTTTTCAGCTGCAGGGACAGGACGACTGGTTGCAATCGAGGGAAAGATGAATGCGGCCAAGTACAGGGATATCCTGGACGAAAACCTTCTCCAGAGTGCTCAGGACCTCAGACTGGGCCGAAGGTTTACCTTCCAACAAGACAATGACCCTAAGCACACAGCTAAAATAACGAAGGAGTGGCTTCACAACAACTCCGTGACTGTTCTTGAATGGCCCAGCCAGAGCCCTGACTTAAACCCAATTGAGCATCTCTGGAGAGACCTAAAAATGGCTGTCCACCAACGTTTACCATCCAACCTGACAGAACTGGAGAGGATCTGCAAGGAGGAATGGCAGAGGATCCCCAAATCCAGGTGTGAAAAACTTGTTGCATCTTTCCAAAAAAGACTCATGGCTGTATTAGATCAAAAGGGTGCTTCTACTAAATACTGAGCAAAGGGTCTGAATACTTAGGACCATGCGATATTTCAGTTTTTCTTTTTTAATAAATCTGCAAAAATGTCAACTATTCTGTGTTTTTCTGTCAATATGGGGCGCTGTGTGTATATTAATGAGGGAAAAAAATGAACTTAAATGATTTTAGCAAATGGCTGCAATATAACAAAGAATGAAAAGTTTAAGCGGGTCTGAATACTTTCCGTACCCACTGTATATATATATATATATATAATTAGGGGTGGGAGAAAAAAAAAATCGATCCATCGATGCATTGCGATTCTCTAACGATTCTGGATCGATTCTGAAAATTTCAGAATCGATTCTGAGATTAGTTTTTATTTAGATGTGAGATGACGCTGTGTGCTTTAGAAACACCTGGATTCTGCTTGCTTCCAATTCCTCACACACATACACCACTCGAACCTTCCATAAAATAATCTTTCATGAAGTTCGGAAAGGTTGAAGCAAATTACAACGACGTTCGCAGGCTTCATTACACAGGATGCGCGGTTAGAGACGCGAGCTTTGTTTGATGTTGCTGTGCGCGGACTTGCCCGTCTGTATTTTACTTACAAATGATCTACGAAGGCATCATTTATGTCGTTTGGAATGCAGTGGACTTATCTATTTCAAATAGTAAAGTCACTTACTGAAGGCTGCGTTCAATTTTATATGCTGACGCTTTGTTTGTGAAGAGTGCTCGCGCATGCGGCTGTGCGCGACTCCGTGTGGTTCAATGCAGGCCTACTTGCGTCTCAAAATGGTTTTATGATGCAAAAATAATGTGTAAACAGCCAGTTTTGTCTTAAGGGATTAAATGGACAGGACAAACCGCATTACTTATTATAATTCAAAAGAGATCCGTGCGTGAATGCTACTTATTAGATCTCCCGCTGTCTATGATGTAACAATCAAACAACAGTAAACATGAGAAAGAAAACGTTCTTAACCCTAGTAGCAACATAATCTTAAATACTGAAAGCACTCTTTATTTATTGCTTGCAATATGTTTCGTTGCTCCTCTTTATTATTTGCTACTTGCTTGTATGTTTTGAAGTTATATGTAAGTGTATATGTAATAGCATATGTAAGTGTAAACTAATATGTAAACTTATTATTAATTTAATTAATTAATAATAAAAAAAAAAAGTAGATCAAGAATCATTTTGGAATCGGATTGTGACTCCCAGAATCTGAATCGGATCGGATTGTGAGTTACCTAAAGATTCCCAACCCTAGTTTTCACATGATGTCACATCCTTATAGGAACGCCTACCNATGACTCACTGTTAAACAGTTTCACAAACTTATTCTAAATGTCATGTTTCCATCCACCTATTTTTATGCAAATTTTGCATATAAAATAAATAATTGCATATCACATTTAAAATAAACGCTGGATGGAAATAAGAATACATACACATAAGCTATGATGGAAACAATTACAAAATAAATCCCTCTATGCAAAACAAAAAACTCTTGCCTCAACAGAGGATATGATTGGATAACTGAACTAACCAGCAGACCAATTTTGTTGCCCAGCATCTCAAATGTTGGTTTGGTCATTCTAAAATGCCTGCGCTAAAGTCAAAATGATCATCAAAATGATTGGGTATAATGACTTGTCTCACACAATTGCATTCCCAAACACCAAGAATCCGCCTCCGAATGCAAGATGACATGACTGCGTTTATTGTGTTCTCTGAAGTGCAAATAATTGTACGAGAAAAGAGCCACAGTGGCTTCCCCGATTGCACCAACTTTCCTTTTTATTATAGATATTTTGCGCCAATATCCTAGAAAATTACTATTGTTTTCTTGAACAAACGGGATGAAAATGATGCTTAATGTTTTATGTGATATTCAAATTTTGCGCATAAGTTAAATTCACAACTAGAAGCATAACTAGTCTCTTCAAAGCAGAACACTGTACCATGAACTTAAGCTTTGCATTAATCTTCACATTTACCATTGCACAATATGGTGTTCCATATGTTCATATCCACTAAATTTGCATGGGGAATGCACATTTGACCCTAGACGTGATTTGAAAGTGAAATATCACTGATTCTCATTGCTAAGAAGGACAAGACTGCTGAAGTCTGTTATCTGGCCTCACAAGTCTCACAAGTCGGACTCTCTCTGCCCCTTCAAGAGTGAATGGCACATTGAGGTTGTTGCAAATCCCAACGCTGAAGATCCCGTTTTCCCGCCTTCCCACTCAACCCTTCGTCCCCTAACATTGTGGGATTGGGAATTGACAGAGTGATGCCTTGCCCAGTGATGAATTGTCCTCTAAAAGCAGGCTGATGTTGGGCAAGCAGTGTCCTTCTGCCTCTGGAGTACCCTGGTAAGATGATAGCCAGTTGATGTATTGTGCGCTGGAAGGCAGCCAGGGTGTTCTTTGTCTAGCTTCAGTCCGTTGTGACACAGGTCACAGAAGGTCAAGTTCGAAAATGGACATCTCCCATCACGCCACCGACTAGCACGCACGGCTTGTATAAGTTGACCGAACCAGTTTCAAATGGCACGACGGTCAATAAGCTGTTTATGAAAGAGGAATATGTGTTATATTGGCTCATCTTGTCTTGTTTCCCACAGTGTGGTTTTGATTCACACACAGTCGTAACCTTTCAAAATCCATTTCCATGAAACACAGTAGCCACATCTGAATTTAAGATGAGCTCTGTAAACATGCAGGGGTACGTAGCTGAGCTTGGTGAATTGCTCATTCTGTTTTCGTGAAGTATGGCCTTGGTATTTTCAGGAGCTGTTTATGTGAAGTAGGATTTGTGATGTTCAAAGAGATCCAAGCGCAGCAAAATGTTTTCAGAACAAAATAGGTGCATTATGGAAGGCCTAATTTGACTCTTGTTTTGAGAGAGAGTTCTGTTTTAGACAGCTAATGAACACTTTGTACACACAGCAACATTTTGAAAATGTAATATCAGTAACATTTAACATGATGGATGGTTAGTATTGCAGTATCAGTGCATTGTGAAACAGCATTGACTTTTTTTTTGACACACTCTAAAAACACTGGGTTAAAAACAACCCAATTTGGGTTGTTTTGAACCCAAGGGCTGGGTAAAAATAGGACAGAACACATGTTGGGTTAATTTTACCCAGCATAATATGTGTTTCAATAATTTTTTATAGTATAGAATATTTTATATCGTTTGTAATACATATTGCCTACATTTAAGCTCATTTAACAAATATTAGAAGTAAAAATTAAACATTTAGAACTAAATCAAGTGTAACTGACCAGTCTCTGTTGTCCTGTTTCCACCATAACACCACTGGATCTCATGCCAGAGATGGCTTGCATTCAGCAGGGGAACTGCTAACTTCAGACTGCCGCCGTGCGTTTCACTCGTAGCCGAAAATAAATGTGACTGACTCCATAACCTATCCATAAATAATCAGTGTACAATTCTGAGAACATATTTTAAAATCCTAAGTATTTATATTCTGTATCTTTTTGAAAAAAAAAAAAAAAAAAAACTTTTATGCAAGGCATCAGGTGTTTCCATCACGCGAAAAGACAGACGTGACACTTGTTTCGGTGATTCACATTGTGCCCCTCAATGTTGCTTTGCATTAAATCAAATGATATACAGAACAATAACAATTTTTTTTTAGATAAAATAAAATGCATACATAACTCAATAACTCTTGATAAATAGCTCAACCCCTGGGTAGTTATGTCTGACCCAGGATCTGGGTAACAAAAACAAACAAACAAACAACAAAAAAAAACTATCCAAACAATAGGTTATTACATCTGACCTAGGAGCTGGGTAACACAAAATCTACCCAAACACTGGAAAAA
>RJVU01071404.1:832925-845017 GCA_003731715.1 Anabarilius grahami
ATTATTATTATTATTTATCAAAACACTGCTTCACTGCTGTTTCCTTGTTGTTGATTCAGAGTCTGTGCATAATGTATACTCTGTTCTCAAGCCTAGTGAACATCCTCTATAGAAGCAACATTTATAGATGTGCTCCTGACGTGAAGCCTGTTCAAAAAATAGGCACCTTAATAATGCTGTGTCGTAAGATATCTTCTTGGCCAAATTCAAAGGCAGCATTACATATTTCCTTTCTAGACAAGGCAATCACAGAATGCATTGTGCCAAACTCAGTGGAAGCTAAATCTAAGATGGCAGATGATGTGAGAAAAACGTTGATCATAAACATACAAATTCAGTACTAAAAGTTTGGTTTGGTTTGAAGAATTAAAATTGGGCTATTTTACCCAAAACTTTTATTTATGTATATTTACAGTATGCTTAGTAAAGTTACAAATAAATCACTTATAACTTTTCATCTCTGTAAGTATGTTTATTAATTATTATGCTTATTAATCTGCCAGTATTTAGTTATTTTTAAATACCGACATCTAATTGACAATAAAGATTTAATTTTATTGTCAATAAAATATGACTGACATAGTGTATTGTAAATACTGTATGTATTTAGTTCATTTGAGCTGTTTTTTGTACATCTTAGGTTCTGTATATAAACAGTGCTCTTTAGTATCATCGGTTATTGAAAAACCCATATTGGCAGACCAATAGTTAAATAGGCTTTTTTTTCTGCAGCATTCATTGTCCTTCTCAAAGCAATCAAGATTCCTTATGCTTCCCTTCTAATCCCATTTTTGCGCAGCGTCTTTGATATCCCGTGGGGCAGAGGAATTACTGCGGAAATTACAGCTCTGCAAGGTTTCTTTTTTCATCCTGTCAGAGCAGAGAGTGTTCAGCTGTTCAAACACAGATATCAGGTGGTTTATTTTGTTTTTGTCACTTTGAAACTCATAATCTACCATTTGCACTTCAAGGCACTGAAGAGATATTCAATGGCCTCATAATAGATAAATCATCAATATAACCTCAAATATAGCAATTAGCGGAGTCCAGCAGGTATAGAAAGTTGCCTTTGTCATTTTTTTTTCCTAGAAAAAAAAAAAAAAAGATTTGTCATGCATGTACTTAATGGCAACTTTTAAAAGTCATGTTCACTGATGACAAATACAAAAAAGTCATATCCACTGGACCAGTTTTTTTTTTTGTTTTTTTTGAGAATATTTTAAAAGATTTTATCTACAATACAAAATATTGAAGAAAATAATACTTGCGGAGATTGTGTGTCCTTGAAGTGAATTTATTTCTTGCAAGTAAGGGTCTGTTATCTACCTAAGAATCTACCTCAAACAGAATAGCAGGGCTTATGTTCTGAATATTGCAAATTGAACCGCTAGTTGCTAGGTAACCACACATTCCATCTATCCCATAATCATACAAAATGCAATAAGCTGTGTCTCATTTCATTTAATTTCGAAGGCTGCATCCTCCAGAGGATGCATCCTGTGAAGGATGCAGTATACGGAGTGTCCTTAACCAGAATTAAACGAGACGTCCTTTGTAGGACACAGGGGCAGGAAAGGAAACAGAAAGTATCACGTTGCTATGCCAACACGTTCACGGCAGCGTCGTTGCGCTTTCACAACAGTTAAATGAATGAAAATGATTTATAAATTTGGAAAGTAATTTGAAAAGAAAATGTATTTACTTGTTTTATTTTGAGTAATGCTTGAGGAGCTGTGGTGTATGTACAACAGGTTTTAAAAAACATTTTACTTGTCTTGAAACTACAGATGTTGTCTGGGATATTAAACATCATCACACCGGACAAGAAAACTCATCTACTCGCTAGTCAGCTTTCACTGCCTCTTTGGGCCCTATCAAACACCCGGCGTAATGCGGCGCCAGGCGCGATGCAAGTGTTTGTTGCTATACTTTCAGCCTGGCGCAGATATAATTTTCACGTCCTGTGCCACGTTGTTTAAATAGCAAATGCATTTGCGGCCATGGGTGTGCTGGTCTGGAAACGAGGTGTGTTCAGGCGTGTTGTTGGCGCGTTACTATTTTGAGGCAACTGAAATAGACTGCGCAATATTTGTTTTGTTATTTAAAGAGCGTGTTAGTAATATGTGCCTATATGCAGGTGCACAACACGCGTACACTCTACTTATTATACACACAGGGAAGCGCAGCAGCACACAAACATGCCAAATTAAAAATAAAAGGATTACAGTGTAAAAGATTATTATTGTATGCATAAAGATAAAAATGCTTTGGTGGAATTTTCCCATAGATGGTCTGCTCCGTGTCCTCACCATAGACGTGTTCAGTTTTTCCGCTTGCAAATTCCACCTTGTAAATAGCGAATCTGCCATGGCACGAGCGTAACTGGTTTTTAAAGGGAATGGGAGATGAGACTCTGGTTGGTTTATTGCGCGTTACGCCCAAAACACACCCATTACTTATTAAGAGAATAGGGACAACTCTTTCAGACAATGCGCTGGGCGCACCGACCATTTTTCCCGTCCTTAAACTAGCAAAAGTGGATTCAGACATGCCCTAAGTGCATTTGTGCTGTGCGCTTTAGACCATGTGCTTAGATTGTTAAAATAGGGCCCTTTGTGTTTATAATCATGCTCTGCCAAAAGATTCTAACTCAAACTTTCAAGGAGATTTCATTTTCGAAGACTATCATGATGAACAAAAAGTTACACGTCATCAAAAGAGCTTTAGCTTGGAGTACATTTTAAAGTGCCCCATTATGCTGTTTTAAAAGTTCCTAATTTAGTTTCAGAGGTCTCCTGTAAATGCATCAAAGGTCAAAAAGCGCTTTCATTTTCTCATAATATACATTGCACATCACCACATTTTTCAATGATTCTCAAACGACTCTTCTGGTGATTCAGTCTCTCTAAATCCCTCCTTTCCGTGTGCCTGTTCTGATTGGCCAGATTACCCAGTCTGTTGTAATTGGTCTAGCACTTACAGCACCAGTCGGAAACGAAATGCCCATTACCATAGCTGAACTTCAGCGCTGGAGGCTTCCTAAAGCTCAGCGATTGTATACACTGTAAAGACAGTAACGATGGCGTCGATTTTACCATATCACTCTGAGTGCGAATCCAATGATGAAACATTGGAAAAACTAGTTATTCAACCAAAACCTCCATCACAAGGACGACTTGAGCAGGACGTTTCTGAGTGATACGCTACTCAGTTTGACGTACGATATGAAATGTTGCAATGGTAATTGTGGAGACCTCCACAATAACTACATATTTTGACCACCCAGTAGAAAATATAAACATCAATAAATAATCATACTTACAGGTTGTGATTCTGAGGAGCAAGTTAGACCAAATAAAGTGGGTACTGTCCCATATTTAATGGAGTTTTGTAAGTCCCATTTAGACCTCACGGAGATTTGAGAAGCAATCGTCAAAAGGTTATACTGCTATTGTATCGCTGTGGTAATTTTAACCACTGACTCTTCACATCCTCAATTTTTAGAAGTGTTTACAAAGAGAATTTGCTTTTGCAGAGCCAAAAACAGCGTATTCTTGACATGTACACACAACACGAACCGGTGTTTGAGGGTGGGTCAGACGTTATTCACGGGCAGCCAATGAAGAACATAGGCAGGCATTGGGCAAATATGTTACCCAGTGACATGTAGCCGTTACGGAAGTGGGATTCGAATTCCTGACGACTCGTTTAGGCTGTTGATAGTCAATTTTTTTTTGAGAGAGAGACAATAACTTTATTTATTGTGCACTTTCGGCTTCACAGCTTTGCAGTTTGTTTACATTCACAGACAGCTACATTACACAGTGCTTGAAAGGTAATATTCGAAAAAGCATAATAGGGGAACTTTAATTTGTTTGGTGTTTACATTATGTCAGTGATTATATCTGGGCACAGTGTGTTTATATAACTTAGGCACAAATACAGAGGGAAAGAGAAATAGAGACAGAAAAAAGCAAAGCATTAATATGCCCTGATCTCTACAGTGCTGTAACCTCCTCCTGTGCTCTCTCCCGCATGCTAATCATCAAAGTGCTCTCAGGTAGCTCTGTCTCTCAAGGGTTACTGGGAAAAGTCACTGTCAGGGTCAGCAAATAAGTACCTCTGTTTTCTCATATTTCAGATATTTTTTTCACATATCTGCATAAATGGAGAACAGCGAGCTTTGTGCTGGTTGTGACCCATGAGATATTCCGCTAACTTGCAGAAAATAATAATCGGCATTGTTTCCACCCTACGACTGTGCGCTCGATGCACTGCCACAAATGTGAGAGCAGATGTTGCTGAACATTAGCCTGAAGCATTACCATTCAGCCATATGATATCTGACTTCAGCAGCACATTATTTATTAATGTAATGCTGAGGACGTTTACATTGGTTATGACTTAAATCGCAACTGCATTAGCCTCTTTTTTGCCATCATGTATTGTTTCATAAAGCATGTTGACGTATATGTCCTCTTCCCACTCACTTCAGTGTCTCTGCATCTGTAAATAAAGACGTGGGTGTTTATATCTGCTTAAATGAGCATTAAAAGCCATGCAAATTAGTCTTATCTGTCACTCTATACATTTACTATATATAGCTATTTTAATGATTTGGTTACATTTGGAAAATGGCACAATGCCCCTGCGGCGATGGTTAATGTGACGCCATTGATGCAGATGCACATATAAGAATGAGGATGTTCATGATGATGTTGGTAATTATAATGATGAGTTGGAGGATGATAAAGTCATCTTTGCTCAGTTTACTCATATTCCAATAAAAACAAGTTCTTCACTACAACTTTATATTGCAAATAATAAGGATGATATCGACTTGAATACATTTATGAGTCACTGAGGGAACCAACAGTCAATTCTTGTGTAGATTCCTAATGTCCTCTTCTAGAGTCCCGGTCAGTCTTGTGCGTCTTGGCAGGATATCTGTTTATGTGTGGGTGTTTTATTATGCGAGACCAGAGGCAGGGAATGGCACACAGGGGCATTCAATCAACACTGAGAGACAGCAAGCAAGGTTAATTAATTTGTTAAGCATCTGGTGCTCTATCAAGAGGCTCTGATGAAATATCTGGATTTTTATGTATGCCGATACCGTGACACTTAATCTAGTTTTCCCATATCACCGACCTTCTATGAATTTATGCAAGCCATTCCTTATTTCTTATGAAATGCAATCTGTTTGTGTGATACTCGAGGAAACTTGGAAAACGTGGTCTGGTTTTTTAGGTTTTTGAGAACTAGATATACCAATACACAGGACTGAGATGCCCTGCGTTTTTTACACAAAGAGGAAAAGAAGTTGCATTTTCTTAGATGCAGTGTTTCTGTTGTTTTAAGTATACATTTTCTCTCAAATGTTCCAGAATGAAAATAGACAGAAATGAAACAATTGTTGACATACAGCAAGAGTATAGAGATATTAAATTAATGTGAATTGTTTAACTTAGGTTATTTGTCCCCTGAGTATTTTGTTTTGGTTCATTTTAAAATATCTGCTTTTTGTTGGATAGTGTAATTTTTATTACTTGAATAACAAAAATTAACTTAAAAAAAGGTATTAAAAATATGTTTTATCTAGTTGCCAAGGAAACGTCTCATTTTCATTTAGTGTATTTATTAAAAATTAATAAAAGCTATAAACAATGACACACACAACAAAATTAGTGAAACTAAAATGAAAATAAAAAATATAAAAATAAAAACTCATTCAAAATATTAATAAAAATAAACATTAATAGCATCTCAATGATACTGAAATAACACTGTTCTGAGCCTAGTTTGTGATGTAGTTCTCTTCTAATTTTATATACCAGGGACATTTTCTTTCCTATATGATATAGTCTTGTAATGTTGCAGTCAGTCAAACGGTTTGATTTTATGTACACACTTAGGTCTGTGAGATTGTTCCGATATTCTTTACCCACATGATTTGCATAGATTGAGAATTTGTTTTACTTCTCTAGGTATTTGTAGCATCCCGTTATCTTGCTTTGTTTACCAGTGTTGACCCCGCTCAACTCAGTTCTGTACAACATGTTAACACACTAAAACCCTCAGTACTCACTTGAGAGCTTCATATTCAGCTGTTATTTGCATGTAACACA
This sequence comes from Anabarilius grahami, assembly GCA_003731715.1. Classification (NCBI taxonomy): domain Eukaryota; kingdom Metazoa; phylum Chordata; class Actinopteri; order Cypriniformes; family Xenocyprididae; genus Anabarilius; species Anabarilius grahami. The sequence goes on from RJVU01071404.1 coordinate 839,054, forward strand.
CACACACACATGGTCGCTCAGGCTAACAAGGTCAAAAGCTAATGTCTTGTCCCCTACCACTTGGCACAACTGCCTCCCCACTGATCCGAGGGCTCACGCCTTTTCTCTCTGTTTGAATCCATGTCTTAGTGATCGACCATTGCATGTCTTTCTCTCTCTCCCTGTCTGATAGTACTAGGCATATAGCCAAGATCTCCCCACACTAATTAGCCATAAACCATACATTTTTTTTTTCTTTCTGTCAACACCAACACAAGATTTTTGTTTGTTTGTCTGAAAAAGCAACAGGCAAGAAAGTCTGTAATTGGCTAAAAGCTATCCGAATTGATCTGCCTCAAACCTCATCAATAACGGTATTAATTATTAGAGTTAATTTTCAGAGCAGTAACTCTAGTTGGAGTTGGCCGAGGGGTTTGTAAGCAGCATAAGTAGGAGGAGAGAGATTCAGATTAAACAAAACCTCCCGCCACTTCAAATATTAATTTGCTCCTTGAGAAGAAAAATAGAAAATAATAATAATTAAGGGAAAGGGGAATTCAAAACAACTCCCAGCAGTGCCAAGATGAAATGACAAACATGCAATATTGATTCAAAGCTAGAAGGGCTAAAAATAGGCCACAGAAGTGCTTTGATTGGAGCAGGGCTTAAATTCATTGAGTGTTAGAGAAGAGAAGGGTGAATGAAATCAAACAACTCACTCTATGTCTCCATTGTTTCCCCTCTTACCTCGATGCTGGTACGGTTAACAGCTATTGTTAGTGGATGACATGTTTTGTTACCCTCAATTCAACCACCTGTTTTGAGAAAGGGGATCGTGAATAGCTACAATGTCTTTTCTTCTTCTTTTTTTTCCCTTTTTTTATTTTTTTTTCCCGGCCATACAGGGAACAATGCTATTATTTCATTGTTGTTTTGATGCTAGAAATCTGCCACTCAGTCAAATAGAGATTTTTTTGTTTGTTTGCTTTTTGTTTGTTTTAATACTCTCCAGAGGATTCATTAAAAAGCCAACCACACATTTGAGTGTACATATTTAGGGGTTTGCTTCAAAAAACGCAAGGAAATGAAAAAAAGGGGGTAGTCCAAGGAGTGTCAGACCAGAAGTTTTGAATAATGCATCAGCATCTTCAAAACATCTTCTTTGACAGAAAACAAGCATAAACAGAAAAAATATATATATAATAATAATAATAATAATAATAATAAACAGCATGACTAGATTAATCAGAAAAGGGCAAAGCGTGTCACAATGCTTATCATTTACAACAGTAGGAATACATTTTATTGGTTTAGCTTGGCTTAGCTTCATATACGCATCAAATACAGTGCTGAAAATAGAACAGTTTCATATCAAGTATTAAAGGATTCAAAGGGGGTGGGACTTTGGAATCCATAATAAAACTGTTTAATTTGATTGTAAAAATATTTACTCAGCCTTACATTTTCCCTTTAAGGCATATCCCAGTCATTTATGACAAATTAATATAACTTCACACATGCAGCTGGTCAGAACAAACTCTATTCCACCTTTTCAGGAGAGAAAAAAAAACCACTTAAATAGTCAAATGTAAATGCATACACATACACTCTCACACACACATTCACACACACACACACACACATACATTTAGTACCTCACTCACAGCATCTTCACAGTGGCATGTCCCCTATGCTTAATAAACAAATCTATTATTATAACAGCCAAGTGAGTGAGGTGACAACACAGTCAATGCAAAGTGAGATCTCCCTTATTTATAACCAGCCTGCTTTTGTTGTTTAGTCCAGATACTTTACTATGTGGCAGTAATCCTGAGCTGAGCTTAGAGAATGCATATAGACAAGCAACAGGCATATACACGAACACACACAAAGCCTGGGCAAGAAAAATTCAAAGGCTTGTTTGCTGCGGCATCTCGTCTTCCTCTGCTGCTGGTGTGAACACTAGGGAGCAGCCTGTACCTTCTCTCAGGAGCCCTGTGCTTTCACCAGCTCAGTAGCCACTGATGCGGGATGCACACAATCTAACAATCCCTGACTGATTGTTAGATTGATCACTCACACAATAACAAAGGGTGACCACAGGGCGTCTTTTAAAGTAATGTCACATTTAAACAGAAATCCACAATGGAATATACATCTTGAATCAGCTAAACTTTTTTGGAAAAACAAAATAAACAACAAAAAAAACAAAACATGGATTGTTAATCACACCCATTTCAAGTACATTTAAATTTAAATGTTTAAGGCCTCCTCTCACTCTGATTTTTTACCCCTCGGTTGAGGCGCTTTGTACGTCTTGTCTCTGAAGTCTGTGGAAGCAGTGAAGGAATTAAGGTCTTAGACACTCCTTGTCTTGTTTATTTGCACGGCACACAAATGTTTGACTTTATCATGTGAGATTTGATCAAACCACGTCAGCCTGTTTTGTTTTTGCTAGTTTGCTTAATCTATTCAGGATAGGTACAAGGGGGGCAACTGCAACAGCCATAGCAATCAAGCTTTGCACAGTGATTATATCTCGGGGAGAGACGAGGAGATCTGAATCTTAGACTGAGGCTTAACATTTCAAATGAAGTGAAGCGCTCCCAACAGCCCTGCTTATTTACATCCTGCAATACTGCAGAGCTCTCAGAATTTGTTTTTCTCCCCAGGATCACAGACAAAAAAAGCAACCCTCCAACTCACCTGCAATAATGAGTACTGTGAATTGCAATTCATTTATTTAAACATTTGTATTTTCCTCTTTTTTTCTCCATAGATTACAAAAGAAATAGGATAACATCTTGCATTTTTATCCCTACACTTGCATTTCTGCTGTTAACATATTTTACATAGAATCTTTTATTTCTTTAAGGGTTTCTTTGTTTTGTTGTTTTCCTCTCAAATTTTGGATGTTCATATGTTTGTTCCCATGGTAAAAATGTTGTTGCGGATGTCCTCGGCAGCTTTAGAGAGTCCTATAATATCCTGAAGTAGAAAGACACATTAAAGCTCAAATATCCACTCTTCACAAGAGAAGCCAGGACAGGTCAGCATAATTATTCCACATCTTTTGCATCAAGTACAGAGGTTTCACAGTCAGATTATCCCACAAAGCTTTGAGGCTGTTGAAACCAGCACTAAATCCCTGTTTTCAGTCCATTTGCCCTCCAGAAATGTAGCTTTCTCCTGAGAGCAGCAAAATGAGGTGCCAAGTTAAAGTGTGTTCCATATCCATCCATACACTGAAACCATTGACTTTTAAAAACAACATGGGTGGAATATCACACCTCACACTCTCGAGATGTCTGCTGCTGGCACGTGCAAGAGCCATACTCGTTGATGATGACAAGTGCCCCCTCAATATGGTTGGGTTTGTAGTCAACGTAGTACTCAGATGCAGACGTAGTAGCCATCTGTTGCATGGTCTGCTTCTGCTTCTGCTTGCGACGCTGGCTGGTGAAGCACTGCCTCAATTGCCTGATGCCCGCTGGGAAACATTTCCAGGACACATAGAGCATGAGGACCATGATCAGGAAAGAGAAAATGAGGGCCATGGTGCCTGTCACAACTTTGTGAATCTGCATGGTGCTCTCCAGGTCATCAGTGGATGCAGTCACTGTTAAGGAGTTGGTCACCACTTCCCCACCCTCCATGTCCTGCAGGTCATATGTATTTCTCGTTGGGCCATCATATATGAAGCCTCTGGCCCGGTTTCTGGTGACAGTGAATGACTGTGTGGTTGCTTCCACATTGTCCTCGCACAACTGGAAAGCATAGACGGCGTCCAGAATGTCCTCACCCTGCGCAATGTCCGGGCTGGCGCACAACAGGCCACTGTCACGTTGTCCCTGGAAGTTGCTAAGCCAGGAAGCCAAGGCACAGACATTCCTGCTGCATTCCCAGTCATTCCCCGTCAGAGAGATGCTGCTCAGGGATGTCCATGAGTCCAAAATCCGCTGATCTATGTAAGTCAGTTTATTAGAGTCCAGCATAAGAGTGTTAAGGTTGGGCACACTCTCAAAAACATGTGGCTCAATATACTCAATCTCATTGTTGGAGAAGTCAATCTTCTCCAAGTGGTCCCAGGTCCATTCAAGGGTGCTGACCACAATGTTGGCCTTATTGTTTCGCATGTAGAGGGTCCGCAGGGATATGAGGCGGGGGAAATGGGCCAGATTGACTTTCACCAACTCGTTGTGCTCCAGATGCAGCTCAGTGAGCTTGAAGAGTCCGGCAAATGAATTACGTGCAAGGCTCTGCAGCTGGTTGTAACCCAGATCCAGGAATTGCATGCTCCTGCAATCCTGGAAAATCCGCACAGGGATGAATTTAAGGGCATTGTAGCGCAAATGTAAATTGGTGAGCTTCCTAAGGCCATGGAAAAGGTCTGGCTCCAAGGACTGAAGTCTGTTATAGGATAAATCCAATATTCGCAGGTTGGGCAGAGGTCTAAAGGTCCCGTTGGGCAGGCTCTCTATCCGATTGGTGCTCAGATCCAACTCTTTAACCCTTCGCAGCCTTTCAAAGGCGCTCTCCTCCACAATCTCAATGTTGTTATGATCCAAGTAGAGCCAGGTAAGCTGCGACAGGCCCACAAAGTTCCCCTCCCGCAGCTCAGAGATATTATTTTCGCGCAGGGACAAACCAATGGCGCTACTCAGGTTTTGGGGGATGTCGGTCAGGTTGAGCCCCTCACAATACAACAGCTTGTTGTCGCATCGGCACGGCCTCGGACAGCTCCCTCCCACCAACGGAACTATTTTCAGAACAATGCCCAGGGAGCACAGAATCAGCCCAGGGGGCTTCCTTAGCGGCCACTTTAGGTACAGACCAATTAGGAGGAAATCCATTAGCATGAATATCCTGCAGTGTCGTAGAGAAAAAGTCCATTGAATCTTTCAGATCTTGGTCATTTTGGATTTTGTGATTTGTAACTCCCCAAGTCTTTCAGTTGATATGTATTTATAGAGAATATGGATGGTGATTTGTTACTTAAAAATTCAAGAAATCCTGCCACATTGAAAGGAGAAGAGCGACGGCAAATAAACGACAAGTCACTTTGCTCATGTTAGATCAGAGAAAGGAAAAGAGAGACAGGGAGGTAAAAAAAAGCACTCCTTGAGAATCAATCTCACATGAAAGGATGCCTACTCACCCCTTTCCAGAGGCTGACAACCTCTATTCAGTTGATCCCTTTGTGCCGACACTAATTATGTGCGAAACTAAAAAAGACCCCAGTGTGGTACAAATTCAGCCCCCCCTCCTTTTCATCGGACACCAGATCCTGGCAGACTTACAATGTCTTAGTTCTCCTCGTGTGAAAGAGCCAAAAAGAGAACGAATCCAAGTGGCATTCAGCAGACTGGGAGGAAGTGCAAGTTTCCCGGACTGCATGCATGAGCGCTGTCCTCTCTCCGCCGTTGCTCTGCATTGACTGCTGCGCCGATCTGTGGGAGAGATGAGCGGGGGAAAAATGCGCACGAAGGAGGGAATAATCCACTCCAAACTCTCACTCTCCCTCTCTTTCCTCCCTTCTCATCAAAGACTCCCGATTTGTCGTCGCAAATCACCATCCATAACCTAAAGTGATTACTGACCTGCACAATGTACATTGAGTGAAGCTCGTTGGCATTCTGTCAGTGGTCGTTTCTTCACAATTATACACATTCAAAAGCTGTGTGATCTGCATCATATAGCTCTCTTTTTCCTTTCCTTTTTTAATTGTTTGTATAGTGATATCCAAAGATCAATGATGATACTGTTTCTAGTAAGACTCAAATCTTCAGCAAGGTCTTCTTTGTATGAAGCTCATTTCCAGTGGGCTGCGGAGGCTGTAGATGCTGAGGCTGAAGGCAGGCACGGTGTACGGGGAGGAGAGAGATGCTCGATCCCTTGCAGCAGACTAGTGCACTGGCAGTGCATGCAGAAACACCTTCTGTTCACTGAGTGTCGTAAGCCACTCACAATTCAGCCCAGGCGCTC
>RJVU01071404.1:845326-861757 GCA_003731715.1 Anabarilius grahami
ATTGCAACACGCCATCTATCTGCCAACGTCTACTGTCATTAGTATGTGGTTTGCTTATTATTGCAGATTAATATCCTTCTAATGACTTAAACAGTGTGTCAATTCCCTGTGGTTTTGATCTGTTAAAAGTCTTGCGTAAACAAGAGGATTTTTTTTATTTTTTATTAATTAATTTTTTATCTGTTATTCGGCACAGCGCATGGTTACCGGTGGCCAGCACTCTGCTTACTCGATGGAAAATGTAATAAATTTGTATCTGTTCTTTCTTTCTTTCTTTCTTTCTTTTTCTTTTTTTCTTATTTATGTATGTTTTTTTTATTTTAAACAATTTGTTTTTATTAGGTTTTTAATTGTTAACTCAGTATATATGATACTGTTAACTGTATGTATGATGCAGTTGTTTACTATATATATATATATGGCATTGACAGGATAGGCATTCGGCTTTCTTAAATCTAGATTTATATTATTGATTCTTTTTGGAGATTTGATAAATAACAGCATGTCACTGTGAGTTTCAATGGCTAGGTACTCTCACTAGCCAATGAGCTATCCTAGACCAATACTGATGCGGTCTCTGAGCGAGATGAATGTGTTTTTTTGCCAGACTTCAATCGGACCATCTGAGTGAGTTTAAAATGGCATTGTAGTGTAAGCATTGCCTTTTCAGGCTGTTAGGTTGTTGAAAAATGAGCTTGTGCGCAGCGAGCATGGTAATGGCATCACGCACCATACAGTATGTCATTGCAGTTAGCTGGTAGTACACGTAAGCTCAGATATAGTCCAGGGCAAGGCGACTCCTCTCTCCTCCCCCTCACACCCCCGTCGCACCCTTACACGCCCTCATTGGCCTAATTCTGAACCCAAACCACTACATTTACATTTCATAATGCTGCCTGCCCAGGCTTGTTTATCACAGCCATTTCAAGTCCCGCCATCCAGTTGGAATACAGATATCATCTGTTGCCACTTAGCCAGGCTTACATAAATATTCTGCTCAGGAGCCTTGTTGCAGTGCACCGCGGAATGCAGTCCCCAGGCTTGTCATTTCATTCCGATTAATTTTCAAGGACAATGAGCTGTGACGATCCCGTACATGAAGCTAGCATGCGTCTGTTGGTTTGCCTGCTTTTTGATGGCTGCCATAATTTTAAGATCAGCCTTTTCCTTTGCTTAGCACACTGTGAAATATGAATTAATCTCATGTTGAAAATATGCCACACATAGTCTGCTTAGTCCGCTAATTGGCGCAGGAGTCTGCAAACAAGGGCAAGTGAACAGCATCTGCTCGGATTACCTTAACTCATGACTAAAACTCCTACGCCTTGAGGGAAAAAGCACACTAAGGTTTTTTCTTTTTGTTTTTTTTCCCTCAGCATTGACTTGAGAGAAACACAGGGGTATTTGACCAGCCTCAGCCTGAATGTGGGGTAAAATCAACAGATCTTAGATTAGCTGACAGGACAGCAACTATTCTGAGCACATCTAACTTGTACCCCATCATATCTTAAAAAATAAATCTAAGAAAAATTTAAATTTGCTTTCTATTCTCCAGGTGATTATATAAAATAGCTTTTCTCTCCTGTTTCAATGCATTCTGCCTCAAATCTATTACTTCTTTTGTCACCTAAATGCTCAGCAAAGATCTGACAGAGAAATGGATGTGTTGAGCTCTACAGGCGGAAGGAAAAAGCCTGCGACCGTGGCCATCCTAAAGCCTGATCTGTCTCTCCTCCACCTTGCCCATCGCTCTTTAGCTGTAATAAATGGGTGCACCATCAGCTAATGACTTGGTGCCCAGTAATGACTTGACACAGCGATGAGGAAATGTGAGAATCCAAACCGTTCTTTATAGTGACTCTGAAGCACTTTGGCCAGAGAAAGCATAGGCCCCAGATGTGGTTCCAACATTTCTCTCACTTTTAAAGGAATGGCTCATCCAAAATTAAATAAATGAAAAATTATGCCATCATCTGCTCACCCATATTTTGTTATCTTCCAAGCTGAAAAATTGATGCAAACCACCATAAAAGTAAGATTGGTCCACATGACTTATGTGCAATATTTAAAGTTTTCTGGAGGCATATGATGGCTTTTGTAATGAAAAGACCAAATCATTGAACCTAATTTTTTTTTTGGTTTATTGGGTTTGACTGTATTCGTCGTCGTTGACTGTATTTGTCTGGTTCGGGATGAATAAATGTACCGTTACACTCCTAGACAATAAGTCTTATGGGGTTAGAATAACTTAAAAGTCATATTTTCATTTTTGGACTAGCTATTCCTTCAATGAGATTCAAAAACAAATATAATTATAGAAATAAATGCATTTAAGAGCAAGGTGTAATTAAAATGTTACTGTGAGATTGTATTGGTTATAGAATATAAATTTTGTTTAAATGTTAAACAAGTGAGAAATTATAATTTAATCGTTCAGAGCACAGTTGTGTCTATATTGTACAACCCCCACAATTTATAGCACTAAAGAAATCAGTTGCCTGATAAATATGACTCATTTTCATTTCCATACTTAATAGAGATGACACAGATGAGGTGGACCTGAAATTACTTTGATTGTCAATTAGATGTGCATTGTGTTTATGCGTTATACACCTAATCAATACCCTGTTATGTTCCATCTTAATGTTTTCTGCATCGTTAAGTGTTTAACCCCACATTCCTGTGGAACTAAGCCAGTGAACTGCCAATGCTTAAGCCCACTGTAGCTCTCCTGCCTTTATAATGGATACCTGCTCCTCCCTGTCCTGATGAGACTTAAAATGGCCGCACTTGCCAGGCAGAGCACAGCATTAGGGGTCGTGTTTAATCAATGGCTCTGTTCTGGATTAGCAGTCCTGTTAGTGAGGTCTACCTTCCCTCGTCAGTCATGCTGCAAAGATTTGCATGCAGACCAGCACACAGTCAGTACTATTCCTGACCAGGGGAAGCATTGCCTTGAAATGTCTTTTTTTTTCTTCTTTTTTTTTGTACTTTCTCTGCCATCTTGGATAATAGACTGCTGGTGCCAAAAAAAAAAAATCACCCATTTCCCCGGGGACCTGACTCCACAGGCCTACTCTCAGATGAGAATGAAAGAGTTACTTCTCTCAGTGGGCCATTTGGACACTGTAAGCCATCAAAGGAATGTGGAGGTTTTCTTGGAAACAATGAGTACTCCCGGGTGACCCTCTTCACTGCTCATTGGGCCATTGTAGTGTTTTAGGTTTGTAGGCCCTCATTAATGCAAGTAGGATACTTTTGAGTTGTCGGAACAAAACAATATGGGAAATAATCACACCTCTTTCTTTCTGCCTGTGTTTTTCACCTCCTTTGTTCTTAGCTCAAGCAGTTTTCACTAAACCCTTATGGAATATGGACTCATAAAAAAACTAAGCAGATTTCAGAGGAATCTGAACTTTTGCCAATAACAGAATTCTGGAAGTTCCTCGCCACTTGCATGTTGCATTTTTTCTCATTATAATTACAAAGAGTTTTGAACATATATCGTGTAAATAAATATATTTTAAAATAAGATATATCTTAATATTTTTGCTTATAAGTCTGGTACTCTCAGCTCTGTTTGATACATTGTAACATATTTTCACAGATTTCTTTTTTCCTTTTTTTTTTCTTTTCCTCTCAACAGGGGGATTCTGTGATTTCAGTCTCCCTCACCTGAGAATGAGCTCAAATTAATATTTAAGTGTGTGGTGCTGAATTTATATCGTGTTCAACTGACATTATATGTCCAATTAAATGCAGCCTTAAAGGATTAGTTCACTTTAAAATAGTGTATATGACTTTCTTCATTCTGATGAACACAATCGGAGTTATGTTAATAAATATCCTGATGCATCCAAGCTTTATAATGGCAGTGAATGTTGTCAACGAGTTTTTGAGGCAAAAGTTGTAGTCAATTGTGAGAATTGGACCCTAATCTAAAGTGTGACTGAAAGTTTAAAAAAAACAGCATTTATTTGACATATTTTGAATGGTAGTATATATGCACACACTTACACAAAGGAAACATGAAGATTCTGTGTGAGCTGTAAAATCTACTTCGGCCCTGTTTCCAACTGGCATTAAGTTTTGCGTTTTGGTTGATCGCATCACAAGTGGACGATGGAGACACATACCTGTTTACTGTCTCTTTTGTTCACTTTCAACCACTTCTGTCCTGATTTCTTCGAGGGGATGTATGTTTTGTTTTTGTTTTTTTAAGATCTTTCGATGTAATGGACAAAATAAGCTTGTGCAATTTAAATATGAATGTGATTGGAGATGACGGAAAAACATACGGAGAGCAGCAGCTTTCGTTTCTGCTCTGACAGCCGCAAGACCTAAGCGTTAGAAATCAGGAATGGTGAGAGAACATCTTTCATTTTCTTACCAATCTTGGGTCTTCAGCCAACAAAGTTTAAATCCCGTCTGGCTATAGCGCACTTCCCATAATGTTTAGGCATTAAGTCGGTAGGCTGAGAGATGGCAATCTTTGGCCAAATGAGCATTTACACTACAAATTTGATCCGGTCAAATGCGTTTTGACTGCTTCTTAAAGTGGTCGAAAGTGGACAAGCTCAAAATGTTTCACACCCTGTTAACGAATTTTGCATCGTCCATTCGTGATCTGATCGACCAAAATGCATCTTAATACAGGTGTAAACAGGGCCATTGATAATATAAATGTAATCACTATGATTTTTTTTACACTATTTTAGCTTTTAAAAATCAAGTTGTCTAAAGACTGACAGTAATAGTCTTAAGGTAATAAAAAAACAAGTGTCATGATTCTGAAGTTCCAGAAGCCTTTGCTGCTCAGCCCCATTCCCTAGCCGGTTCCTGCCCTGTGGCTAAAGGCTTATTGATTTGGCTCTCTAAGCAACTCCATCTCCACTGAGAGGTTCTTTAGGTGTACCGCAGCTGAGGCCTCCTGACTAAGATACTTTGGTGTGATAAAATTGTGTAGTGCTTGTTCAACTGAGCCACACTTCATGTGTTTGTACATTTACAAGAGAACAGACAGTTTCTGCTACCTACAATCATGGGAAATACTAATCTGAGGGCATGGAGATTTATTGCATGTGTGTGGATTAGATCCGCTTAGTTGTAACTGTTAATTGATTAATTGAATCAATGATATGATATGCAGAATAAATGATGCGATTAATCTACTGTAAATTAATTGATTAAATCTGTATTTCCTGAGAAAATCCAGCAAATTAAAATAATTTATTGTTCATTGAATTGACATTACAAAAAGTGACTCACAGTGCCTCAATTGCCCACTCAGGGGGCATTGACACAACGCCGTTTTCGACTAAAAACGTATTATGCATGCTGGCCATTCATTTACATGACAACGGCATTTTGGAGGAATAAAAAACGCAAACTTTTAAAAACGAGTTTCAAAGTGCATGTTTTTGAAAATGGCACCGTTATCATCTCTGTGTAAACTGCAAATGTGCGAATTTGTGAAAACGGTGACGGTCATGCGTATGCTTATTACACGTTCAGTCTATATGCGCTTAGTGTTTCTTTACAAAATGACATAACTATTGGCCTGGCACCATAATACAATGTTTTTAGTCGTTTTCACAGATCCTTGTAAACAGGAATCATTTTGACAATGGTGTTGTCTGTACACGAAAAATGCAAAATGAAATTTTAGTACATCATTGTTGTGTAAACATACCCTTAGGCAACGATTTCATAAAAAAAAAAAAAAAAAAAATCAGAAAATTTCATATTAGTATACATGATTATTTATGTGTGTGTGTGTGTGTGTGTGTGCGCGTGCGTGTGTGTGTGTATGTATATATGTATGTATGTATTTATTTATTTCAATAAGACAAAAGATGGTAATCATGACGGAGCCTTCTTGTAGTCAAATGTTCATGTTTAGATTCAGGTTTGGATCAATTCATAGAGCATGATGAACTGAAAAAAAGAAGACTATTTACCCATCCATAATTGTGTAGCTCCTGACTTTTTGAACAGATTGAGAGATGTGTGATTTATTTCATATGTTGTTTTGTTTTGACATGTTGTCTGATTTTCCTGGATTAAAGCATTCTTTGTTTTGGCATAAGATCTTCCCAACAGCCTGGGCATGTTTTTGGCTTTAATATATCGAGCAATTTGAATTAATCCCACATCAATCGTTCTCAAGTATCCTCAATGTACTCTACAAAAAAGATGAGCGTGAAGAGCCACTGAGACAGTTTAAAACCAATACATATCCTTATGGCATTTTAAATAGCACCTTTGTGATCAAACTCCCATCAGTGACAATAAATGTTGTACAGTCACTCCATTAAACATGTAAAAAGAACCACATCCCAAACGGATAATGCTGTGATATGTAGTCTCACAAGTTCCCCATAAGCTCAATATTCAGACCAGCTATTTTGTCTGTCATTAACATCACAAGGCAATTTGTCATTACCAGTCAGTCGCTGTCATCATGGTTGCCCATAAATCCTACTCATGATTCACTCGTTGAATCATTCAATGAATCATTTTTTTGATGTGTGATGTCCCAGGCTCTGTCTACCATTGTCAATATTGTTTTTCCCCCTCTGTTTTTAAATGACACTGCCACTGGGGCTCGTCACGCTAGTTCATGTTAGTGGGCAGGTTTCATGTTGCCTGACAATTAACAGCATTTCCTATTAAAGAGCCTCTATGGTAATGTGTTATTGAGCCCAGCGGTGGCTAAAGAGGGGTCTCTGGATGTATAATGTGGTTAATGTCTAATTGGCCCTCTGCTGAGATAATGTGGAGGGATGACAATGAAGGGTCAGGCCTGACTGAGGCTTTTGCTGCCTGGGGAGAGGGAGGGCAGGGGGGAGAGAAGGGACCACAAAGCTTAGCATGAGCTGGATCTTTCACCAGACAGCTGATCCCATTTTGTATTAGTGGAAGGGAGGAGAGAGGAGAGGGAGTTGAGCATTGGTTAATGATCAGGTATGCCAACCGTAAGGTTGCTGGTCTGATGCCCACTTGGAGTGAGTCATGGGTCATCACCATTGTTCCCTTGACCAATGCACTTAACCTCATTTTGCTCCAGGGGTATTTTTGTGTCGTTCTATGGAGGCATTGTATGCGATATGTGGAAATTCCACTGGCCCTGGTCCTGTGGTCATAAATAAAAAAATAATGTTCTATTTGGAGAGAAGAGACAGGAAAGATTTAGATGGATTATTATGCAGAAATTATGCAGTTTTTATGTGTAAAAACTGTGTGAAAAGAATAAAGTGTCTTATTTTAAATACATGTTGTCTACTACTACTTATTTATATATTAATTTAAATAATNNNTCATGGAAATATTTTATAAATATTATAAAATTATTATATTGTACTAATGTCAAAATATTAAAGCATTATCTACAATATTTACTTTGTTTTAAATTAATAGTCTTGTTTTATTGTATCCATATAAACTACTGTTTTTATAAACTTGTTACTGTCAAATTTTACAATCTAGATGAAAAAAAACAAAAAAGATTCTAGTAAAATATTGCTTGATTTATTTGTTTTTATTATGTTTTAATACACAATAATAATATATTATTTATTATAAATTAAAGTAATACTATTAAAAAATTTAATTTAAATCATTTTTATTGTACTAATGGCAAAAAGACATCTAGAATATTTATAAACTTATTAGTGTTCAAATGTTAAATGTATTTGAAAAAAAAAAATAGTACTAGTAAAATATATTGCTTTTTATTTATGTATGTATGTATGTACAGTATGTATGTATGTATGTATGTATGTATTTATTTTCAAATATTCCAAGCACCCCTTTGCGGCTCCCTGGGAGTCCGCGGACCCCATTTTAAAATCCCCTGGGATAGACAAACAGACAGATAGATGGATAGATAGACAGCCAGAATACATGGTTTGATAGGGTAAGGTTGGATGAGAGGTAAGTTGGAGAAAAGTAGAATGGCGGTAAGTGATGACAGATCTGCTGTAGTAAAAACATGTTGTCATCTTACTAAGCAGTGGGGGAGAGCTGTTTCTTTAGTAACCTCTAATAAGTGTTGTGCATTCAGAAAAACCCTCACAAAACTAAAGCTGGCAGTAAAAACAAAGCTGTCCTTTGACACCTGTCAGCCCAGCCCTATGAAAGGCCTATAACCACACACACTCAAATCAACTATAGCAGAGAACCAACACATACATGTCACTGGTCACCAGAGCATAACTGGACTCCATCAACACAGACATCACCTCAAGTGGAGTAAAGCACTCACTTTTGTGTGTATGAGTTTGTTAGATATTTTAGCCAGATCCCAGGGGAATGTGCAGTGCTGTATGTGCTCAAATAAGCACCTTCCAGTTTCCCAAATGGGAAAATCAATAAAACTTCATCTTTACAGTCTTGGATGTTTGCCTGGTGGGAGAATGTGTCACGTAGAGCTATGTGGGAGTTCCCATTGCGACCGCATGTATATGTCTATGCGTGTTTGTGTCTGCCAGAATCCTTATATTTCTCAAGTGGATAAACCCAACTCTCTAGCTCTCTAGCAGGGACTGAATTAAAGCAAGTAGAAGTAGAATTATGGAAGCCTGTGTTTAGTCCATCCATTATTTTCCAAACCAGCAGTAGACTCAGTAGGCTGCATTATGGTAATGATTATGATAAGATGCAGGACCATGCTGAGGGTTCTGGCTACTGGCTGCATCAATGACAACTGCTTGAGGATGGCTAGACAGGGTTCTTCAACAGAAGTCCAGAGTAGACAAGTAAACATTGTGATCCTAGATTTTTATTTTGGACTGAAGTTGTTTTGCTTACAGCTCTTAGACGCCCATTCTCTACTTCTTCACCACGCATGCAAAACAGTTTTATGGGATTTGCACCTACTTTACGTTCTGCCCACCTCCTCTCATTTAAAATCTGTACAACAATAACAAACAGCTAGCACATTTCTTCATACAAAACTAATTCCAAGCACGTATGTTACATTGTGTCGACATTTTTATATTCAGAAACAAACTATTTGCAAAATCAGATACTCGTAACAGTTCAGCAAGATATTCTGTATCATCGCACATATAGCGTCTCAACTGGAAAAAACGCTGCGCCACCAAAGCACTCTCAAGCGCCTGCAGCAAGGCATTTTCTGAAGAGCGCTGGCGTTTTCAGCTGTCTAAAAACAATGCTTTGGTAGACACTAGAGCTGCACGATTAATCATTAAAAGATCACAATCTCGATTCAAGCACCCACACGATCTCATTCCTAAATTACAACAATCGATTCGCCTTTGTCTATTAAATCTGTGTTCGCTCTGCCAAAGAGCCAGAGAGAGCAGTTATCATGTACAGTATAGGTATGAAACAGCTCCACTACTTTTCAACCACACAGTTTCATTATTTCTGTGTTAAAAATATTAATATCAACACAGAAGTACTGGGATAACATTTTATAGTTCAGATATAAACTCTGATGTCTACGATATCGATCAGAGCAAATCACCTTTTGAATGTAACTTTTGGCGCTTCAAGTAACGATTGTATCGATTACATCGTTACGCCACCAGGTGGCAACAAGTGACTTAAAGGTGGTACAGAGGATCTTTTCGTCGACTGAGTTTTTAAAATGAGCGCATGCATAAGAACAACCCCCCTCCCTCACAGCTCTTTTCAAGGGAACGCCTCCCAAAACTTGTGCACGAGTATTGGAATACGAGTGTTTACCACCGGCATTCGCTGTGTTATTAAGCCAGGCACACATTTAATGACTAGCTAAAACATTCTGACTGTGCTCAACATACAGCGATTGTTTCCTGCTCCTGAAGCAGATTTATATACTTTCACATGGAATTTGAACACCGACTGTAATCGCAGACTGAACGCAACTGGCTCTGACTGGACGCGTTTGAGTGCGATCAGTCATAAGTATCAATTTACATTCATAATCGGGCTTACAATCCTTAAGTGATTCATTATGTCGGACTCACCGCAGGTTACTCATAATCTGCAGTTGTTACTCCTGTCTCCTGACAAAAACATTGCATGCGGCGCCTGTGGAGTGTGGAAAGTTACTGGAGCGAGCAGCGCACGTCTCACAAGGAACGTCATGGCATTGATTGACAAGCCAGAGGGCCAATCCGCGCACGTCTCTCACAAGGAACGTAATGGCAGTGATTGACAAGCCAGAGGACCAATCGTTTAAGCTATGATCGCGTAAACGATTGGCTGATGTTTTTAAGGCCCTACCTCGTGCACAGATGATGTATATTAATAATATTCCTTTCAGTGCACCTAATAAATAGTCTTTTATCAGTTAGTAAAGACAGTTTCAAGTAATATTGCAAAAATGTATGAAACAAAACATCCTCTTTAGCAACTTTAAAATGTATGTCATTGAATCATTCATTCAAAAGATTCATTCAAAAATGCTGATTCATCCAGTAATTAAACAAGTGAAGTATTTATGAATGATATTGTGATTAATATTGTGATTCTCAATTTAAGCAGAATCGTGCAGTTCTAGTGGACACACGGCTTTAATGTACAGTAATGTAATGTACAGTCTACAGAAGCTCAGCTGAATGCTTTTAAAATGTGCATACAGTGTGCTTTGCAAGAGTCTTGCAATAAAACATTATTTTGAAGTGAGGCAGGCTTTCTAGTGCCAGAAACCTGGGATCATTGAAATCCCTTATTCTTCTGTGAGGTAGTACAACACACATGCTAGGAAAATAAGACACTGCCATTTATGTGCTTGTTTATGGTGCAAGGTGAGCAAACAATGCAGCTCTCTAATAAGTTTCAATCCTTTTATACTTACATATGTTGACATTCTTTATGGGCATATGGGTGTTTTGATGGTTTATTGTGGGAGGCAACACATCTCGGGCAAGCCAGCCACTTTAATTACTGCAAAGCTAACGCCCCCTCTCTTATTCCATGGCCAGCAACCCACAAGGCAAACACACATACACACTCACATAGTCTTTCTCTCTCTCTATCTCTTTCTCTCCATCTTAACTTACCACATACAGTCTTAGCATGTGACAGTTTTTTTTTTTTTTGGTCATCATCTCACCTGTTGTCATGGTTACCATCAGGGCTTTATTGCGAGTCAAATCCAGGCACCAGGCCCAGTGCACTCTCACTCTGCTTAGGTTGAGTGGATCATTCTCATGCCCTCACAACCTTTCCACCTGCCAAAGCACCACACAGCGCATAATTTGCTCCAACTCAGAGGTTTGTTTGGCTTGCACTCGCTGCCTCTGTTTTCATGTGACGTCGGGCACACGTATGTCAATCAACATTTAAAAGCAACATCGAGTCACAGAACATGAGTGGAAGCACGGGGAGGGAGAGATGCTTGTCACGACTCTGCTTTGTGAATGTGTGCTTGAGACAAAAGAAAAAATTGTGTTTACCAACGGTTGTTTTACATGCAGTGGGCGTCTTTCAAGAGACAGTTGGAAAATGTGACATGCTTCTCTGATATTAGCTAAGAACTATGAAATCCATCATAGCAGAGACTTTTACAAACACATTATGATCATGATTCTTGATGCTTCCCTGCAGATATAAAAGAGTAAATCTCACATATAAAGCATTATTTTGATGGGATTTGTTTTATATGTGATGTCTGAGTTAAAATAAAGCAATCTGAAAAGCAAATGTGTTATTGTGTGATATATAGTTGCCATTCTACCATTTCTCTGCTTATTGAATTAATTTTCTTTTTACTTCAGATTGGATGCCAGCAGCACAACCATCCGTTATTTTATCCAGGCAAAAAGTTAACAAAAAGGTCAAAATTCATAATGAAGGTGTGCCGTGCTGTTGACAAAGGTCAAAATAAATGAGAAGAGGCATTGTGAAAAATATTATATACCACATATAATCACAGACATTCCTATCAAGATGGGATTAGATTTCTCAGAGAATGCACGTGTAAGCTGGAAAACACTAGGTATTTTGCTTTGTAATTTTTACAAAACATTTGTTTGTGTGTGGGGAGAACACAGACATATTCATATCAGATGGGTTTAAAATTGTAAAACATAATGTCACTAAAACATAAATCAGTTACATTTTATTTTGATAGTCCACTTTATACACTGTAGTAACTATAAGTAACTTTGCAAATACTACTCAAACAACTCTCATTAATTTGCAACTACAGTCAAACCAAAAATTATTCAGACATTTTTTATATTTTTTATATATATTTTTACTACTGGGTGCAGGACACTATAGTTTATTTATGTAAGTGAGGATAGCAAAATAAACTGTGACATATTATACCCAAAAATTCTTCATACAGAGGACTACCAGTACAATTTATAAAAATTGGGACACTTTGACCTGACCATGTTTTGCTTAAATTTTATCTGACATAATTAAGATTTTTTTTTTTCCTGACACAATTTAACTCTGAGATTATTTTAAACAATAGTGAATAAACTGTAGTAATGAATGAAATGTTCAAGGTGTCTGAATAAATTTTGGTTTGACTGTACATGTCAACTAAATAATGATACAAGGGACAACTTTTTGAGCAATGTTGCTTGGGCATTTTCCCATTGAGAATGGGCTACAGATTTCTTAATCGGAATACTTAAGGTTGAAATTTGTTTCCCATTCTCAATGGGAAAGTGCCCAAGCAATATTGCTCAAAGTTGCCCTGTGAATCATCGCCTTAACTCTCATTAGAGTATTAGTAGACTGATAGGTTAGGGTTGGGAGAATAAGTTGACTTGTAGTTGCAAAGTTACTTAGAATGTCTTTTGGGGTGTCATCAAAATAAAGTGTTAGCAGATAAGTTAACCCTTTAAGCCCAAAGTGTACCGACAGCGCTACACCACCCCCACGAAAACATTAATAATTAAATTACTAAGCAACCACTGACAGGAATAACACAAAATAGGGATCATTTTAAAGCTCAGCTTTTTGATGTGTCCAACCATTTTGATCAAGTGTTCTGAGTAGATCCTCTAAGCTGGAGTGTACCGCCCGTGGGCACCACCTAGCTACGAAAAAATTAATAATCAATAAAACAAAAAAAAACTACCTTGATCAACACAAAATAGATGCCATTTGAAAGCTTAGAATCTGAACTTTACAATGAACTTTAGAATAAATTTGATTACTAAGTAGTGCTAAGTTATTTGCTGTAAAAAAAAAAATTCATAATTTATGAAATACTTTGTACTATGTACTGCAAAGTGTCAAAAACATCATACAGCTCAGATAGGCATGTGTCATATGTCATTTGAAAGGTCTCATGGAGTAGAATACAATAAGCACAATAGTTTTTGGGCTTTGACTAAACGTGAGTGAGTTTTTGTATGTGCCCCCCAAGACCCATATGTAAATAACATATGGATGCGACATTTGTCACATTTTCACTCATAACTTCATGAAACATGCTCTGGTTGTGGGAAATGCCATATCATTATTTACAGCAGATCCTCACGATTAAAATCAAAAATCAACATAATCCAAAGTGTCGATCATGAGATATTCCTCACAGAGTTACAACACATAAAACCCCACTGGCGTACAGGCGCTAACTAAAATCAAATGTAGCTTTCACATGACGTTTTTTGCTTATAAATGATATTACGAAATATTCCTCATGGAGGAACAAATTTACTTTATGCTATCACCACAAAATCAGCTCACATGTAGGGGAACTATATCAAAAATGAATTGTC
The DNA here is from genome assembly GCA_003731715.1 of Anabarilius grahami. Taxonomy (NCBI): domain Eukaryota; kingdom Metazoa; phylum Chordata; class Actinopteri; order Cypriniformes; family Xenocyprididae; genus Anabarilius; species Anabarilius grahami. The sequence goes on from RJVU01071404.1 coordinate 859,027, forward strand.
ATCCTACCTTATTTACTTCCTGAGTTATTGCATGTTAAATAAGAAAGATATGTAAAATTATAATAAAAAAACTTATATATATATTGTTATCTTTTATCAGCAGTATTCTCAGCATGAGAATGTCCAAATGTAATCTTTTTTCCTAAAATATTTTTTATTTTTATTTATTTTATTTATTTTTTAACCTCTCCTTGCTATAGGGTAGTATAGTATATATTTTGTGTGTCACTCATAAAAGAAAATAACCCCTCTAAAAATACCTTCAGGGCTTAAAGGGCAGTCTTCTGATACTCTGGTAGTTGACATATTTACTTGCAAAGTTACTTACAGTTAGTAGAATGTCTAAAGTGGACTATCGAAAGAAAGTGTTACCTACAAATTTACATGACTCCCTTATAGAAAACGAGTCCCATCCCAATAGGGCTTAATTTGGTTAATGGCACATTGGACTGGCTTCACAGATCCCAGATACAAAGTTTTGTGCCTTATGTAAATCTCTCTTGTCCACGTCAGCTCTTCAGTTGGCCACGGTTAATAAGTACACATTCTATTGACAAAGTATGAAATGGTCTGGATGCCTCTTACTGCAGTGCTCTGAAACATACAGAGTCAGAGCGAACGCCTTTCTCCTCCTCTCTCAGATGGTGACAAGAAGAGCATTTTAATGAATATTTACGCTATTCCTGTCTTTTCAGAATTTGTAATTCACTCAGCTTTCTCTTACAGGGAAATCAAAGTCAATTATTGCTCTGCTTTTCGACGGCGGGGTGAATCAGTCCTTTTCAGTCTGTGTCTCAATGAGAGATAGAAGACTCTTAAAGTTCTTGTCAAGGCCTCTACCTTGAGCTCCACTTAGCAAAACTATTTAATCCTGATGGAAATGTGGCTTAGTGGTTAGCACTTGTGTTCCAGACAAATTGAGCTGTGGTGCTTCTGTGGGTTTTGGGGTTTGAATCTGCCCTCTACATTGTTTCCTGTCATCTTTTATAATCAGTCAAATTATAAAAAAGTTCAAAAGTCCACATTCAGCTTTTGTTGATGAGATCTCTTCCAGGTTGGGCAGTATTGTATATATTTATAACTACCATATTATGTGGAATGTAAGTTATTTTAGTTTTTTTTATCAACTGAAACATGATGCAACTTATATTCCAAAGCAACTAGCAAAAAGTTTCAGTTTTGCTTTAAATACATATTTTAGGCTTGATGTTTATGAGAAATGTTGTTTATAATGAATGGCACTATAATTTATGTTTGTTTTATACTTACATTTTTCATTCCTATTTTGACTACCGTTACATTAACTCAATTTATTGTGGAGTAAAGGAAACTAAAATACATGCTTATAAAGTTTGTAAATGTTTCATTTTATTTAACAGTATTTTATATTATTTCTGAATGTAATAATAAACTGACTTATACACCAGTGATGTTTTTTCCCCCTCTTAACAATGCAATTTTGACCTGGTGTGACTTATAGTCAGTTGGGACTTATTATCCGGAAAATACAATAGATTTTTAATGTTGTGCCACAGATATACTGCAGTATGAACAGTATAGCAAAATCTCTACCGGACTACCTTTATACCGTCACATCACAACACTCTGCCAACCAGACTCTTTCCTTCTGTCATTTCAAAACTTTGAACTTGCTCTCTTTCTCTCATGTTTGTGCTCAGTTCAGATGGCAGCATCTGATGAGCTGTGCATTTTCAAGCCAATCACCTATTAGTTGTTGTTAAGGGTCCAGAAAGTAGAGATCCCGGGGGCCGCTGGTCTTTCTGAGGATGTCCACACATGGCAGTTGTGACTGCTGTGAGCCTCTCCTCCAGCTGCTGCATTGGCACACAAATAATCCCGGTGCTCGTGCATCTCCATGGAGACATGTTTGGATCCTGTGTGGGCACTGACTCTCTCCAGCTCAGTCTAGTCCTCTGGCCTGCAGTATTTGGCCTGTTTTGCACATCCTGTGTCTGCAAAACATCAGCGTAGCAGGAGTGTAATGTAAGATTGGGTGCTGCTTTAACTATACACTGTAAAAAATTTAACGTAAAATCAACAGTAACTTACTGGCAACAAATAGCCAGCAAGCTTCAGTATTTTATTCCACGGTAATATTACTGTAAATCTGACTACAGTAGTTCACAACATACTGTATAATAACTTACAGTATATTTATACTGTAAAATTAATTACAGTTCATGTTTTTGCACTGTATTTTAAAATACTGTAAAGTTACTATGCAGTATAATTGATTACGGTAGTTTTTATATTCACATATACGCATATATACACAACATATAACTAACTACAATCTTTTACATGCTTAAAAAATAATGAAATATAAAGGCTTGTATGCAAAAAAAATTTCACACAGTTATATTACTGATTATTAGATGTCACGTAAATTATGACAACACTCAGAAGTCCATTTAAAAACTTTTATTACAATTTAATTCATTAAACGGTAAAAACACTCTCCAGACTTGACAGGGCCAATGCAGATCCCAGGTTTTTGCTGCCTATAGAGAACAAAACACAAAAATTGAGTTGCACTACAGCTTGACAGACATCAATGTGATAAACAGACTTGAAAATGACTTACCTCTTTATTAACCGAAGAGCGATACTCATCAGCACGCTGCAATGTCGAACAACATACACGCTGAAAGAAATGAAAAACAAATTCAACACTGCATAGACATCCTGATATCCTCGATCCGTTACAAAG
>RJVU01071404.1:861982-926982 GCA_003731715.1 Anabarilius grahami
GGCCTCGATCGCGACAGGACACACGCACACGGTGTAAGTTACACACAAATGTTCAGAAACAAGAACATTTCGATTACTTTGTTCTAAACTTGAAATTATTAACTAACATTAACAGCAAACCTTGTGATAATTAGTATTTGGCTAACGTTAACTGTCTAAAGTTAACGTTAGAATGTTTGTGTTACAAACTACTATCAAACTCACCATCGATTATTTAACGTTAACGTTAGTGGTAACGTTAAAACGAATATCTTCCCATTTGGGGTGAAACTTTTAGAAATACACATCTTTAAGATATTGAATAAAATTGTATATCTCACCTGACTGGTTCTTGTTGGTCTTGCTCATCCTCAAAGGCTCAGAAAATGAATTGGAAAATGAGTGCGGGCTGACGGTTTAGATGATTGGTTGCCAGGTATATCCCGTGCGATTCCGCTCTTTATGTAATTAGTGTGTTTAATAGAAAGCAAAATAATAATAATAAAAAAATATCATGGGAATTGATTTTATCTATTTACCTAGCCTATATTATTGACATCTACATCTCTACAACTACCTCCCACCCACAAAATTGTTGGCTATAACCTATGAGATTAGTTGGCAAAATCTGGCAACCATAAAGATACGCAATTAAAAAACACCCACATAAAACATTAAACTTTTTTTAACTATATGCTAAATGCCTTAATATATGGGTTACCTTATGAAACGATGTATTATAAAATTCCTTATAAATAAATATATAATTAATAAACAAAATTCCTTGTCTGTTGGATTATTACTGTCATCAATTTAACAGTAATATAAGGATTACTGTAATTATTTTCCCACTCTATTGTTTTTTTCAAAGAATATCATAAATTGACAGCAACTGTCCTGTAAATAGTTTCTACGGTAAGACAAAGCTGGAAATACAGCAATAATACTGCAAAAGTTATAAAATTGACAGCAACTTACTGTAAACTGTTTCTACAGTAAGCTTTCTCTGATAATACAGCAATAATACTGTGAAAACAACAGAAATCGTTTACAGTGTAAGCACTTTTGACTATGTTAGCCTTAAGAAAATAAACTTAAAATGCAATGTTTAAAAGTTTGGGGTCACTTTTTTGTTAATTAAATTAATACTTTTATTCAGCAGAGATGCATTAATTTAATTACAATGGCAGTAAAGACATTTATAATGTTACAAAAATGAATTATTTTAATAAATAAATGCTTTGAACTTTCTGCTCATTAGAGAATGTGACCCTGAAAGCTGGAATTATGTCAAATACAGCTTTACCATCACATAAATAATTAATTAAAATTTAAAATGTGTTAGAAAGCAGTTGTTTTAAATTCTAATAATATTTTACGATATTGCTGTTTTTACTATATTTATGATCACATTCAAAAATGTACATTTTGTACCCTCACATTTTTCCCCTTAAATGATGTAAATGTCTAAAAGTGTGTATATATACTTCATTTTGTTTTTTGTTTTTTATTGTTTGTGTGTGTGTGTGTGTGTGGGTGTGTGTGTGTGTGTGTGTGCGTTTATGTGACATATCAGGACACAAATGTGTATAATGACATGGGTATGACATAGGTATTACAAAAAGAGGTGAGTTATGAGGACATTACAGCATGTCCCCACTTTTCAAAAGGCTTATAAATCATACAGAATGAGTTTTTGTAAGAAAGTAAAAGTGTGCACAGTTTCCTGTGATGGTTAGGTTTAGGGGTAGGGGTAGTGTAGGGGGATAGAAAATACTGTTTGTGCAGTATAAAAACCATTACGCCTATGGAATGTCCCCACAATTCACAAAAATGCGTGTGTGTGTGTGTGTGCAGCCTCACAAATGGTTTTGATGATCGGTAGCATTATATGTTGCCTTTGATGTTGTGGACAAGAAACTGTAGGATGAATTGGACAAGAACTACTTACTTAACCTTTTTTTCCAGACAACGCTAAAAGTAAAAAAAAACAAAAAGAAAGAAAAGAAAAAAAGTAAAAAAATCATTCATCTACAAAAACTTTCAAACAATCTTTCAATTTCTTCTTGTATAAAAGTCTCCTCAGAATGGCGAGTGCACATCCTTTTGAGCGTAATGAATGAAACATGCTTGTAATGTCTAATTCCCATTTTCAGAGTCTCCCGGGACAACTCAACTGTAATATTCAGCTCTTCAGAAACTTTCACTCCCATATAGATTAAATATGAAAGACTCATATACGAAATACCTTTTTTTGTAGTCTGCACATCTTTTTTGAGGTACAAGGTTCATTCAGAGATGTCTAAAGCAAAGAATGACCGTTTTCAAGGTTTTGTACAGAACAAAATAGAACCATGTGGCCTGTATTACAACAAGGATGTAACCGTGTCAAAAGTGTCTGCTTTGTGCAAGTGTTCAGGAGAAGACATGGCCCTTCTTCTTTCTTTCTTTCTTTCTTTCTTTCTTTCTTTCTTTCTTTCCAAATGTCTCTGTTATCCCTGCTTCGAAAATCTAAGGTGTCTTATTGTTTGAATCTGTCCTGCTAATAATTTTGTTTTCAGTCAAACCATTGTTTTGAAAACCATGTATGGATTTGTCTCCAAAAATGAAACACATATCTGTCGGCTGATCTTTAATGTTAGTAAGGCTTAACGTTTCATAATAATCCAAAGATGTTTCATCACTCAGGTTGAATCAAGACCAGAGACTCAGACCAAAACCTGTTGTCAAAGAGCCAGACTTTACCTTTAAGATTTTGTTAAAGACATTCAGGAGTAGCATTGTTCACTGAGTTTTTGGAAATCAGAATAATATTGGCATATAAAGATTTTGTTTATGCAGCAATCCTCCTTCAACCTCCTTCTTTTCTGTTGTTTGAGTTTGAGCTGAGTGGTGTGCTCCATTACAGACTGCAAGCCGATCCTGTCTGGCGTCTTAGTGGGTGTCATCTATCACTAAAGCAAGTGTGATTTACACCGTTGTGCTGACACAGGTTCATGAGACACGAGCATGAACTTACCACAGCTGCAGTGTAATGGCACTCTCACCTTTGCTTGCCAGCGAGAGACACTAGTAAAATAACAGTAAATACATTGTTTGTTTTGTGTACCTCTGCCTGTAAGCATTTTTTAATGAATGCCATCCCAATAACAGGGCCAAATACGATGCTAGTACGATCTCATATCCTAGTCGGTCACAACATGGGGGTGAAAAATAAACAAACTATACTTAGTGCATTTTTCTAATGAATGTGTAGCGGTTAATAAATAACTGTGTTTTTATGGCGGGATAATTTAATACTTTAAATCTAATGTTATACTTACATATGAAAACGTTTATTTCACCAGTGTTGCAAAAGTAATGTAAGAACATTGCATTTCCCTTAGATACTGCATATACAATTTTGGATTATCAATGCAATATCATGATGCTAATAATTATAATTATAATAGTTATTACTAATAATTAATAACTATTAGAATTATCAGTATTTATGTGTGTGCTTAAGTATGGTTGAAGAACTACAGTGAACCTGCTGACTATTGTAGTTAAGTTAGTAGCTCACTACTATTAGTCAGTTACCCCCCAACAATGTGTATGCAATGTGCATTTCCTACAGTTGTTTGTGGAAGAGAAGAAAAAAGAAGGAGAGGAGAAATGAAGTTAGTGAGAGGAGAAAAAAGGTGAGCCGCAAGCTGTAAACTAATAGAAGGAGCCTGTCTGATTTGTCTGATGCGGTGGTGGGAATTGATATTTCCTGCAAGCCTCAGGGGCTCGAGTGGAAATTCCTCCTCTGAGCCGCATCGTTCCCACTCCATCACCCTGATCCATAACTCAGGAGGAAAAATGAAATGAGAGAGGAAGCGTCAGGGGAGAATGAACTGATGAAATGGGATTATGTCCCTGTATTAAGAGCAGTTCCTTAAAGGGATGCAGCGGCTCCCCTTGAGTCTTGGCGTTGGAGTTGGGCCTCTGCATTCCAAGTTTGTGTACGTTTAAATGCAAGGCTGCGAACAACATCTGAGTGCTAGATCCGCCAGACATGAGAGACATGCAAATGTGAGGATAGTGAAGCCAGAGCAGTTATGAGTGTTGTGTATGGGCATAAGAATGTGTGTAAGAGCAGTGGACAGAGAGATGAAAGCTGAATCTCAATTCAAGACTTCTACCAAGTACAAAAAATATGTATTGTTGTTGGTGGTGAAGTACATAATTTATGAAATTATCTCATTAACCCATTAACCCACTATGCCATCCCAGATGTATATACTTTCTGTCTTCAGATGAACACAAAGATTTATTTTTTTTTCATCTCTGAATCCATATAATGCAAGTGTAAGGGATCTCCAAAGTTGATGCTTCAAAAACCATCAAAAATGTTCTCTGGAAATGTCTTCTGAATAGGTGTGTAGGGGGGGAAAATGAATATTTTAAACTTCTTTTTTTTTTCTTTTTTTTTTAAGTATGAACCATTGTGTCCGATCAACGGTATTATGTGGGTTCATGAGTTCACGATTTACGTAAACGGCAGCACATTGTCAAGTGAGACGTAAGTGTATTTTCTAGCTGAAAAAAATATATATAAATCCTCTCATCATATCAAAAAGGCTTTTTTCTAAAAATCTGTTTATGACAGTTATGAAAAGTAATCATAATTTTTTTTTTTATTAAAATAAAAACCCTGAAAAACTAGAATAACAGGGTTGGAAAAGTAATCAGTACCCTGATATAATGCTTCATAGATCCAACTTTTGCTTTAATTACAGCCATTAATCTTTTTGGATATGTCTGTACTAGCTTTGCACACCTAGATTGGGGAATATTTGCCCATATGCAGAATTGCTCAAGTTCAGTCAAATTCTATGAGCGGCAATGGACTGCTCTCTTGAAGTCCATCCACAGATTTTCTGTCAGATTTAAATCAGGACTCTGACTTGGTCACTCAAGAACATTGACCTTCCTTTCCTTCCTTTTTTTTGGCGGTATGTTAGGATCATTGTCGTGTTGGAAGGTGAATGACCTACCCATCTTCAGCTGTCTAGCAGAGGAATGCAGGTTTTTCTCAAGAATTTGGATATACTTGCAGCATTCATTTTCCCTTCAATCCTGACCACTCGCCCTGTCCCCGCTGAAGAGAAACACCCCCACAACACAATGCTGCCACCACCATGCTTCACATTAGGTATGGTGTGTTTTGGGTGGTGTGATGTGTTTGCTTTTTGCCAAACATAGTGCTTGGAGTTCAGTCCAAAAAGGTTAATTTTGGTCTCATCAGAGATTTCCAGGTGTATTTTTGTGTGGGAAGGCTTCTTTCTTGCCACCCTGCTTGTGAGATAATTGTCACATGCACAGACCGACCAGTCCCAGCCAGAAGGCCTTGTTAGTCATTCAAAGTTGCCTTTGGCCTCTTGGTAGCTTCTCTGATCAATGTCCTCCTGGCTCGGTCATCCAGTTTGGACGGACGGCCTGATCTAGACAATGTGTTGGTGGTGCCATACACTGTCCACTTCTTAATGATGCTCTGAACAGTACTCAGTGGGATAGCTAAAGCCTTCAAAACGTTTTTGTAGCCCTCTCCTAACTTGTGCCTTTCTACAACTTTATCCCAAAGGCATTTTGAAAGCACTTTCCCAACCATTGTGAATTCTTTGCAGTACCATGCACTACTAACAGTGGAATCTTCAAGAAACAGCTGGTTTTATTTTGAACTAATCAAAACCACTAAAGTTGGCAAATGGCCAACTGGGTGCAGTATCCCTTTAACATTTCCAGTCGTTTTTGATTATTGAACAATTTACATTTGTATGTTAGGTACCAACCTTTTTAATTAATAGACAAAAAGTAAATAATAAATTATACTTTATACTTTATAGTGTACAAATGTCTCCAATAAGATACATAAATACCATAGACTGTAAAAAAAATATGGACGTAGTGTCCGTGACGTCACCCATAGAGTTCTGAATAGCAGTTTTGAGGCGAAAATGAGGCCGCTGCCATCTTAGCAGCGCGTCACCGCACGTCACCGCACGTCACTCCCGGGTAACTGAAAATGGGCAAAGAGGCGGGACGTGGTTGAACTGAGGTGCCATGGTTACTGAAACCACGCCGCCTAGCTCGACTTGACCATGTTAGCAGGCAAAGGAGATACTATCTAAAATATTAATATTCTAATGACATAACTTATCTTTATTAGTTAATATAGATAAGTTATATCATTAGAAAGTTCTAAAAGGTTTATTGTCAATCTACGGCGTCTTTTTTACGATATGCTCCAGCACCAGTAACTTAATTAAAATTTGTGTCAGGTTTGCACATGACAACACGAAAAATCAAACGGGACTTCATACCTTTAAAGTGAAATAGTGATCGCGAAATAAATCCAATCCGTTGCACTTGGGTAAAATGTCCATGAGTGTCCATTGAAAATCCATGAAATATTGACATATTATTTCAATATTTGGCCTAATTTTCGCCTCAAAACTGCTATTCAGAACTCTATGGGTGACGTCACGGACACTACGTCCATATTTTTTTACAGTCTATGGTATTTATGTATCTTATTGGAGACATTTGTACACATTGTTTGCATCACATTTCTTCTGAATGATCTGCTCTCCATCATCATTCTTCAAGAAATGATGCAACCTGAGCAGCGTTTATGTTGTAAAACTGTATATGGTCATATATCTCACAAAAAAAAAAATGCAGCAGTTTTATTTATAATATCCAAGCAGTGCTGTCGGAGTTTGGTGTCTTCAGAGGGATATTCTCCAGCCATAGTCATAGTAAATCTCACGAACAAAACTTTTAGCCAATGCCAAGACGGTCCTTTATCTTCCGCATGCGAGCACATCTACACAGACGCACATCTGTCTCCACCATTAATGCAGCAAACCATATTATTTTATAATTGTATAAAATAATCCAGAAAAAAGCACAAATACGGCTGAGATGCCATATTCAGTGGCTGGAATTAGCTGAGGTAACGTGACGGCTCACAGAGACAGCAGCGCGATCCACCTGTCACTCAAGTGACCACGCCCTTAATTATGCAGAACTTTAAGGTTTAATATAATTTAAATGGATGAGTTATAAAAAAATTCACCCCCCTCACAGTTGTCATTAAGTGCAAAACTAACTGTATAGACCAAAACCACAATTTGTACCAACTTGTAAACATGTTTATTTCTGCTGTAAAGTTAGGCACTTTAACATGGACTCAATGAGATTCTGCTTTCTTTTGGAGCCTGTCCCTAGCGGCCAGTCGATGAATTGCAGTTTAATCCACTTCCGTATTGGCCTCATGCGAAAAGGAGGGAGGTTGCCGCTTGATAAATACACACACAACTGTTTTGGGGTTGGGGTTTTTTTTTTTTTATTATCATTTTTTTTTATGTTTTTTGAAAGAAGTCTCTTACATAGTTTCACAGTATTACTACTTAAAATTGCTGTTATTGTAAAATATGTTTTATAACTGTCTTTAAATATATTTAAAAATGTATTTTATATCTGTGATGACAGCAGAATTTTTTAGAATCATTACTCCAGTCTTTAGTGTCACATGATCCTTCAGAAATCAATCTGATATGCTGATTTGCTGCTCAAGAAACATTTCTTATTATTATCAATGTTGAAAACAGTTTTGCTGCTTGTTATTATTTTTTTTTAATCTTCATACATTTTTTTTTTCAATATTCTTTGATAACATTATAAATGTCTTTGTCACTTTTGTGTACTTTTTGTTTGTAAATGTAATTTATATAAAAAAAACAATCTTACCCAAGCGTATTGCAAACCAAATCTCTTGAATAGCACCAGATATTGTAAGGATATAATCCAGTAAAATATCACAAATAGCATGCTTTGAAAATACACTGGAAAAGACGGTTATCCATGTACCTTTTGACATACTGTTCAACATATGATGTGGGTCTCGCTAATCCTAATCCCGCACAGTATGACAGATAATATGGGAATTGTCTTTCCACTGGAGCCAGAGGAAAAAGAGGAATTGTTGCCTTGTTTCTCTCAATGAGTTGCTCGTGTCACTGACCTGGTTCACAGAGCCCTGTGTGCCAAAAATAGTCTCCAGTTGTTTCTGACAAATCGTTCTTTTCAGGCCTTCCATCACATCCTCCAAACAGAGCAGCATTCCCAAACTACTTATTTCTCATCCCTCTTAACCTTTCTCATTCATTAGTGTAGTTCTTTGTTTCCCCGTACACTCATTCTCATTGACCTCCCTCCCTTTCTTTCTCTCCCTCTCTTGCTTTCCTACTTGCCATTCAGTTCATGCTTCCTCAGACTGCATGGCTGCTATGTGCTCTGCTCTGCAGCAGGAATAGACAATCAGTTTTGTGTTGGCCTAATAAGTCTTCCTTCTCCTCCTCTTTTTCTCCGGCCTCAAATCTCATAGCACGGCCCCTCCCTGCCTCCATGCATCAAGCCATGTCTATTTTTAAACGTCTGCATTACACCACATTATGATCTCCGGTAAGTGTCCTGTCTTTTCAGGGGACCATCAAAAATGAACACATCCATCAACCAGTCACATTTAATTTGTTTTGCAAACTCCTGGATGCTCAGGAGACTTTAGCTCAAAAGGACAGTTGTAAATGTATTTTCCGGGTACACTGTCCTCTTGTATTTCTTGTACAGTCATGGGAGAATGATGCTATTGTTGATTTGATGTATTATGAAAGCGGTAATCTATTTCTAGTTTAGCGCTAGTCATTTGTTGGACAGATGCTGACTCTACTGCATTTGTTTGTACATGAGCATACATTTTAAATACAAAATAAAAGGTTATATTTTAAATAATAATAATAATAATAAAAAATATTTTATATGATGTTTAAATTAGATTTTCATTTAGTTAGTTTTATATGCAATCACACCACCAGACAAAAATTTAAGATTTACTTTATATACAAAGAACAACATACTGTAATTAGTTTGCAAACATTTTCACATTACTATTCTATAAAAATCTCAATAATACAATAATATATTTCCCCATTTCTTTTATTTTTTATGTCCCATCTCTATTATACACTAAACATTCAAAAGTATGCTCAACATAGCTGCATTTATTTGGTTTAAAAAAAAAATACAGTAAAGCAGTGAAATTGGGAAATATTATTACAATTTAAAATACCATATTATTATTATTATTATTTAATATTTTAATTTATTTTCTGTGAAACTTTCTCCAAAGATTTTCCTCAGTCTTCGGTGTCACATGATGCTTCAGAAATCATTCTAATATGCTGATTTGTTGCTCAAGAAGCATTTATTTTTATTATCAATGTTAAAAACAGTTGTGATGTTTATTTTCATTTATTTATTTATTTATTGTGGAAACCATTATACATACTGGATTCCTGAATAGAAAGTTTAAAAATGGCATTTATTTGAAATAGTTTGTAAAAAAAATTGTAAAATTGTAAATGTCTTTACTGTCACTTGCGAATTTAATTCATCCTTGTTGACTAAAAGTATTACTTTATCAAAATAAATAAATAGTCAGGAGTGTACCTGTCAATGAAAATAGAAAAATACAAGATTTAAAGGGTTAGTTCACCCAAAAATGAAAATTGTGTCATTTATTACTCACCCTCATGTCGTTCTACAGCCGTAAGACCTTTGTTCCTCTTCGGAACGCAAATTAAGATATTTTTGATGAAATCCGATGTCTCAGTGAGGCCTCTATTGCCAGCAATGTCACTGAACCTCTCAAGATCCAGAAAGGATCTAGTTCATGTGAGTATAGTGGGTCTACCTTTATATTATAAAGCAACAAGAATACTTTTTGTGCGTCAAAAAAACAAAATAACAACTTTTCAACAATATCTAGTGATGAGCGATTTCAATACACTGCTTCGAAGCTTTACGAATCTTTTGTTTTGAATCAGTGGTTTGGATCGCGTAAATAAGGCCTCGTTTACTGAAATCACGTGACTCTGCCACTTCGAACCACTGATTCGAAACAAAAGATTTGTAAAGCTTCAAAGCTTCATGAAGCAGTGTTTTGAAATCGCCATCACTAGATATTGTTGAAAAGTTATTATTTAGTTTTTTTTGGCACACAAAAAGTATTCTCATCGCTTTACAGTATAATATTAAAATAGAACCACTGGAGTCACATTAACTATTTTAGGGTGCTTTCACATTAGCACTTTTGGTGCGCACCCGGGTTGCAAGGGTTGACTGACGTGCTGCAAGCAGAGAGCTGTAGTGTAGCCTTTCTTATTTCTGCTCACCTTCAGCATTCTACAGTCGCGGCAGATAGAGGCAAGTGTCGTTATGAACAAAACCAACGGTTCAAAAACAAAAAATATGAAAGTGAGGAGAGCAACGTTATGCATTTTGCCGCCTTCTCCTGTGCTGTCATTACTAAGCAACGGAGTAAACAGCTGCTGGTTTGATGACGCAAACGAACCGCGGGTCGGACCCAAATAATATTATGTGAACACGGTCCACTGGGGGCAGGGGAAGGGGGGAGCAATCGAACTCGGGTTCGGTCCAGGCAATCGAACCAAGTGTGAAAGCACCCTTAAATATGTCTTTAGTACCTTTCTGGATCTTGAGAGGTTCAGTGACGTTGCTGGCAATAGAGGCCTCACTAAGCCATTGGATTTCATCAAAAATATCTGTGTTCCGAAGATGAACAGGTGTAGAACGACATGAGGGTGAGTAATTAATGACATTATTTATATTTTTGGGTAAACTAACCCTTTAAACTCACTTTAAACTCATTTTACAAAGATTTTCCCAAACTCACTGATGTCTAAATCACCATATGTAGCAATTGACATTTGCCCATCATGTTGTGATTACAGATGTAGCCAAGAGTTTAACTGTGATGATGGGAAGTATTCATTGTGCGATCTGTCTTACAAGCCCACACACACTCTGCACAGTTGTCCCTTACCCACTCACCCTCATCAAGTCAGAGCTGGGGTATAATTACACCTAAATACCCTTATTAAAATCATCTTTTCATCACAGGACTCTCTTATGAAATCAGTGATTACGTCTGATAAAACACACAAGACAATGAAGGTGCTGCTGTGCTTTGCCTCCTCAAACAGCCGGTCTGTGACAGATGCATTTCGAAGCAGAAGGGTGAAACTATCGTCACCTCCCTCGATTCTGTTCTCAATCTTGTAATCACAATATTCTCACTATTCTGCACCTCACGGCAGTGCTTAACACAGCCCCATCAAAGCAGTACTTCCTGTGAATTACAGCTCTGCAGCTGAACGGATCTTAATTATGATCTGACTTCCTATTATGTTGAGTAAACTTAACAAATCTCTCTCTCTCTCTCTCTCTCTCTCTCTCTCTCTCTCATGTATTTGGTCTTTACTTTTGGTGTTTGAGTGGATGCAACATATGCCATGCTAACACTGAGTTGAACAGAAATTGCGTCTCACATTTAACAAGGAGCTAATTTCAACTCATTCATCTGACAGTAAGATGACAAAGAAAAAAACTGCAGCACAAATCTGGATGTTTGATTCTGGATGCTCCAGAACGATCTCGGATATTTAGGGGTTCGTGGCATCTAAAAAATTGTAAAACCCCTGTCTTAGATCATGTCACAGTCTTTGAAAACTTTGATCTGCTTGTTAACGGCACAATATGTAATATTTGTAGATTAAAATATCCAAAAACCACTAGGACAATGTTATATATTTTGTTGACTTGCATACTTTCACTATCCCAAATATTTCCAACGTTTAAATCCAAAGAAATCAGAAATTTTAACCAAGACACAGACTGTGTCATTGCGTCACCTATCAATGACGTCAAATCCATGCTACCCTCGATTTCACGTTTAGCTAATATCGATGTAGATTACTGCAAAGTGCAACAAGTAACGTTATAACATAACTTTCAACACACTCAAATGTGTTTAGTATGATTGTTTTAACCATGTAAAACAGCGCTGCGTTACCCCACATACACAACCAAAAGTGCGGAAGAGGCCAACTGCAGCATAAGCATAATAAAATCTCCACTGGACTGGAGATCGGTGTGTATCGCAGGTGTCTATCATTAGCATTCGATCCAGTGGCCTCGCCCCGCTCCCACGGCTCTCGACCCGTCTTGCTTCATACCACCATTACGTTAATAAAACTTTAATACATTAGCTCCCCCATGAACGTGATATCTGCCCGAGTCCATCAGATTCCTTTCCATCGGCTGTGAAGGTGAAAACCACAACTCCCATGATTCCGCGCTCATTCACAGTGTCATAAATCTACGCATTTGTTTTGAATAAGCGATTTCATATTGCACTTTTAATCTAGAGAGTATTTTACCAACATTTCGATATGTTTGTGAGTCATGTTAAGTATATTGCAGTTTAATTACACTTGCATATACAAGACTTTAAAGCTGCTAGACATGGACTGAGAGCTAAACTTTGATTTGATTCCATGAGTTACATTTCAGATGTCAGCTGCAGAGCTTATTCTTGGCCACCAGCATCCAAGAAAGTGTAATTGAACTGTTCTCTGTAATAAGATACCATACTAGTAGAATGCTACAGGCTTGTATCTCAGTGTCCTATGAGAATTTGCTTTCCATTGGGTGCACACTGCTCCTGTCTAATTAACATTTAGCCCAAGGGCTATCTGTTTGTTGATCTTAACATGTAGCTACAGTTAAAAGTTTGCAAAGAGGGTATGGTAGCTGCTAAAAAATATGGTTTTAACAGTTGGCTAGACATTAGATCAGCTGTCAACAATATACTTTGTCAGTTGTGAGTTGCATTGTACAGTTATGCCTCCACTTCATGGATTGTAAAGAAGCAGATGGCTTTACTTGGGTCTGGGGCCCAGCTAAACCTTCCCTCCTAGTGATAGGTAAATGACACATTAGCATTTGGCTCTGAAAGCAATAGGGGGTTGAGTAACGATGCTGCAGCATCTTGGGCTGGGCTCTGCAGACGTAAGCAGCCTGCATCTAACACTCTCTTTTGGCACCAGATCAAAGTGAACAGAAATTTGAATCTGAAATTCAATCTTCAAATGTAGGTTTACACAAATCTAATAAAAGAGATGGTTCAGTCAAAAATGAAAGTCATGTCATCATGTACTCACCCATGTGTTGTTCCTAAGCTGTATGACTTCTGCAGAACAAAAAAAAAGGAAATATTTTGAAGAATGTTTCAACTGTCAGTCAATCATTCAATCAATCAATCAATCCAGTACAGAATAAAGTTTTCATTTCTGGGTGAATTTAAATTAGAATTTTATAATAAATAAAATGAAAACACTCACGATTTCATTTCTAGTAAATCATAGTTTAGATAATTAGAAAAATACTTGTGCAATATAATTAAATCATTTAATTATGTAAGCCATTGAATACACGGACACATAAAATGTGAATTTCCATCTTACTAGCAATAGGTTAGTCATATATTCCCAACCACATGATGAAGTCACACGGTTGAGTAACTGATCAGTAGTAATTTATTTAATAAATGCAAATTATGTTGGCACGAGAACAAAATAATAAGTTGGAAGAGGTCCATTTGGCTGTTCCTCTGCTATGTTTATATCTGCCGTCTTTCCAAGGTATCGTGTATTTCACAGGAGTCCAACTGTGATTTGTGTACCTACAAAGTATGAATTGCACTTCTCTCTGGGATGCCTTGGGAAGGTGAGAGTTAGATTGGATCTAAGCTTGTTTGCTCTTTACTTTAAATTTTTTGAAAAGGACAATCGATGAGACATTGAGAACTTATTTAAATTCATCTGACTGAATTCAATATGAAAATCTGTATATGCTTATCTTTTCCATTTCGGAATATAAGCTACCTTATGTTTCGACTATTTTTGAATTGCTGGCGTACAGTAAGAATTCAGTATATTCAAATATCAAAGATTCAGAGTGAAAGTATTCAGTAATATTAAATTGCATTTTATTTCATGCCTTTGATGGCTTTTGAAAGTCAGTTTCTGTTGACTCTGATCTGATGCCGTAGCCTCAATTTGCTCTCCATCTCATTCTCCAAAGTAAATACAGTGTACAAAGCATGCATAGACTGAATGATTGCACACAACCTAGTGCTAACTATACTGTATGTGCAATGGTGTCCAAAAGTCTGAGACCACAATTGAAAATGTGGTCTGGACAAGCCAGTTATATCTTTCATTCATATCTTCATTCTTTCTGCCTGTCTTCCATCTACAGTAGTAAAATGTTTCAGAGTGATGTGAAGAATATATGTATATATTCACGTTGAGTCCTCTGTCAGCCAGCATGCTCATCAAGTTTGACTTTGACTATTTGCAACTCATGCTGTGTTGCAAGATGTCGATTACTCTTTCATGGCTGTGATGTCTGTGAGTGTCTATGTGTATATATGTGGTCTGCAATGAATAAATGGTTACTTGAGCCTTATGGAGGTGCATAAGACAAAAAAGGTTTGGGAAGCACTGCTTTAGTCTTTGTTATTGACTGTATCAGTTTATTTCCGTCAAGTAAGGGTCACTTTGTCTCCTTCATATCTGTCCATTGTTCCTCAGTGTTCTCAGTCTCTCAGAAGACCATTGCAATATGGTCTGTAATACTATTTAAATTGGCATTTAAGTGGTGTGGTCTTGATAGCTGCATTCAGTGTGGAAAATGGTCTTTAAAGCATTCTTCTGGGGCGTCTTTGTCTCCTGCTCTTGATCGAAGCAATTTCTCCCCTTAATGTGAAATAATGCTGTTTATAATTGGAGACAAACACATACTGTAAGGAGTGACAAAGCAATCTACAGGCATGTCTTGCCATTTAATAGTAATGCACCTAAAGTAAAGCTAATGTATTTATTGCTTTCTCACAACATGATCTATATTTTCTCCAGATGCTGTTGCAATAAATTCACCCTTACAGCTGCAAATGTATCGAAATGGAGTTGGAAACTTCATTTGGAGTTCCTTGTGTACATCTCAGACTCTGACAGGAAGCAGAGGAGTATGAATTTTAGTTTGGTGAAAACTTGGAAACAATTCTTAAACTCACTTTTTAGTCTGACTCCTCATGTGTTTTTCCCTTTTACCTGTCCATGTCATCATTTCCATGAGAACCATACTTCAAAGAGGGGAAATCTGTTGAGTTGCCTCTGGGTACTTCTGTTTCCTTCAGATTTCAGCTGAAAGATGCAAATTCAATGGTATTCTGTAACAATTTTGTTGTGGCCTTACAATGGTTGGTTAAGAATAGGCTCCCTTTCAATTCATAAGTTAGAATTTGAAGTGAACTGTCCAAACCCTACATGATGTTTAATTGATATTTGAATGACTGAATTAAATTAGACTTAAAATTCATGGAAATTAGAGTGAAACAACAACAAAAAAAATTTAGTTATATTGCAAAAATGTGTCAAATTTATTTATTTACACACTGTAGACGTGCATGGCATATAACAGAGACGTTAAAATTAATGTTTACATAAGTGTCATCATTCAGGCTGTTCACAATATGTTATAACACATTTAGGCAGCCTAAAATCATTATGGCTTGAGGTAGGCTTGCTGCAATAGTCGGTGTTGCCGGTGTTCAGCTGCAACACCGGTATCATCACTTGCCCACTGTGGCACCGCCTCCCACCGTCGTTTGGATTTTTTATAGTAATACAAATTATTTAGTTCAGTTAGAGAACAGACACTACAATAAAAAACTAAATGTGTCTGCTCAATTCAGTGTGAGCCGAATGAGAGTCGCAGCAGGAGTCAGATTTCTCCTCACTTCGCCCATTTTGCCTCACTCTTGACTGACAAGACGACGGCAGAAGATTTGGTTTCAAAGCGAAATGAAAAAGTGCCCATTTAAGCGAGTTTGTCCTTGTACTGTTTTGTTGTTGTGTTTTTCATTAAGAATAATAATGAACCCACCGAATTGGCGCTAATTTGAAAGTGAAAGTAAAATGGGCACAGCCATTCATAATGGTGTATGTCCACTGGCGCAGAGCGAGCGTTTTCAGTTAATTTCTGTGGTATATAGGAAAACGCTCGCTCTGCTCCGCACCGTTATGAGTGGTTGAGCGGCCTTGTGCACTTTACTTTCACTTTCAAATTAGCACCAATTTGGGAGCGGCGATTGCTTAAACACCCATCGTGCGTGCATGTGGGGGAGGAGTGTGATTTTCGAATAATAATCGAATGATTCCCAGCGATCTTCGAATATTATTCGTGCTTGAAATGCCCTACTGCCAACAGACATTCTACTGACTACAAGTAACTTTGCAAGTATGTCAACTTATTTTACTAACCCTACCCTAACAGTCTACTGATACTCTAATGAGAGTTAGTTGACATGTAGTTGCAGAGCTACTTATAGTTAATAGAATGTCTAAAGTGGACCATAGAAATAAAGTGTAACACATTTTTTTCTTCATTCTTTTTTGCATTTTATAAACCTAGACATTTTTTCAAGCTTTTTTTGATGCCGAATTCATGTTCTAGGAGAATTTTCTCTTGTACGCAACACATGCCATTTTCCTGACTATGAATAGTGCGCCATCTGTTGCAGAGCCAGTCAACTTTTTTCCTGAAGGCCGTATTTGTGAGAGACCCTTGTGTTAGAGTCACATACAGATGATTGCCTTGTCATGGTGCACTTGTAGAACAAAGGGAAATGTTTTTAGATAGCTTCTTGTTCTGTTGGGTTTGCTGATTCTGAATTCCATGGAGATTTGCTTGCCTCTTCATCCAGTTTAAGAATATTGATTGAACTAGCCAATTTAGCATGAGCCAGCTTGCACTGCCTGTGTATTAATAACATCTAGGCGGAACTGGAGGACGGTTGCTTGGCAACATGGTCATTAATTTTGAGCAATCTCATAACACTCAGTCTGAATACAACTGTTTCTGCTGTTTCAACTGTTGCCTCTGATTTGCAATTCTCTGGTCAGATGCCTCGCCTTTAGTCAGCATTGATGAAATATACCATTCAGTACAATAACGGAAAAGGTAATTAATTTGTTAATTAATATATCCCCATTTTTGAATCAGATATCCATGTTAAAATTTTCTATGAATTTGCTCTCTTTTGATCTCACTCTCTTCCCATTTCAATTTCAAAACACTTTTTGGCATGATTGTTTCTAATTCAGTATTGTCAAAGCATCAGTACATTCAATACAAGCAGAGGAAATAATATGAATATTAAATAAACACCAACTAAATAAAAAACAAAGTGCCAAAGGTAAAAAAAATAATAAAATAAAATAAAATAAAGACATCTCATCTAATTTAGCTCAAAGCAATGGCTGGTTTGTAAAGGTATCCCATATTATATATATATTTTTTTTTTTGCAATAGTTGCATGGTTTGAAATTGATGTTTGTTTGACGTTTGTGAGTTTCAGACGGAACTGATTCTGAGCTCTGCTTTTGTGTTTTAAGAGCTTTATGCTGCAATGTGTTAGGAAAGCTTGATTTCAGATGTGTCCAGAGCTGTCTTACTCTCTCTCTCTCTCTCTCTCTTTGCTGAATGATAGAGGGGGGTTAGTGCTTGGCCCCCAAATTGCACTCCATGGTGCCACAAAAAAACCCAAAAAAAAAAAACATATGCTGCTTTTAAGGATACGATTTGAAATGGCAGCACCGGTAAAGGTTATGATGGCTTCGGTATTCAGTATTCATTCTGAGGGTCATCTCCCAAATGAAAGCGGATAGCCTAATTAACAGTCTGCTTTGAATATCAATTCATACCTGGCAAAAAGCCTTTGCACATGGATCATTATGTATCTAAAATAATGTCCGTTCAGACTTATTCTGACCTTTCACCATTGTAAAAATCTAATGTCACATTCAGCTTGTTTATTCAGAGTTGTCTTGGTTTTGGATTTTCTTTGTGATGTCTTGTTGATGAAGACATTATTTCAGTTACACATATGTGGAGTTTTATGTATAACTTTTTGGCTAATACATATATTATAATGCATTTTCATTGAAAAGGTGTAACTCCACAGGAAAAGAGTGAGATTCTGAGTGATTATTTTTATTTTGGGGCAGTGTTCCTAATAAAACACTTTAAATAGATTACAAATGGCCTCTTAAATGTCCCTGCATTGCACCATCATCTTTTCCTCTCATACACTGACCATTGTATCATTTTCTAGCAAATCATTGCAGGCATTTAGCTGTTTCAGTCCTGCTGTCCATATTTAATAGGGTACTGTTTGTGTTTGCACGGAGCCACAGCCTGCAGTCTTGCTGCTGAGAGAGAGAGAGAGAGAGAGAGAGAGAGAGAGAGAGAGAGAGAGAGAGATGGGACGTGTGTTGTCATCTACGTTGAGAGTTTCCTCTGACACTGACATACAGGAGCCAGCTGTGAGCTGTCTGGCAGATCGGACCTAGGGGAGACGGCCGCCACCGCTGCAAAATCTTTAATTACTCGCTAACAAGAGAAACAGTCCTCATTTCAACCCGAGCACATTTCACCAGCTCACTCTGACAGGAGAAAGAGAATCCGTTTTTGAGGGCAACAGCCACTGGAACAATCAGACAGGAAGCAAACAGGGGCATTCAGATTATATGGTGCATGACACTCCTAAACTAGTCACGCATAGCCAGACTTTTCCCTCGTGGCATCAAGTCTAGTCCGCAGCGTATTCTAGCTAAGAACCACCTATTTAGACAGGAGGAGATAGTCTGACCAACATATAAAGGGAACTTTTGTGTGGCCACTAGGGGCGGGGCTTATCAGAAATGAATAATAGCACAACAGTTGTACATAAATCACTGAAAAATGTGGGGAATGTCTATAGACCTTGTGATTATTGTTCATCCAAACAAAGACATACGGTTTATTTCCTAGACATTACTCACAAACAAAGTGGAAATATGCAGTTCTGCTTGTTTACTTGCTGTTAAGCACCTCAAATAACTTGATGCCACTAACCTGAAAGACTTTAGAAAATTCAGTTATTTATTGATGATTCAGAAAGCATGACCCTAGTCAAATTTGTTCATTTCCCTTCTGAAGTTAAACTGTCAAAAGATTGAATAAGAGGTTTGGAGAGACAAAAACACAACTGATTTATACTAGGAATATAATAGAGAATTACCTCTATTGTAGACCCTCAGTATACCTCTGAGCTGGAGTTTGTTTTATGTTAAGCTTCAATTCATTATATAGAGTATTGTTGAAAGAACGTGTAAATTGTGCAGCATTCAGAGTTGTGTGCAATTTTCAAATGGCTCCAGGCTATAGTGTCCTCTCGGCTTCATCAGATGGAGTTCTCTG
Source organism: Anabarilius grahami (assembly GCA_003731715.1). Lineage (NCBI taxonomy): Eukaryota > Metazoa > Chordata > Actinopteri > Cypriniformes > Xenocyprididae > Anabarilius > Anabarilius grahami. Next base: position 881,222 of record RJVU01071404.1, read on the forward strand.
CACCCCACAATGTGGCTTTTATATTGCAATAAAGGTTTAATCCCTGTCATTTTAGGACTTGCCTGTGGCCAGCCATTTTTGTAGAGGAGAAATGTAGCACAGAAGATTCTTTCATGTCAGTCTGTCTGCAAAATGTTCTACTGTGCTCTGTCTTTTTTATCTTTGGTCGTGTCCATTCTCTATTGTTGCTTTATGAGGCACTTGCTTTATTCCATCCCTGCTGTGTCTACATTTAGAGGCACTTAAAGGCCTCAGGTTTCAAGAGGTTTCTAAAAACCTTCGCCAAACCCTACTCAAAGCTGACAACACTATTTTTAACTTAACACTTCCTATCTCTCTTGATTTGTTTGTTACTCTTTCATGTTCTTCTGGTGTGAACTTGTAGGGCATGAAATGGCAATATTATACAAGTAACACTATTTTTGTAACACCATTCTCCACTTTTATTGCAGACCGGAAGAAAAGAGAAAGGAGACCCGTTGAATTCAGCTATTGACAAAATGACCAAGAAGACCCGTGATCTTCGCAGACAGGTGAGTCAGTCTTCTGTCTTTCTAGAAATATATATATATATATTATAAGTCTACTGAGGCCATTTCATAGTCTTGTGTGATGAAAAGATTGACATTTAAGTCATTACTTTGAGAAACACTGGTTTACTCAGTCATGTTTTATAAAGGTTGATGCATCAGATATTCATACTTGCTTAAGCAAACATAAATATGTTGAAACATGAATATGCCTGAAGATGGTTTTAAACCTTTAAATAAAAACAGACAAAAAACTTAATTGTAATGCACAGCACAGAGCTATCTGTTGTATTTTTACTATGCATTCAAGAGAAAAAGTATTTTGAGAATGGTTTAGGCTTAAATAACACCTCACATTTCTGAACATCTGAACATCTGAAGAGCATCAAACAGCATTATGTCTCTAACTCAAGAAGCTGAGGTCCACGCTCTTGACTTTAGCAATCAGCAGAGCTTAAAAGCTCTTTTGATGCATTTTCTCTCTATCACCATGACAATGGAAGAAAGTGTCAAATCGGTCAGCACTGGTCTAAACCAAAAACACAGCCTAGAAATAAAATTTCAAAGCATTAGACAGAGGGGCATTCCCATCAGACTGAAATATAATTCTCAGTTAAATAGAGTTTTTGCTGTAAATTTAATAGAGAATGAACATTACATTATGCTATTATATGATACTATTACCTGACACTATTACCTGACACTTACATCAAGAAATGTAAGTATTCTGTCAGCTCATCAGTGTAAAGAACAAGGCTAGATAAAGTTATTTCACTGAATAAGAGAAACATAGGTGCTCCTGTCAGCCCAGTTAGGGCAAGATTTTCCTCACATAGTTGTTGGTTTTTTTAAGAATTGACATACTTATTTGATACTTTTATTGTGCTTTTTATCATTCTGAAGTTTGATACCACCCCCCCCAATTTACTACTTTTTATGGAAAACAGCAGGTAGGATATTGTTTACAAAAAAAAAAAAAAATTCATCTTTTGTGTTCCACAGAAGAAGGAAAGTCACATTCTAGGTTTGGAATGGCTTGAGGGTGTAAATGGTGACAGAATCTTCATTTTGGGTGAAATATTCCTTTCATAAACTTACCATATAACACATTTCAGAAAGGAAAACTTTGTCCTACACTCTAAACATCAAAATGTCAGCTACCAGGGAACATACAATCACCATAGTCACCCTCTCATTCATGAGACTTCACCATATTGTCTACGAGATTGTATTTTTTCCAGTTTTCTGAGATTGATGTGTTTGAACATTCAAAACTTTTGTATTCTGAGAAAAAGAAGAAGAAATTATTTTTTTTTTCATGATTCTGTTATAGTACATGTTTACCAGTGCCTGATTCTTACACACTTCAAATGAATCAATTTCCCTTTCTGCTGTTTTTGAGACATTGTTGTGTGGTTCCATTGGCCAATCACAATGTCATTTACTTGGCACGTTCCCTCCAACAACAATTCGCCTTTTCTCCCTGGTGTGTTTTCTTTGATTTGTTTAGGCATATAAAAACATGGTAATCATGTCCAGATCCACACCAAAACAAATGGTCTTGTGAAAGGGAATTGAACCAAGAAGAAGATGCAACATTGTAACAATTTAACCCTCGGAACAAAGCATACAATCTACAGGATTGAAAATGCCCTTAGTCACAAGACATTCTCAAGTGATTGGTTTAAAAAGTTCTGTGTGGCCATGAGCAAGTATGGCAGATTTCAAATCTCACACTTCCAGGTGGTCAAGGATGAATATTAATGCTAACAGATAGCTTTCTCCAGGTATTATAGACACCGTTGGCCTGCCCCCTCTGAGAGAAGACCCTCTTCACCCCACATCACAGTAAATCCATAGAGAGAGCAACTAATGTGGAATGGATGTTCGTTTTGAGCGGCCTGCTTTAATTACACACTTGGAGTTCAGGAGTGTGTTAGTGGGTGTATAAATCAACCGGCGCGGAGGTTAAAAAACAGTGCACACACACACACAGCTGGAGTTAGCACATGAGCGTTCGCCGTTTACCCTCCACCCGGTTTGTACAATCTTTTATAATTGGAAAACATCTTTTAAAATCTTCCCACTCCCACCCCCTTCACCAAGACTATAAATTCGAGGGCCGCTTTTTCAGACTCAGCAGTCGTACATCACCTTCCTCATTTCTACTCCTCTACGCTCCTTCCCCCTCTCGCTAAACCCCGTGGCCGTCGTGTTGCCGCATCTTCTGTCACCCGCTTCGCTGGACCAATATTTGGAAAGCTGTAAACTTTCCCCGACACATGTATTGTAGTAATGTGTCGGTTGAGGGAGCTGGTTGTTTACAGATTTGCCAGGCCAAGCATTTTTAATCCTCTTAAGACATTTATTTAATTATCTATCATGGTCTGAGGCGGGGCAAGATGTTTCCCTCATGGATACATGGAGGTTTTATGGTACAGTAAAGTGGTTTAAAGGAAATGAAAAGTGTTTGATAGCCCTGATTTACCCCAGCTCACTCATCTCCTTGTAATTCAGACCAATCACTTCCTGTTCCTCCACTGCTGGTGGGCTCCATATGCTCTTGCATCTGATAAACCACCTCTCACCTTAGCAACATGTCACTAGAATCTCATCGCAAAACAAATTACATTTTAATCACTTTAATGGGGTTTGAGATCCCGAAAAAACTTGCCGAGGGATCAAGGAGGATTCTAAGCGAATTGCAGACCAAGCTGTTGATGTATCCGATGTAAAATCCATGCACATATGTTGGATGTTCTCATTACGTATTTTAATTTCAGGCAGTGATCAACGGGCAGCAGTTGCCTGCTGTGTTTTTGCTGTTGTTTACCGACCCCGCAGAACAGCAGCCACAGGCTTCATAACAGGAAAAAAGTCTCGATTCAATCAAAATTACTTATTAGGATTTTATTAGTTGATTGCGGAAGGATGATGCATTGAGGGGTTGAGGCTAACCAATGCACAACTCACCATGCAGAACACAAAACAACCCATACGGCACACTGGGGAATGTGATATTTTGCATACATTTGCATGTATGGATCTGGGTAGATATATGTGCTGCTTATGGCACGGTTTGTGTGTGCGTATACGTGAGTAAATGCATTTCTTTCTCATGGCACAATCACTGAAGATATGAGATACGAACCTCTGTGATCCACTCAGGGCTTTTCAGGCCCCTCAGTCAAATGAATGGAGGCATCGCCATCTCATCAAATCAGTCTCACCAGGGAAACATCCGAGTGTCTGTGGCAGCCGGCTTTGAGTTATTACTGTCTACCTGGCAAGAGAATATCCCACCCCGACCAGTGTAAATCAAACTATAATGGCGATCCTGTTCACGATCACAAACATTGCAGAGGACCATGGTTGATTTTCGTATTGCCCTTGCTGCTTAGTCTGTGTTGTGTTACATTTGCACTGTTTAGGTTTAGCATGTATTTACGAACTGCTCTTTTTTTAGACAGACAGACAGACAGACAGATTGATTGATTGATTGATCAAAAACAAAAGAAAGAGAGTAATGTCCATACTGGTTTGCATAAATGCATAAGCAGGTCTTTAAGCTATACACAGGCATGCGTAGAATAACTATGCAACTTCAGCCCTGCAGTGAGCGCTCTGACTAGTGCATTAGCATTGCTATCAGATCCATCAATAGTGCCGCAGAACAGATTAGACTAGTTCATATAATCAGAATCAGAATCAGAAAGAGCTTTATTGCCAGGTATGTTGTTTACACATACTAGGAATTTGTTTTAGTGTCAGAAGCTCCACAGTGCAACAGAGTGACAGCGACAAGACAAGACACATAATAAAAGGAATAAAATAATAATATACGAATTTACAAGATAGACAAAGTGCAAAAAAAGCAANAGATCCATCATTAGTGCCGCAGAACAGATTAGACTAGTTCATATATACAGTAGAGATTAACCTCAAAAGAATCTTCCATTGCCTATAGCCTCCTGAGCACTTATATCTCCTTCCGCATTGCGCAGAGGACAACTGATGATTCCCACACTCTCTTCTTACTTTTTTTTTTTTTATTAATGGAATGACATAGTGGCTCTGGGCTGGTAACCAAAAAGTTACTAGTTTGAACACCGCAACTGGCGATCCATGAACTATCACCATTGCGTCCTTGAGCAAGACACTTAGGTTGCTCCAAGGGGACTTTCTCTGTAATGAGTGTACTTTAAGCACTTTGGATAAAAGCATCTGTTTCGTGACAAAAAAAAAAAAGTACTATGGTTCAACTATGGTGCTGTGATGGTACCCATTTAGCAGACACTTTTATCCAAAGTGACTTAGAGCAAACTTATTACAGGGACAGTCTCTCTGGAGCAACATAGTGTTAAATAAAGCAAAATGGGGTGGTTGGAAGCCTAGTGGAGAGAGTGCCTTCTTCGCAAGTTCAAGGCAAGTTTATTGTTATTATTAGTATTGTTTTTGTTGTTAGCAATAGTGATAGTAGTATTCTGGGCAGACTAGCTTCGAGCTTAATTGATATAGAGGTTGCATATTACGTATTAGGGCCTAATGTAACCTCCTGTCCTCGTACGAGGACATTATATTTTAGTGAATTTATCTGATACCATACATTACAGTTTTAAGAGTTACCAAGAGATACCAAATGTTTGGAGGTTTGACCAGGACAACAACTTCTCCTTGGTCTTTAAAAATGACTGAATGATCAAGTTTAGCACTCTTATGGAAATATGATTATGGAACCATGTAAATCTGACTAATTTTCAAATTGTTTGTCATAAATCAACATCTCAGGAAAATGTTATGGGGTTTCTAATCAAAATATAACTTTCTGTTACAAAACAGGCCATTGATTTCATACATGTCCTTAGAGGACACCAGGACTTAAATCATGTTTATCAGGCATTTTACTTATCTTATATTTATCAATATTCCTATGAAATATTAGATATTTTTTGAAAATGTTGCCAACTGTTACTCCCATTATTACACTTCTCTTTTCATTACATGTTTCTCTAAGAACACATTAATATGAAAATTAGATACAGTGTACAGATACATTGCATTGAATGGGAAAACCTATGAATGGCCATTTTACTCACATATTGCATAAAGTAAAATGGTATATCAATTCAGTTTATGTATTTCATAACATAGTTGAGAATCATCTTTAAACAAAGTTTGGTTAAAAAAATCCTGTATCCTAAAAATTGATTGGTGAATGAAAGAAACAATCCAATGTTTTTGCCTATACATTTCATGTCATTTTATTTTTTAAACAACTTAGTTCTGGCGTCAACTTAGGAGGCCATAGAATAACATATGAATAAAATATAATTTTTAAAAAAAAAAAAAAATTCTTATGCTCTAAACAATGTAATTACATGAAAAAAAATACTAATTAAAAAAAACTCCACCAACCCATAACCCCCCCCCAACAAAAACAAAAGCAAAAACATATAACTAAACATGTTACGTGCTACATGACAACTTTATTTTTTTCTTTACTATCATTCTACATGAGAAAGAAGGAAAGAGGAAAGAAAGAAATCGTGTCACGTCACAGGGTGTTTCGCTGAGCTAGTGGACCTCCTAGTGGAGTAATTCTGCAGTCATGGGGCCAGTCATGGAACTAAACCCAGCATTTGTCAGACCTCTCCCCCAGAGGTGTGCCTCTCGGATGCCACAGAGTGCTTGAGCTCACATAATGCTCTGCCACTGAGAACTATGGAGAGAGAGAGAGAAATAGAGAATGAAAAAAATAAAACAAGAATAACAGCATATCAAGAGAAAAAAAAAAAATTGAGGTACAGACTTTTACCTGTTTAGAAACTAGATGATTGATACTGGAGNCCTCTCCCCCAGAGGTGTGCCTCTCGGATGCCACAGAGTGCTTGAGCTCACATAATGCTCTGCCACTGAGAACTACGGAGAGAGAGAGAGAAATAGAGAATGAAAAAAATAAAACAAGAATAACAGCATATCAAGAGAAAAAAAAAAATTGAGGTACAGACTTTTACCTGTTTAGAAACTAGATGATTGATACTGGAGGTGTGAGAATGTACCGTGTTGAACTTATACTCTTAATTATCTGTTCTTATGCAATTAGCAGTCCCCACACACATCTCTTTACTTTGAGCTATGTGTCATCTGTCATCACATTCCTAATAAATGTGTCTGTCAAGTCCTCCCTCCCAGCTCTCTGTTGACGGATAGCTTACTCCAGGATGCTCCTCTAGTGCACAACATTTCTCTGAACATATGCTTAAGCAAGCTCTCTCTCTCTCTTTTGTTCAGTTTCTCTCAGTGGGGATCCATTTTGTAAAGTGCAAATAGAAACAATCTCGAGTTCCTACAATGTACAGTACATGCTTTGAAAGAAATTGGAATGATTAGTTATCCCGTAGATACACAAAGCTTTCAGATTTTTCTTAATATTTACTCTGTGTGGAAGAGTGCAATTATTGCTATGGGCATATGGCTTGTTTTTGTGACCTTGAGAGTGTTGGCACCGACTGCTATTCTGACGGTGTCTTGTTACTGCAGCCGCTTTGACTTCTTTGGAACTGTTTAGCTGACAGCTACTCTTAATCTACATCTAAGAAATTCTCCTAGAGACAGACACACAGAGAGAAGCTCATAAATCTTGCCTGCTCTCAAACTAAAACTGATTTTCAAAGTAGAGCTCAGTTTAACATTTCTGAATCAGTTGTACATTTCCCACATTTATGAAATTCTTGAGCAGAAATTTTTTGAACTTTAAACAATCACTCTGAGTGATGTCTGCAGTCTGGAGAGTTTGGGTTCCCTCAGCGCTCTGAACTGTCAGACTACTACTGTACAGTATATGGCAGTCATTTCTTGAAACGTTTTGGGGATTGCTTGTGCACAACATGTACTGTAATATATGCATGCTTTGACAGTTTACGTGTCAACATATGCAATTCCCATTTCTTTTAAAACCCTTGGGCTGAGCCTGTTACAAATCTGGCGTTATACATTTGTGTTGTATTCAGAAGCAGTTCTGGTGAAATGTGTTAAACAGCTGTTTCAGAATCCCACAACATTAGTTATACTACCATTCAAAAGTTTGGGATTGGGAAGATGTTTTATTGTTTTTGAAAGAAGTTTCTTATGCTTACCATGGCTGTTTTTTTGTTTGTTTTTGTTGTTTTTTTTTTGTTTGTTTTTTATCAAAAATACAGTAAAAACAGTAATATTGTGAAATATTATTGCAATTTAAAATAAGTGTTTTCTATTTTAAAATATTTAAACATTTTAATTTATTTTTTTTGTGTTGGCAAAGCTAAATTTTAGCGGTCTTCAGTGTCACATGATCCTTCAGAAATCATTCTATTATGCTTATTTGGTGCCCAAGAAACATCTCTTATTGTTGTCAATGTTGAAAACAGTTGTGCTGCTTAATATTTTTGTGTCTTTGATGAATAGAAATAATAATAATAATAATAGAAACAGTGTAATGTTTTTTTTTTTACATTCTAAAAGTCTTTACTATCACCTGATCAATTTAATACATCCGTGCTAAATAAAATAATTAATTTACATTTATGCATTTGGCAGACAGTTTTATCCAAAGCAATTTACATTGCATTTAAGGTATTCATTTTATCAGTTAATATATTCCCTGGCAATCAAACCCATGACCTTGGCATCATGCTCTATGGAATGCTCTTGAATTTCATACTCCAAAATTTTTTGTGGTAATGTATGTATGTTCTCCATGAATTTCCATGTATATTCACATATTCACTCCATGTATGTTACATGGAGTGAATATGTGAATAATCATACTGATAGCTCAAACGGAATGTAAAGGCATCATGTAAACACTTTAACAGGATAAAAATAATTAGAATGTGAAATAAAGTTCTGTCTTTAAATTAACTGAATAATCAACGTGATCTCATGAGAATACGTGTGTATTTTTATGTAAAGTGTGGTTCTACCACACATACATTTACTGACATTTTCATACACATAAAAATGTACAATATTGATGTATTTATAGCACTAAAACATAAAAATACTTACATATTAACAGCAATAAAACGTAAATCATTTACGTATCCAAGTGTGAATGTGTATGAATTCCCATGTATTAATATTAAAATCGCAAAAAATGGCATTAATGTTTTAAATCTGTTGTATTCACTTGTCATATCAATACATGTTTTTAGTCAAATTTATTGAAATGCAGTTTACTCATCTACTTACTATGAAATAACATTTCTGTTTGTGACTTGTGCTGCAAACTCGTTTCGGAGGATTACAAATGTTAAACAAGACTACACTTTGAAACCTTAAAATTAGGGGTGTAACGATTGACTCGTTTTCTCGATGCATCGATTACAAATCCTGATGATGCATATGCATCGATCTTGAATGTTTTTTGAATCGTGAATCGTTAATTTCGGTCGATAATCAATGTAAAATGCTAAGAATCGGATTAAACACGATTCTATAGCGATTCAGTGCTTTAAAATATATAAACATTAAATTACTACATGCGCAAATTGATGAAGACGTTGTGCGCCATCATTCGCGCCCTCACAGCTCTCCTTCACTGATACGCGCTGCACTCTTTACCGCCTTTCACTGGATTGTGCTCACGCTCCGTCCGTAGTTTTCATCGACACATTTTTGAGAAGCCCACGATTGAGCTCTCTTCAGGACGGCAGCTGCTATTCTCATGAGCAGATGACAGCTCTCTATTGAGACAGCGATATTCCTGAGTCAAACCGATCAAGCCATTGATAAAGCTGCCAAGTCGTTGCGTGGTCACTACTGTTGAAATAAAACTCTTTCTTTGCTTGGAAACGTCACCGTTATTTTCTTTAAGATAAAATACTTAAGTTTTACGGAAATGGGTCATACCATTGACATTACCTGAGCAGTTGAAGTAAAACCCCGCTTATTCAAGTGCACGCATTTATTGCATGGATGGGGCAAACACATAATGTAAGTGTCTAAATGCATACGCACAGTTCCAATGAATGACAATGAATGAATTAAATTAAATTTAACTTAATGTTGTTAAACTGAATGTGAGAAGGAAACTGCTGAAATAACTACAACATTAAGAACACATTGACAGACACATGTGGTTTATCTATCAATCAGATGCGCATTAAAGTTGCATTCGTTACTATAGCAACAGTAGACACCCGCGTTTTCTTTCAGAATCACCATAAGAAAAATGTTCCGTATAAAGAGAACAAAGAGGGCTTTTATAACTATTCCGTGAAGAAAAGTTAGTTTAGGATTAGTTGGGAAAGTGCATGATATTCTAGGGTAGTCTCTCCATTGTAAGCATTAGTATGTTTAATGTACCTGGAACACTTTAATAAGGTTGTGTAGCCTTTAACACTATAGTTAACATAAACTAACAATACTTTTAAAGCCTTTTAAAATTTTGGCTTATGTAAATTGCTACAAATAGCAATTAGGCTATTCAAATAAAGTAATGTAGCATCATTAAGAATTAACATGAACTTACACTAACAATGGACAAAAGGTTGTTTTTTGCACTTACTCTCTGACCCCCTGTAGGCCGCTGAGTAATTTGCACCCTAAGACACTTTGGGGGAAGCATTTCAATAACCCTAATGAATGCATATAAAAATGCAGAATCAAATCGAATTAATCGAATCGCATTGAATTTTAATGTGAATGTCTCGAATCAAATCATTCTGAATTTGCAAAAATCGTTCTTGAATCAAATCGAACACCTATGAATCGTGAATTGAATCGATTCACTGACTACCCAAAGATTCACAGCCCTACTTAAAATGAATACAATTTCTGTAATTGTTTAACCATTTTGTAATATTTAGTTTGTTTGCTGTGCGACAAAGAAAGCGTTTTCTCCTATGCTATCAAATACACAAAAGCACAATTTTATTTATTTGCTGTACTCTAAATCTTTAGAATCCATGTTTGTAAGGAACAGATCCAAATTCAGCCCTTTATCTGGCGATCTTTATCTTCATTCTCAGCACCGACCATCACAGTCAAAGCCTGCACTTGTTATGATTTAAATTTGAAAGTTGCGACCTCGAGAAGCGTGACATGGTTTACGGCACTGATATCGAATGCTCTTTGTTTTTCACCTGCTTCGTCACAGATTGTGACATGCCGTGTTTCAGTGGATTGACATTTGAAATGAGTGCGAGTGAGTAAAATATTCTTTTAATATTCTGTATAAAATGGGTATGTTTAGGTTTGGGGTGGGGTTTAGGGATCTTACATTTATCTACAAAATGATAAAAGGGAAATTATACATATACTTTATCTTTATGACATGAAAGATTCGTAAATGTTTTATGTTTTTTCACTGTAAAAAAAACGTAAGTATTATTACGTTTTAGTGCTATAAATACATCAATATCACACGTTTTAGCACCTTCCTAAATGTACAAAAATGTATGTTTTGTGTCTTTGAAAGTTATGTATTAATACCTACGTATTAACACTGAGACCAGGCTGGAATAATTGAATCCAGTAAATGAACTTTTGGATTCAACTTTTTTTTTTCACAATTACAGTCATAAATAGTACATTGTAGTACTCTTTTTCCAGGTCTTGGGTGAAAAGAGATGGTGAACAGACCGCTTGTTTCATAATCTGTAAAATTTAGTGTTGTATTTTAAGCATGGCCTGTTATAATATGCACATAATACCATGTGTATCTATTTACATACTGTTTTATGATGCATAGATTGCAAATCCATTAAAATAATCATTAATGTGCAGAGTCATATACTTGCACATTACATTTTAATGTGGGAAGGACAATGAACCATTTAGCCAAATATTCACTTTAGTTGAAGTTAACTTAATATTGTATTTTTGGTTAATGCATTTTTACTGTCAGACCCCCCGCAGTACCACCACAGACCCCCTGTTGAAGACCCCTGGGCTAAAGTTTACACAAGGGAAATCTTTTGTAAAGTATTAGTTAACCCAAAAATTAAAAATTAAATTTTCTTAGCATTGCATCTGCAGTTGGACTGAATTTATTCATACTGACACAAATCTGTGCTTGTAGTCAATGTCACAGAGGCAGACACAGAAAGCGAGAGCCCCAGAGAGGCGCCACTCCCCGTTTTTGCTTATAAAAAAAAAAGCCCTGCATTGCAGCGCAGTCAAGGCTGAAGTCAGTGGGCAATACATTAATGCAGGCAGTCGGACTCAAGCTGGAAGTACAGCGCTTCTACTCACCGATAAAGTCCTCAGTGGGCCCTCACCGATCAGGGATCAGGGTACCGCGGTACCTCAGTCGGTCATAGTGAAGTATGATAACAGCAGCAGCTGAGAAACCCATGTGCACACCTCCTCACATCGGCTCTCATTAACAGTCTAGAAACACCTTCCCACAGCCTGTCTTCTTCTTATTTCTATTTCAAGAAATTGCCAATTGTCACACTGCCACAGCGTCCGTCACATCCGCTTATAGATGTGTGTATTGACTCTAGTGTTACGTGATTCTATGTCTGAGATGGGACCTTTTTGTTATGCGAGAGATGTGTGAATGAATGTGTTATGTAAGGAACTGCTCTTAATTTCTCAGTACTCCCATTAGAGTTATTATTCTTAAAAGAGATTGTAGCTTGTATTACATGTACAATTTCAATTAACTAAATTAATTTAAAACCTTGAGTTAATGTCATCGATTATTGTTTTGATGAAGTATTGTCATTTTGCTAAATCATGTGCATGCTTGCTCTAAAAACTACTGAAGTTTAGTCGTGATACTATATTTAATTGTAAGTAGATTAAAAAAGTTGCGGCAAAAAAAATAATTAAACATATATATATGTAACAATCAAATTAGGTTCTTCATATCTTCTAAAGGGGCTTCCTGAGACAGCACGCGGGGATATATCTTTCAGTTTGGCCTGGAGCAAAAACATTTAAATCAATGCTAAAGCTTTAACCTAAATGCCATCTCTCCAGAGCAAGAAAATAATTTCTCTGGCTTTCTCCACTCTGCCCTAAGACCTCTGCGGTGATCACTGAAGGGGAGGGGGCTTTGCTATCAGATTCATTTACAGACATGACAGGAAGATCAAACAGCACATCTCAGCTTGCTCTGTTCCTTTCCCTCCATCCCCTTTCCTTTCCAGATGTCATTGTTAATAATATAGAAGTTCTGTTACTTCATTCTGATATGTATTGGCTGCCTTTTCTGTTAACCAGGTACAGAAGCATGTTTATCATGTGATTGTCCTTGACATTTTAGTAAGAAACGTTGAGCTATTGACCCAAAGCTTCTGTCGTTATCTGCAGAATATTCAAATTTTAAGACTGAAAGGCAAAGTTTAAGCCACTTATCATTTGTTTTTTATTTTGCCATGGTCTGTTGTTTTCCATGATTGTTAATATTGAAGTATCATGGACTCTCAGTCATAAAACAGGAATAATACCAATAATTTATTTTTATTTATTTATTTTGGTGGAGAATGCGGGAATAATTTAACAGCATAATGAACTGCTCTTGTTTTCTCGGATTAAGAAGTAAAACATCTGTCGGCTTTGTTCTGAGCCTTACACTGAGTAAATTACAGAAGATCATCGAATTTCATTGTCAGTTTGACTTTCTATCTCTGTGGCATCTGTTTTCATGTTGTAGCAGGTGGTTAATCCTTAAAAATACACTTTCCTGTTTGTAAGCAAAATTAGCAAACACAAGCTAATCTCATCTCAAGATCTCCCCTATTTGAGACAATAAAAGATTTATCCTCCGGCTTGGCTAAGTGCATGCTTTCGTCCTTATTTTGACTTTGTTTCCTTTTGAATTTGACTTGATTAAGTTTGCTATGCTGATTTTTACTGGTATCCGGTGCCATTTGGAGGAAGAGAACAAAGGAATAGAGAGAAAGTGGGAAGAGAGGCAGAAAGACAGAAAGGGGAAGATGACAGGTAGGATCACAAGATTTCTCTTTTTTTTTTTTTTTTTTTTTTTTTTTTTTTTTTTTTCTGACCAATTTAAAGCAAAGCACTTCCTCTCCTCAGTGTTTCCATTTTTTGGCTTGCTGTTTTTGTAGTCTGCGAGGAGTTGGCGGCACACTCCATTCGTCAAGCTTTTTTTTTCTTCTTTTTTTTCAATTTAGTCCTGAGATTACATGAGTATAACTTCAATTCCCTCTTTGAAAAAGACATTAGACATGAGGGACTTCACCGTGGACTACTTGTTGTCTTGCCAATGCTATAAGCTATTGGAACATTTAACAAGCTTTTGCGAGTGTGGGAAAAACATGTTTGATTTAACATGCTGGAACATTTGTAACATGCATTATATTAAATAAAGGATTAAAGGTCTGCAACCTGGAAATTCGATTTTCCCAGTAAACAGTAATTAATCTCACTGGCATAACGATGATAAGATGCAAACGGAACTGACCCTAAAATGTCATGGTCGATGTCAACGGAAAATAATTATGGCTTAAATAATCTTAATAAAAAAAGCAGAGACAGATGACTTGCTCTCAAGCTCCGTGAGAACTGAGAAATTAATTTTAAGAAGGGGTGGGGGAACTGAAATGCCATCAGACTGATTATTAATATATTCAAATACTAGTACGGTAGTGTTCTTTTTTTTTTCATGTAGTCCATTTTTCACACATGTACACTCTAGTTTTTCAGAACATATCTCTATTCAGTATATCCAGAAAAATGATACATTTTAGTCACTTTTTTTCAATTTCATTTTCCCTGGGGTTGCACCCAAACCATTACGAAGACAAGCACACATCCTTTACCAGAGGTTATTAGAGACAGAGCGCCAAGGTTCATTAAAACATTTCAATTAAATCATCGCCACACAGGGAGAAGGATCATTACCTACGAACTGTGCTCTGTTTTCTGAATTTCATGCTCAGGTGGCCAAGAACTCCTCCACTGAGTGCTGCACATTGATTGAAAAGATGACGTCCTCATGCTTGGCTCCGGTTTCATGGCCTGTTCCACATCCCAGCGTGACCTTAAACTTCCTTACATGCCAGCAAGAGGGGCTGTGGCAGTTGTTGAGTTATTCAAGGTTTCTTGCAACAAAAACATAATTTTATTTTACCAATAATTTGGGGAGATTTTCAATCTGGCTGTGAATGTGCACTCAGTCTTTTTTAACCAAGTAAAATAGTTCCACAAAAAGAAATAAGTATCACTCTTTCATTAGATCACAACTCTTTGGGGGGTGGGCTGGTTCAGTGGGGTTCTGTATGGAACTCTAGGGTCCTTGACTCAATTTTAAACCTTTTATGCCAAAATGGTACTATATAAAGAGAAATGTCTTAAATGATTGCATAATACTTTCATGTTTAATGGGTTACGTTTTCTTTTTCTTTTTTTCTAGTGATAAAGCATATTTACGAGCTGTTTATTTCATAAAATAAAAAATAAAACTTTATCCATAAAATGATCACATGATGGAATCCCAAAATGGTTCTATAAAGTGCCTAACACAATCCTTTAAGTTTTTTTTTGCAATCAAATTAATCATAGCTTTTGAATAGTGCATTTCATCAATTATTGGCTAAAATCTATGCATTTGAAAATGAGCCCAGCCTAGTTTAAGCTACTGAAAAGTTGCTTATGTGTAAACGTGATCATAACCATGATTATTTCATTTTTGCAGATATATTAGGATTGTTAGACTGAGAAAGAGTAAAGAAAATCCTGTTTTCTATGATATGTCCCCTTTAAGGGCAGCTCAAGTTCTGACTGGCCAAGTTTCTTGCCAGTGATGGATTATGCGTCGCCTTTAGCCATAATTCATCATTACTGTCTGCCCACTATGGCCTAGCACAGGGTTTTTAATTGGTTAAGATATGTGCTTGCCTCACTGAATGATAATTATTGCTTGTTAGGAGTGTTTCCCATTATCCATTAGAGGACATGTGTCCTGGGACTACTGCCCCATTAGAATAGCCCACAATGTTTTTTTGTTTTGTTTTTTTCCTTTCTGCATATAAATGTGAATGATTCCGATGTGTGTTTCTGCTCAACTAAAATCGTCTATTAAAGCCATAATGAAATCAAAATTGACCAGTCTCTGTCAGAACACGCAGTCTGTACTTCCTATAAATATTGAAGGCGTGGATATTGAAATCGTGAAATCCTACAAATATCTGGGAGTCTATTTAAATAATAAATTGGATTGGTGTGACCACATTAATTACTTGTACAAAAAGGGCCAGAGTCGTGTTCACTTGTTGAGACGGTTGAGATCTTTTGGGGTTTGTCGAATTCTGTATATACTTTTACTGTCGAATACTTTTTATGATACTGTAGTACCTTCTATTATTTGTTATGCTGTGGTTTGCTGGGGTGGGGGGATTTCTGTGAGGGACAAAAACAGACTTGACAAACTGATTAGGAAGTCAGGCTCAGTTGTAGGGTGCTCTTTGCCCTCGGTTGATGAAATTGTGCAAGCAAGGATGGTTGGTAAATTGTCTTCCATCATGAAGTGTATATGTAGCAAAGTTCGTAGATAAGGAAGAAGGAGGCGGGAACCGGCGAACGTTAAACATAACTTTAATATAAAACAAACAAAGAACAAAACTAAAGTAATACCGGCAGACCCTCGCGGACGTCTGCCGGCCGCACAAACATAATAAAACATCAAATAATATCCAGGCCTGGTCCTCTCTCGTCCTTCACTGTCGTCACTCCTCCTTTTATGCTTCCGGAGCTCCTCCGTGAGAGACTCAAGGCCGGTGCGCCTCGCAGGTGGAGCTCATTATCTCTCGCGTCACTGCTCGCCACAGTATATCTCACCTCCTCCATGATACAGTGCAGGCTATGTGTAGTTCATTTAGTAACAGATTTATTTATCCACGTTGCTCTAAGGAGCGTTACAAAAGGTCTTTTCTCCCAACTGCTGTGAGATTATTTAATCAGTTGTGATCATGACTTGAGTTTGATATGTTGTGCTTGGTAGGGTTTTTTGGGGGCAGTTTTTTATTTATTTTTTTTATTTTTATTTTTTTTACATAATGTATTTATTGTAGTATGCTGTGCTGCTGTGACAATTGAGTTTCCCCTTTGGGGATTAATAAAGTAAATCAATCAAATCAATCAATCAATCTCATTTGTTATGGAATTTTTTAGTATTTATAAAAAAATTATTTATCCATGCACATCATTTTTTTTTTTTTAATTCATGTGCCCTCATAGTCAAAACAACTTCCTCTCCCTCTCGTGACGGCATCTCTTCTCTTCCCTGATGTTTACTGACAACCTGTCACTCACATGAGATCACACCAACAGCAAACCACAATGGTCCAATGATCTAATCAATTCCTAATGAAAAAATCATGTCCCACCAAACATTTTTTTTCTTTTTCACTTAGATATGCATCACAATAGGGAAGAAAATAATATTGTAACTTCTATTTCATGTCAACTTTAATACTGATTGTATAGCTATAACCTGTTTTATAAGAACATCTTGTTAATTATGACATATCATGTTTCAGGAGATATATTAAGCTTTTCTCTTACCTTGAAGCAAAATGTTTGCCTGTGTGTTTTGGGTTTATGTGATACTGGCTTATGCTCAGAGCTAGTGACTAAAAGGTTTCTAGCTTGATCACTGCAAGTTGCTTACTATTCCTTCCTTGCCTGTTGTTTTCTTAGGTACTGTAGAATTTGCATGTATTCTCTCTTGCTATGCCAAAACATTGCTAAAATATTCGAAGCAACATAGCTAATATTTCATAATAATATAGTAGATGTTTTTGGTTCTTTTTTAAGGCCTCTTTGACATCACCGCTCCAGAAAGATGCTAGTGAAGGGTTTGGAAATGTGCCATCAGACATTTTACCCATGAGTAAAGTGGTAGAATTCAAATCTTCAAATTAAGATGGATGTAAATGGTAGCTTTTTCCAGGTATTACAGACCTTCTTGAAGCATCTCAATGATCAAGTGTTTACATAACAGTGCATCGGAGCAAATGCCACCTATAAATGTGCCTTCTGTTCAGTCCCGTTGCGCTCCATTTAGCTGTTTTTAACACAAGAACGCACTTAAGCTCTCCATTAGAAAATGTGTTAAACCTGGAGTTTACTGCTTGTAAATGCCCAATAGTAGGAGCTCAAAGTACAAGTACAAGTACCGGATAGTTTATGTAGGACAGCAGCTGATCCCACCTCTCTTTGTCTCTTTTCTCTAGCTAAGAAAGGCTGTTATGGACCACATATCTGACTCTTTCCTGGAGACCAACGTGCCTCTGCTGGTGCTGATAGAGGCGGCCAAGAGTGGTAATGAGAAAGAGGTTAAGGAGTATGCGCAGGTCTTCCGTGAACACGCCAACAAGCTGGTGGAGGTGAGTAACATATAACACCCCCTCACTCAACTCCCTCATCTCATTCAGCCAGAGCGGATGATTCTTATCTGGGGCACCGCAGGCCACTATCAGTCAGAGCACGAGGTGGCCTTTAGGAAGTCATCTGCCAAGCCAAGGCAATTTAATGCCGGAATATGGTGCAGTGGAGCTCAATTCTGTAATGACAAATTTGTGTTTGATAACATGGATTCGGATCACAGAGTGGGAATGACACCAGGGAATGGCTTTAACATTTTTTTTTCCTCTTTAATATCTCTCGTGACTCGACTTCAAATATGCGGTTCATTCCCATTATCGAAAAGCAATATGGTGACTGAGGTAAAATGGCTGAATGGGAAAGAGACGCTTATCTGAAGGGCGGTGTTAAAGGTTGATATGTCAAAAATGCAAAAGGGCATATAACGTATACTGAACAGAACTTTTCAAAAGTATTAGAGGATCACAGTAAAACTGATAAATCATGACATGTTCTCACACTCACTTTTGCACACACTAGTTTTGAATTTCACATACTAGCTAGTGTGGGTGTACACATGTTTTCCTAGCTAGGTACAGTGCTCAGCGTGAATGAGTACACCCCCTTTGAAAAGTAACATTTTAAACAATATCTCAATGAACACAAAAACAGTTTCCAAAATGTTGACAAGACTAAGTTTTATATAGCATCTGTTCATAACATGAAAGTAAGGTTAATAATATAATTTTCAGTTTTACTCAAATTAGGGTGATGCAAAAATGAGTACACCCCACTGAAAGTCTCTGGAGCAAAGCTAAATTTTAGACTACAAATGTCTAATTTAACTAGAATTCAACCACAGGTGAGTCTAATTATTCATTACACAGGTGTCCAGCACACAGTTGACTATAAAAAGGTGTTAAAACCCCTTCCCATTTCATGCTGTCAGTAATGGCACCACATGGAAGAGAAATGTCACAAGACCTGAGAAAGAAAATAATTTCTTTACACCAGAAAGGTGAAGGCAACAAGAAGATCAGCAAAGCTTTACTTATCAGTCAGAATACTGTAGCAAAAGTGGTACAAACATTTTAAAAAGGTGGAACTGCAACCATCTCACAGAGAAGTCCAGGTCGTCCACAGAAGTTAACACCCTGACAGGAGCGTCTTCTGATGAGAAGGGTTGAAGAAAATTGGCATGCAAGTTCACTGCAGTTATCTAAAGAAGTAGAAAGCCAAACTGGGGTGACTATTTCCCGTGACACAATGCGGCGTACACTGCAGAGGAATGGCATGCATGGGTGCCGTCCACAAAAGAAGCCTCTCCTAAAGCCCAGGCACAAAAAAGCCTACCTAGAGTTTGCCAGGGCCCATGCTGACAAAGATGAAGACTACTGGGACTCTATACTCTGGAGTGATGAGACCAAGATAAATGTTTTTGGAACTGATGGCTTCAAAACTGTATGGTGTTGCAAAGGTAAGGAATACAAAGAAAAATGCATGGTGCCTACAGTGAAACATGGTGGCCGTGGGGCTGCATGAGTGCTGCTGGTGTCGGGGAGCTGCATTTCATTGATGGCATCATGAATTCACAGATGTACTGCTCTATACTGAAAGAGAAGACGCTACCATCACTCCATGCCCTTGGTCGTTGTGCACTTTTCCAACATGACAATGATCCTAAACACACATCGAAGGCCACTGTTGGATTTCTGAAGAAGAACAGGGTGAAAGTGATTCCGGGTCTCCTGATCTGAACCCAATCGAACACCTATGAGGAATTCTGAAGAGACAAGTTGATTATCACTCTCCATCCAGCATCCAGTCTCTAAAAGAGGTCATTCTTGAAGAATGGAAAAAGATATTCCATGCCTAGAAGAATTGGTGCTGTCATTAAAAATCATGGAGGCCATACAATGTAGTAGTTTTTGTTGTGGGGTGTACTCATTTTTTTTCATCACCCTAATTTGAGTAAATCTGAAAAAATGTGTAATATAAGTTATATTATTAACCTTATTTTCATGTTTAAGTTAAACAGATGTTATATTAAATTTAGTCTTGTCAACATTTTGGAAATTGTTTTTGTGTTCATTGAGATATTGTTTAAAATGTTACTTTTTAAAGGGGGTGTACTCATTTACGCTGAGCACTGTAAAAGGGGTTAAACAGTACACTGTTTCATAGATTTATGCAGTCCTATCACCACAAACATACACAATTTTATTCCACAAACGAAAGCTCAAAAAAAAAAAAAAAAAAACCTTTCACAAAAGGTGTGAATTTCTGTTTGCTGTCAAAGCCTGTGAGTGGCATCTAGATGCTTGTTTTCCAAAAGGAGAGCTTAAGGAGAAATCTCCTTTTGACTTAGGAACACTGCATTCAGCACTCTGACACATTTTGAGCATGGTATCTATAATATTATCAGTCTGACAGAGCAATTCCTAGCACTTCTAGATAGATGGGAGAAGTTTTAAGATCAAATTCCAAAATATATTTACTATTAATGTGCTTGAATTGGACTTCAAAATATATGCATTCTATCACATGCCATTATATTCAAATCTTTTCTGAAAGATTTATTATTTTGACGTGTGTGTGTGTGTTTGTGTGTCCTGTTGCAGTTTATCTGACCTATTGGTTGACATTTTGTTCACAGGCATTTTGCAGCAATTTTGAGAAATATGTAATGTATATGATTGTGGTATAAATTCTTAACATTTTGGTTTAATAAAGCTAATTTCAGATAGGATTTCTACATTTTGGTAGCAAATATTTTGGTCATATTGCCTACATCCGAGTATTTTTATCAGGAAACTGTTATAACGTTATTTCATAATAAAGCTTGGGGTCGGTAAGATCTTTAAAATGTTTTTTAAAATATTATGCTCGCAACAAAAATGCAGTACATATATTAAACAACTGTATTCTATTTTAATATATTTTAAAAATGTAATTGAGCTTTGGCTGTGATGGAGAAGCTGAGTTTTCAGCAGCCATTACTCCAGTCTTCAGTGTCATATGATTATTCAGAAATCATTCTAATATTCTGATTTGGTCCTTAAGAAACAGTTTAAAACGGTTGTACTGCTTAATATTTTTGTGATAAAAAATATTTGACCATTATAAATATATATATATATATATATATATTACTTATTCACCTCTTTTCCCTTTGAGGACATCCCCAAAATGAGTTTTGTCAGATTTAACTACATTCTGGGGACATTTTCTGCAAATTTGTCCCCAAAGCATAGCTAGGTTAGGAACATACACACACATAGTCAACCTAAAGGGAGTGACGCTCCCTGACTTCATCAAATAAAATGTTCCCTCTCTGGTATGATCTCAGAATAAAGAACAGCCAAGCAGCTCATGTCCGTTTCTCCAGCCGATCAATAGTCACTGTTTCTTGCCGGGGTCAAGGAGCCTGATGAAATAGAAGTCACGTGTCACAGCTGTACCCTGATGCAATGTCTATCTTGCGGTTAAAAATAAATAAATAAATCTCTCTCTCTCTCTCTCTCTCTCTCTCTCTCTCTCTTTCTCAATTCAATTCAATTCAATTCAAAGTGCTTTATTGGCATGACAATTGTTACAAAGTATTGCCAAAGCATTTCTATCATCAATATACAGTGAATCACATGTACATATAGAAACATAAAAAAAGCAGAACGATTAATCAATCAACATTTAGAATTCTATGAACAATTTAGAATTCTGTGTGTGTGTGTGTGTGTGTGTGTGTGTGTGAGCGCATTACTGATTAGTCGACTCCTCCCTCTTTTTGTGACAGGTATCAATGTATCTTGCTGCTAGTAGGATACAATCTCTTTTTTCACCTAATAAATGTTGAAGTTGTGTTTTATTGTTTACTTTTATGAAGTTAGGGCAAAGTATTTCAAATTTTGGATAAAATGTCTTTCTGATTTCCTCATAGTTAGGGCAGCTGGTGAGGAAGTGTTGCTCTGTCTCCACTTCTCCCAGGTCACAGTACGGGCAGATGCGTCTCTCTCTGGGCAGCCAGTTCTGTCTGTATCTGCCCGTCTCTACAGTCAGCGTGTGATTGCTCAGTCTGTACCTCGACATTATTCTTCTTCATTTACAGTCTTTCACTGTACTCAGATATTCTGCTGTGGTGTAGTCTCTATTTAGTGCCAAATAACATTCAAGTTTACTTTGTTTTTCTGTTGTTTCAGTCCAATAGGTCAGGTAATTGTCTTTTTGTGCTTTTGTAATTTGGTTGGGCTGAATTCTGTGGTTGAGGGTGTCAGTGTCCTGAGGCTGGCTGTTGTTAGCCGTGTTAGTTTGTTTTTGCAGCCTCAGGACCATCTGAATCAGGGGGCTTTTTTCAATGTTCATTTCATGGTTTTTAAGGGCTTTAGAATGATAAGAGTTGGGGTCACTCATTTTTAGATGTTTCCAAAATTTGATGGCTCGTTTCTCAATGTGGATTAATAGAGGGTATTGGCCTAATTCTGCCCTGCATGCGTTTTTCGGTGTGTTCCTCTGTACTCTCAGGATACTCTTACAGAACTCGGCATGCAGGGCTTCTGTTGGGGTTTTGTCCCATTTGTCAAATTCGTGGTTCAGGAGAGGAGAGGTTCTCTCTCTCTCTCTCTCTCTCGCTCTCTTGCAATCAATAGCAACAAAAATGGGAATATGAATATGGATTATATTTTATTTGGATAGTGATAATCTCACAAAATATTAATGATTTCATCCTCTAAGAAATGCAAGCTAGTAAATGCAAGTATGATGAAGGCCTGCTCTCTTTTGAGAGCCATTCTGACATTCACTTAATGGTTAATGTTAATAATTTCAATACATTTTAAAGAATACTTTCTCATATTCACTTTGTAGACTACAAATGACTGCACTAGCGTCTGGTTCTAGTGTCTTTTGTTCTACATTCCTGTAATGCATTGCACTATAAAAGAACTGCCAATTTAAAAGGTTATTAAATTATTTGCAGCACAGCTGAGATGTGGGTTATTAATGTGAACCTGTTGACACACTTTTATTGTCTTGCTCTCTTTCTGTCTCTCTCTTTCTGTCACATGCACACCCATGAGTTGGCACACAAAAACACAAACACAACCATCCCATACACATACAGTGTGTCAACTGTCAATGGGGAAAACAGTG
This sequence comes from Anabarilius grahami, assembly GCA_003731715.1. Taxonomy (NCBI): domain Eukaryota; kingdom Metazoa; phylum Chordata; class Actinopteri; order Cypriniformes; family Xenocyprididae; genus Anabarilius; species Anabarilius grahami. The sequence goes on from RJVU01071404.1 coordinate 904,216, forward strand.
TAGTGGTGTAAACTTTGTTGTTTCATACACTGTGTCTCAATAGCTGGGTTTCCATCCAAACGTGAAGCGAATCTTTTCAAAGTTCACAAAAAAAATGAGTGGAAATTAGGTGCGATTCCATCAAGTTGTTCGGGCCGATGACGATGTTATTGGTAACGTAGTAACCAACAGTAAATAAAACACTGTGACAGAGCAATCGTGAAGTGGTTCGCCTAAACAGAAAACAGTAATAAAACAGTAAACGTGCGCCGTCTGAACTCTTCTCGACTTTTAAGCGTCACACACATTTGAGAGCACAGCCCCAAAAAACCTGTGACACTACAGTACAAAAGTGCGCATGACCCTTGCCTATATCTACTGCAAGCCCCAAAGGGAAAATGCATTGCACACACACACATATACCATGATTTCCAGTACACCCATAATTAATGCATCATAACAGAATCAAACATAAATGTATAACATATCTGTTACAACATCATCAGCGGAAGCAGCCGATTAGTCACATGGGTTTAATGTTCGCTACGTCAGAATATATTTGGCAAATGTTTCCATCTCCCATTATTCACATTAACTCTTTTTTGCACTAGAGCATAAAACCTTTTTTTGTGAATTAAGGGATTTTTTTTTCGAAATTGGGCGTTTCCATCACTCATTTCTGATGAATTACTTTAAAATGCGCATAAAAAATGGGGTGATGGAAACATAGCTAATGACCTGTTCATTTATTCCCCTGAAAAATCTTATATTATTTCCCTCATATTGAACTTACTTAATGTCCCCCTGTAGTCATTAATGTTATCCCTTAAAACTTATCTTTGATCACCAAAATGAAATTTAAATGCTCTTCCTGTGGGGAAAAAATAGCTTGAATGTAACTCTACACCCTTGGTTTAGTATACTCGGAGCCATGAATATGCACATTAGCCCCGCCTCCACTCACACCAGCTCAGAGATCCACTCGGTTAACTTTACTGTAGTTAACACTGCACAATGCCTAGTGGAAATACTGGTTTAATTCAGCCATATACAGTGGGTACGGAAAGTATTCAGACCCCCTTAAATTTTTCACTCTTTGTTATATAGCAGCCATTTGCTAAAATCATTTAAGTTCATTGTTTTCCTCATTAATGTACACACAGCACCCCATATTGACAGAAAAACACAGAATTGTTGACATTTTTGCAGATTTATTAAAAAAGAAAAACTGAAATATCACGGGGTCCTAAGTATTCAGACCCTTTGCTCAGTATTTAGTAGAAGCACCCTTTTGATCTAATACAGCCATGAGTCTTTTTGGAAAAGATGCAACAAGTTTTTCACACCTGGATTTGGGGATCCTCTGCCATTCCTCCTTGCAGATCCTCTCCAGTTCTGTCAGGTTGGATGGTAAACGTTGGTGGACAGCCATTTTTAGGTCTCTCCAGAGATGCTCAATTGGGTTTAAGTCAGGGCTCTGGCTGGGCCATTCAAGAACAGTCACAGAGTTGTTGTGAAGCCACTCCTTCGTTATTTTAGCTGTGTGCTTAGGGTCATTGTCTTGTTGGAAGGTAAACCTTCAGCCCAGTCTGAGGTCCTGAGCACTCTGGAGAAGGTTTTCGTCCAGGATATCCCTGTACTTGGCCGCATTCATCTTTCCCTCGATTGCAACCAGTCGTCCTGTCCCTGCAGCTGAAAAACACCCCCACAGCATGATGCTGCCACCACCATGCTTCACTGTTGGGACTGTATTGGACAGGTGATGAGCAGTGCCTGGTTTTCTCCACACATACCGCTTAGAATTAAGGCCAAAAAGTTCTATCTTGGTCTCATCAGACCAGAGAATCTTATTTCTCACCATCTTGGAGTCCTTCAGGTGTTTTTTAGCAAACTCCATGCAGGCTTTCATGTGTCTTGCACTGAGGAGAGGCTTCCGTCGGGCCACTCTGCCATAAAGCCCCGACTGGTGGAGGGTTGCAGTGATGGTTGACTTTCTACAACTTTCTCCCATCTCCCGACTGCATCTCTGGAGCTCAGCCACAGTGATCTTTGGGTTCTTCTTTACCTCTCTCACCAAGGCTCTTCTCCCCCGATAGCTCAGTTTGGCCAGACGGACAGCTCTAGGAAGGGTTCTGGTCGTCCCAAACGTCTTCCATTTAAGGATTATAAAGGCCACTGTGCTCTTAGGAACCTTAAGTGCAGCAGAAATTTTTTTGTAACCTTGTGTACATTAATGAGGAAAAAAAATGAACTTAAATGATTTTAGCAAATGGCTGCAATATAACAAAGAGTGAAAAATTTAAGGGGGTCTGAATACTTTCCGTACCCACTGTATGTTTGAACCAGAAACTGATTCAGAAGAAGCGAAAGTGTGAATTATACAGGGTTGTCAACAAAGTTGATATATTAGAATGGTAATGCATTTTATGTATGCTCTTTCCAACGTCAAACACTTAACAGTAATTAATATGATTAGTCTTTTAGCATGACTACATTATCAAACAGCTACACAATAATCTGGTTCTAATGTTACACAAACAGTGTTCCCGTTCGCCATCTCAGTCTGCCTTCTAAAAATTAGTATTGTGGTGATTTTGGACTAGCCTCACTCGAGGGTGGTTTATGATCTTAAATATTTATATTTTGTATTAATATTAATATTGAGTCAGATGATTCCTTCCAATATTTTCGGGGCACCAGCCAAGTCTCACCTTGACAATAAAGAACAATCATGGAAGATTGTTGAATGAATTACAATTATATAAATTGGAGGAAGTTCATCATCTGACCAATCTGAAGGATTTGTGAGATATCGTTAACTTGTAGAGCCTCTTACTGTATTATCAACACAAGGAAGACACAAGTGTAATAAATGGATTTTATTAACAAAAGTATAGACAAGAGTAACATATCTACTGAATGGATAAAGTGCAAAAAGATTAATAAATGCAAGTGAATGAGTAGGATGTTACTATGGCAGTTACAAGTTAATCTTATGGAAAGATAAACTATAGTTTCTCTAGAAGAAATAAGGTAAACCTTATTCTGAATTCAACAAATAAACCGAGAGATTATTTGTTATTAACTGATATCAGCTATGCAAAATCTAATGCAAATTAGATAATCATATACTGACAATATACACTAATGCCAAGGTCTCTAGAAAGAGGTTTGGTAAGTGATATTTACGTCTGCCTGGTCGTGCTAAATCCAAGGGTGACGTCTTCCACTTGTTGAGCTAAGCATTGCAGTGGGAAGAAAGAGTTGGAATCCATTTCACAGCCTTGAACACAAAGTACTTGTGAACGTTGAACTCCTGGAGCACAGAGAAGGTTCTTTTCCTGGAACACGCAGAAGAAGAAGCCTTGAAGGTTCTGATGTCTGTGCAGATGATCCTTATTATCTGGAACACGCAGACAGAAGGATCTTTAGATTCTGAAGTCAGTGCAGATCCGGGCAGTCTGGAACACGCAGATCTGGAGGATCTCTGATGAGAGGATATTGAAGTTGGTGCAGAAGATATTTTGAAGATGGGGGGGCTAAGCTTGTAGTCGTTGTCTCTGGTGCAGTTTTCAAACTCGCCAAATTCACTTCTTACAGAACTTCCTTGTTTCTCTTTTTAGAGCTTCAGAGTCTTGAGAGAGCAACTTCACAACTCTGTGGAGTTGGACTTAGCTTAGCACATCTTGGAACCGGAACCTTGAACCGGGACTGGAACAGGAACTGGAGCATGGAACCAGTACAGGGATCAGCAGCAACCCAACTGGAACCCTTCTCCGTCTCAGAACCTGTCCCGAGAAGGAGGGAAATGCAAATTGGCACCTTTCAGATCCAGTGTTTTGATTGGTTGATGCTGTCAGAGGTGGCCACTGAATGGCCCCCCTCTTGCATGAGGTTCATTTGCATAGCTTAAAGTTCATGTTTAGAACAATGCCCTTAAGATTTTTCCTATGCATAATTCACTTTCCAAACCAATTTCAGATTAACCTAGGCATCGTGCTGAAAACATAAAGACAAAACATCATTGAGTTATATTGAACTTTTACCTATGCATTAGTGTATACCGTAATAGGCAAGTTTGTATATTTTGCATGTGCACAAACAACACAAACACATACTCGGATACAAATGTATAGGATAAAGCAATGTAAGTCGCTTTGGATAAAAGCGTCTGCCAAATGCATAAATGTAAATGTAAATGTAAACACTCATTAAGTAAATAGAGTTCTGATAATAGAAATGGAGAAGATTTGCTCCATTTTGTCCACTGTGTGTCTATTTTGTGTCCTTTGTGACTTCAAGCCACATGGCAAACTTGTTTGGTGAGTGGAGTTCAGTTCACACCTCAGGTCTTAGTGATTAGTGAAAATTGTGATAGGATTAGCCTGCTTAATGACATGCTAATGTCATCATTCTTCCTTTGCACAAATGGTCAGGGTGATTGTCTTGATAGGCTTATCTGCTAGCCTATCTATTTCCTTGTGTGCTTCTCTTGGAGGTGTGAGTTTTGGAGTCCTTTGCTTTTCATCATGGCAGATGAGGTCTTCCCTCATGTCTGCCTGCTGATCACTACAGTATCCTTAGAAATGCTTTGAACAACTTAGAATGTCAGTGGAGAAAGGCATATAGTTCATCATAACATCATAAAATACATCATATACATAATCTATATTGCTAAATGTACTCGAATATACCGGGATAACCTGGCTTCTCTTGAGACTCCCCTGCTTAAGAGCATAGTTAATGATATGCTAAAGCCCACCTCGCACATTGACGTGATTGGTTACAAGGTAGGTTGTGATGTAAGAAACACCGGCAATTTCAAACCACATTTTTGAGACTGTCTTTGGTTCACTGCAGTTTTAAGGAGAAAATACTCAGCAATGGTGTTGACTTAATAAATTTAAACATAGCTTGTATTAAAGCATATTAAAAACACCAGATAGACAAGGGGGGTCTTGAAGGTCGTCCTCCCTTTAGCAGCTCATGTCTGCTTGGGTTACACTGCTGTGTTTTGCTAGCCAGCCTTAGCAAAGGTTCATAAAAATGTGTTTGATATACAGTACAGTCCAAAAGTTTGGAACCACTAAGATTTTAAATGTTTTTAAAAGAAGTTTCGTCTGCTCACCAAGGCTACATTTATTTAATTAAAAATACAGTAAAAAACAGTAATATTGTGAAATATTATTACAATTTAAAATAACTGTGTACTATTTAAATATATTTGACAAAGTAATTTATTCCTGTGATGCAAAGCTGAATTTTCAGCATCATTACTCCAGTCTTCAGTGTCACATGATCCTTCAGAAATCATTCTAATATGCTGATTTGCTGCTCAATAAACATTTATGATTATTTTCAATGTTGAAAACAGTTGTGTACTTTTTTTTTCAGGATTCCTTGATGAATAGAAAGTTCAAAAGAACAGCATTTATCTGAAATACAAAGCTTCTGTAGCATTATACACTACCGTTCAAAAGTTTGGGGTCAGTAAGAATTTTTATTTTTATTTTTTTGAAAAGAAATTAAAGAAATGAATACTTTTATTCAGCAAGGATGCATTAAATCAATCAAAAGTGGCAGTAAAGACATTTATAATGTTACAAAAGATTAGATTTCAGATAAACACTGTTCTTTTGAACTTTCTATTCATCAAATAATCCTGAAAAAAAATATTGTACACAAATATTTTGTACAATTGTACACATTAAATGTTTCTTGAGCAGCAGATCAGCATATTAGAATGATTTCTGAAGGATCATGTGACACTGAAGACTGGAGTAATGATGCTGAAAATTCAGCTTTGCATCACAGGAATAAATTACTTTGTGAAATATATTCAAATAGAAAACAGTTATTTTAAATTGTAATAATATTTCACAATATTACTGTTTTTACTGTATTTTTAATTAAATAAATGTAGCCTTGGTGAGCAGACGAAACTTCTTTTAAAAACATTAAAAATATTAGTGGTTCCAAACTTTTGGTCTGTACTGTATATATATATATATATATATATATATAAATATATATATATATTAGTGCTGTCAATTGATTAAAAAAAATTAACTCGATTAATCATAATTTTTTTCTGTGATTAATCGTGATTAATTGCAATTAAAAACACTTACGTTTTTATGTTTTTAATTAATTTTTTAATGTAATAATTTCACAGTTAATCTCCAAATTAAAACAACATAAAGACAGTATATTTTAAATATTTGTTCAATGACATATTTTTATTAATGAAGGCCAATATCACTGATAGAGCCAACAGCTACTGATGTTTTGATGAAATTGATTTTTCCCCCAATTCTAAACATGAATTATAGCCATTCAACATTACAGTGTAATTGAAAGCTATATCCTTTTTTACATTTATTAGGCTTCAAAAATATAAAAACTTTTAATTTAAGGGAACTTAGAACAATCCTTACATAAACCCATAATAAATGTTTTACCTGTGCCTTTCCTACCTACGCATTCTCTTTTTCTCTTCTGGCGCGTTTAAATGGTTTAAAAGCATTTGCATGAAAAAGAGCGTGATCATATTTTGTAATGATAGCCAAAGGATTCCAGAAAAAAAAGGAAACTGCGTTAATTGCGTTAATATTTTTAATGCGTTAAACTGAAAAAAAAATAATTGCGTGTGTTAACGTGTTAACATTAACAGCAGTAATATATATATATATGTGTGTGTGTGTCTGTGTGTGTGTGTGTGTGTATAAGAAAAGCATACAGGTTTGGAAAAACATTAAACAACCCTTTAAGCTCTCTGTGCACATTAAACTGGGATAGGAGAACAGATTAAAAAAAAATATATATATATAAATCTCTTCTCCTATCCCAGTTTAATGTGCACAGAGAGCTTAAAGGGTTAGTTCAACCACCATGTTTTTCCAAACCTGTATGCTTTTCTTTTTGTGGAACACAAAATAAAATATTTTGAAAATGAAAAATAATGGGTCCCAATATTGTTTTGGACATTGAATTTAATTATATGGACAAAAACATTTGAAACATTGTTCAAAATGTCTTTTGTGTGCCATAAAAGAAAGAAATGCATACAGATTTGGAACAACATAAGGGCGAGTAAATAATAAGTGGCTTTTGAGTGAACTGTCCACTTAAGCTATTTGTAGGTCATTTGTAGAGCAAAAAAAAAGGACGGACTGTGATTGTGTGGTGCTTTTAACATTGTGGTTTGTTTCAGTTTTGTTTCTTGAGGTTAACATGAAACACTGTTTTCATCCTATTTTACTTCCATTATCTGATGTTTTGAAATGGGCTACTAAATTTTAGGGCAGGAATTATGTTTTATACATTTACAGATTTACAGTACATAAAAAGAATAGCTTTATCCTTTTGATAAAAGATAATAAAGACAACAACAAATGACAAAGCTAACCTTTTTGTATTAATTGTGCACAATAAGACATGGTATGTGCATTGAAAACATACATTGTTAAATTCTGATTCCATGTTTAATTTTAAAAGTTCTCATTTAAACTTTTGAGCGGTATGGTCCCACATGTGGTTTTTTTATTTCTGTGCCCCTGAAAGTACGGTCCCACATATGGGATTTAGAATGTTCAGTGACGTCACTTCCATACTCAAACTGTTCTTTCATGCTTTGGCTGCGAGAAGGACACGCTTAGCGCTTGTCATATATCTCAACTATGCAGTGTTTTCAGCCACATAATGATTTTTTTTTAAGGTTTCAGTCATTTAAATACACACAAGCACCAGGAAAATAATACATTTAAAGTTTGTAAAATACACTGATGTCTAGGGCTGGGTATCGTTCAAAATTTTTCGATATCGATACCGATACCTTTTTCGATACCAATTTTATAAAATCGGTTTTAACAAGATTACATTACCTCAAAAAATCTTTGGTTTTATATTTTAAGTTCGACTTCTTTTTTTTTTTTACAGACTCAAAGACTCATCTCCTGAGCCACTGCACAAAGGAATAAAAAAGTCTGCTTATAAATTAACATTTATTTAAAATTAAAGTTCTTATTTGGTTAAATTACATTTCCTTAACAGCCTTTAAACACAGGCTTTACTCCCTTCAAACATATTTTGCCACAGTTTCCTTACATCATTGTTGGATATATAATTATATATAATATATAATTATATCATTTCTGTTAGTTAAGCTTGTGTATATTTTTAGTTAAAGCTGTTAAAGGATTAGTCCACTTTTAAATACACTTTTCCTGATAATTTGCTCACCCCTATGTCATCCAAGATGTTCATGTCTTTCTTTCGTCAGTCGAAAAGAAATGAAGGTTTTTGAGGAAAACATTCCAGGATTATTCTCCTTATAGTGGATTTCAATGGCTACCAACAGGTTGAAGGTCAAAATTACAGTTTCAGTGCAGCTTCAAGGGCTTTAAACGATACCAGACGAGGAATAAGGGTCTTATCTAGCGAAACGATCGGTCATTTTCGAAAAAAATACAACCGTTTATGCTTAATAAACAAAATATCGCCTTGAACGTACTTTCCGCTTCCGCATTCTTCATAACGCTTACGCTGAATGTCCTACGCCTTCCCTATTCTACTTACGGAAAAAAATGAAACTGGCGCCGCGTTCGTTCCGTAAGTAGAATAGAATAAGCATAAACGGTTGTATTTTTTTCGGAAAAATAGATTTCGCTAGATAAGATCCTTATTACTCATCTGGTATCGTTTAAAACCCTTGAAGCTGCACTGAAACTGTAATTTTGACCTTCAACCTGTTGGTAGCCATTGAAATCCACTATAGGGAGAATAATCCTGGAGTGTTTTCCTCAAAAACCTTCATTTCTTTTTGACTGACGAAAGAAAGACATGAACATCTTGGATGACATGGGGGTGAGTAAATTTATCAGGAAAAGTGTATTTAAAAGTGAACTAATCCTTTAAGTTATAAAGCAATATCACATGTAGGGTTTTCCTTTGTGTTTTATATAATGACCACTAGGAGGTGCTCTAGGCAAACGCTTTACTTGATTGGTTTTCTCTAAAGAGAAATATGTTCAGTTGAAAACGACAGTAAAAGAGTGATGCACGTTCGTTGCGTCTTGCCGTGAAATGAGAGTTCCTTGTCTTTATTAAAATCAACACATTAATGATTTATCACTCATCCACCCCCAATTAATTGGAATGTTATTTTTTATTACTTGGCCCGATCCGCAGATCATAAATATTATATATATATATATGCTTTTTCAGGAGACAACCGTTTGAAAATGTCCGCTCTGAGGGTGTGGTTGATGCTTGCACACAGTGGCAGTATCAGGAGGATGCTGATACCCCTTTTCCACCAGAGTGGACTATATGCACGCGGTTACTTCCTGGTTGTCGTTAAGCCAGCTCGGGCATTTCCGGTGAACTGTTTGCTGTTCATTCTGTACTCGCTGTACATTGAAGCAAAACAATCAATGGTTGACTTTTTAATGTTGTATTCATATTTTAATGCAGTTATCACATTTACCTAATTTGCCAATAAAGCAGTTTTATTGATTGCAATACAGACGAAGCTATTAGGACCGTTTAAAAACGCCGTGTCTGTAATTAGACACGCACAGGCAATTTCCCCCAGCACTTCAAATGTATTTTTTAATGACCACAAACATTATTTGTTCATCCTTCTGAGATTGTGCCCATTGTAAAACCGAACGTTTCAAAATGTAGGAAATTCAACATTTGATAGAAAACACTTATTTAAAAATAAAAAAGACAATAATTACCGGTTTAACCAGCAGCATTTATTTGCGCATAAATCAGCCATTTCCTCTAATTGTTTTTCACTTCGTTTCTGACTAAATATTAAACATTATAAAATAACTAGGTTTAAAAATACATTTTGTCAATGTGAAGTATGAAGTACTTAAGAAAACCAATCTTAAGCAAAACAATAACTTTTATTGTGGATTAATCACACAGAAAGCGGGCACCGCGCTTTCCCTTTGTAATAACAGTCAGTGCAGAGCAAGATCAATGATTTCAGCACACTTGTAAAAAAACATTTTATTCAATTAATCTAACTAAAGAGCACAATAAATATTTTATATTTGAAGCTTTTTTCACATAAAAGTGTGAAAACTGATGGGCGAATTGAATTTAGTCGAGAGGAACAATGAGGTACGTCCTTATTTATTTATTTTTTATGCTGTCTTACGTTTGAATAACTAAATTAATGCTATGCCTGACTATTTAAGTGACTATATTCTGATTATAAGCTAAGTATTACACTACTGATGCTCAACACACCAGCAAATGACATCTCACCGGAAGTTTTGAGCTGGCTTAAATTAATGCGGAAGTTCTAAAGAACGCTCCGTGCATATAGTCCATTGTTCGCGTTCTGGAGCCATTCAAATATAATTTGCCGGGGTTTATTCATATCAGACACGCATAGTGGGCCTAAGTTACTATAAAGTTTACTCTATTATCCTACGAGTTCACCGGCCACTTACTTGCATGTATTTTGGGAAAAACTGATGAATTCACGTGCTATAAATCCGACTGACAGACTCTAACTGCAGCGCAAACTAAGACGGCGGTGACCATCTCGCATTATAGATCAAGTTAAAGATCATTTATAAAAGTTTTAAAATGACAAAACACACTCACTTACACATATTTGAGAATCAGAATATCAGATAGTTTATGACATGAGCAAGTTTGTGAATATTTTAAATAAAAAAGGAAAAACATTAAAAGCGATACATCTGTAATACAGTTATTGTGGCAGTTATTGTGACAAGCATGACACGTCGCCATGGAAACAATAAGGGCAAACGTTCTAAAATAATGGTCGCCTTAAAAAAACTCACTCTGGGGGGGTCAGCTAGAATATTTTAAACTTACGCTTGAAGGGGTTAATGTAATTAGAAAAGAGAAAGATTCCAAAAAGATCACAAACTCAGTCAATTCACAGAGGTTTTCAGAAGTGTGCCTTAGCTTCACAGATTTCACAGAGTGACCCTTTTACTTAAAAGCAATCTAAAACAAAATCTGCAAATATAATGTTTGAATTTACCCTTTCGATGGAAAACAAGTTAAATGTCAATGCTGCCATTCACTAGCACCCCTTCGGGTTAGTCTCAAAGCCCTAAAGGTCACAGGTCACAATGCTATGTTACATGATATTTTCATAACATAGGTGTCTGTTTTAGGAAGGAAACATTGTCATTTAGTGGTCAACGTGTGAGCAATGGAAATAGTTTCCTCCCATCTGCCTCCTCCTGACACAAAGTGAAAAACCCTGCTAATTACCAGATGTTCTCTTGGCCTTGAAATAGAAGTAGAATGAAAGAGAATGGGAGAAAGAAAGAGATAGTTTCCAAGCCCAAGGCAATGCTGCCGCAGCTAACAGACCTTGTGTGTGGGTGTAGAGAAATATTTATGATGTGGGTATGGTGACCTTAATTAGCAGAGATTGCATTAGAGAATGGACTTGTGTTAATAAAAGGAGGGGACTGGGGCTTCGCTCTCTCATTTTTCGTTCCCTCTCCGTCTTACCACCTGTGACATCACAGCACGAGGAACAAAAATCATCTCTGTAACTGATGATGGACGATAGCAGTAAGCACTGGAAAGCTAAGCAAGAATACCTGTTTTTTTTTACCCTATGTTTTGCATTATTCACACAAGTGATAATATCCAAAGATTGCCAATACTCTTGGAATCTCCAGAAATAATTGAGAATGTCACCATTATAAGAAAGAAACGCAAAGACCAACTTTTGAACGTCTGGCCAACAATGGATTGTAATAAAAGTCAGTTCTTCACCTGCCCCTCATCACCAAAGGATTCATGCATCATCAAATCGCTGTACCGCTACTGCAATCTGACTTTTACACAGTCTTTAATTGATGTTCTTCCCATAATTCTCTTGTGCTTATTAACAGTCCCTTCACCATGCCTTAACTGTGCTGATCAAAACATACACATGCTTTTGTTCACTGAAACACAGGTTATAAAGAGTCCCATTCAAGCCGAGATGAACAATACATGTACGCTTTATAGAGGTAAGAGAGGCTGATGGGAAGGCGGATAATGCAAGGATGTCCATCACATTTCAAATAGTGGAGCTACTTTGGTCCATCATTCTGTCTCTCGGCCGCCAACACACCCTTGAAAATCGAAATTATGTTCTATATCCTTGAGCCTTTTCTCCAAAGTTTCCACAACAAACTTGTTTTTTTGTTCTGTTCATCTTTCTTTCTCTGTAAACTCGCATCTTGATCTCACTGGGTTCATGTTCAGCCAATCGCTTCCTGTCCTTTACAACTTTTGAGGACGGTACACGTTTTTCTGCCTTCCATGTTCTTCAGCAATTGCAGTTTTTAATGCAATTCTGTTGACCTATACAATGTTGTCTATTGGGATGATTGTAGCCAAATTGGTCAGTTACCAAATTAAGCTCTTCAGCACGATACTTAACCTCCAGGTGTTCTGCAAATGTTCCGTAAGTTGCAGGTTACACACAGTTTTTAGTGTTGTGAATAGTGACAAGTCTCTTTGTGTCTTCATAATAAAGAAAAGGAATACCTGCTGAGCAGTCCTGACCTGCATCTCTATGCACTTGAATCTCCATAACCTACTTTTTTAGCTAGCTGGCTCACTAGGGATCCTATCCTAGAGAAAGAGCTTTCAGCCTGGGCTTCAAAAGGTCTCTGCGCTCAGGTCTTGAGAACAAAACTCCCCAACGTCGTCCCCTGAGGACGACTCCACACACAGTTGTGCTTTTCCTCATTAATTTGACATCTCAACATCCCTTGTTTTATCTGTAATCTGTTTGTTCTCCCTCCCATGATAACATTTTATCCTCCTGTAAAGTTTTTGTTTGCATAGATTTGAATATTATCTTTTATGGATCACTCCTTTTATGCCCCGCTTTGCGTTTTCTTTGTCATCTTTTATTTTTAATTTTGTGTTTGCATTTTTCATTACTATCCGAATGCATCATTACTATTGTCTTGTTTTTCATCCCCATATCTCTGTGGAGAGTTCCTTGCTTTTTATGTTCATTATAAAAAGAGCTTTAGAACAGAATTCTTGCAGCTGTATCTAAAATGTGCTGTAGTTATTTATTGGCGGTGCCAAGTGGCAGTGTTAACTAACAAAGCGCTGCTTAAATTCTAATGTGCTATGTAATTTCTTAGAGTCTTGATTGTTCAGACATTGAGTTTTGTAAAAAGTGCTTTGTTCCAATTAGTGCCTAAATGACTTTGGTAATCCTTTGCATATTTAATACGTATTCATTTAATTAAAACAAATTAATTGAAAATCGATTAATGTAAAACATAGATGTGTTAAATTATTGCTATCTGAAAGGAATAGATAATTTACTAGGAGTATCTTAAGGTAGAAAAACATCGACAGACACAAAAAACAACTGGTAATGGAAATTCACTTTTTTTATTTACAGGAAAGCATTCTGGCCATTTCTTGAGACTGTATAGGTCAGTTATTGAGGTTTATCGATTTTTGTTGAGTTTCTGTAGGTGTGTGTGTGTAGGTTTGGAGTATGATATGTTTTTCTCCTTGAGGAAGAAAATGAACTTCGGGTAGTTTTGGACTTCTTGCCCTTGAGTGCTGAAAGACCCTGAATAAAGTCCCAACTGAACTTTCCAGATTTCATCTATTAACCCAGTAAGTGTCCAAATATTAAAATCAACCTAATTTTAATGATTTTCTGTTTCATGGAATGAAAGACCGTTGTCTTAAGTTTTGCGAATCACCTTACCAACATAGCTCAGGTCTTTTCAGGTCACCCTAATCTGGAGCAGCTCCCCTTCCTTTATATTCAGGGCAAACAGCACCCGTATCTCTTGTAGAGTGTGACTTTAAGTGCCACTCCAGTTCATGAAGTCGCATAGACTGGAATTTAAAGCACTGACCTTCCTGATGAGATGAAGGGTGGAAAGTTGCCTTCTCTAACGATTATGCAGAATAAATATCGACCCGAAAATAACCAATATTGAATCGGCCTTCAGGCCTTCAGGATTCCAAACGCACTGCTGCAGGCAGTAAATATTATTCCGCAGGAAGGGGGGCCATGCTGCATTAAATGGTGTGCTGAACACGATAGATGGCTATTGGAACAAGTCTATTTGTGGTGACCCAGACCTTTGGACTGGCGTAATCCCTTTTCAAGCAGAGTTATTGGCCTCTGAGGAAATCTAACGCAGAGGCGTCTCCACATTTGGGAGGAGCTCTGGACAGATAGATCAGCTCTCCCTCCCTCACCTTTTCCCTGGGAGGCATTACTTTCAGATTTCTCCCTCTGCATGGACCATTTGTCATCACATACACCCACATCATGGTGTTATACACCTGTACTGCAAGGCTGCCCAATGTCCCCTACTCAATTTCATGAATAGTATAGTCAATATTTGTTAAAAGTTTACAATTTGCAAATGTTGAACATGACATTTCAGTATGACTATGAACAACTGCCACAGTCATGACTGATTTTGCTTGTGCTAATGTATGTCTAAAGGTGATTAAGACATGGACAGGCAGGAGCGAATCAATTGCCTGATTGGATCATTGGATAATTTGCGGTTAGAGTTACAAGGAGCCATTTTATGAGCCACTTTATAGCAGGTATCAATTGGAGCCATAGCGTTATAGCAGGTCAGTGCTGTTTAAAGTGTCAATACCAGGATTGATGGTGCTCATCTAATCCTCAACTGATAAATTAACAATGCATATGCTGACTGACTGATATTTTTGATGATTCTAAAGCTGGTCAGCAAAAACTACATTTGTCAAACAATGGACCATTTGAGTTGTAAATGCATCTTTCTTGGTATGCTGCTCCCTATAATAAATCTTCTTAATAAGGAATCCACAGTAATTAATTTTCAAGTTTTTCAGACATTTTATACTTGCTGGAAATAAATGAAAGCATGTTCTCATGATACTCTGCATTTTGTAGATAGATAACATGACTTTTATTAATAGAAGGTAGAAGGTATTCTAGAAGGTATTTGTAAACATAATCATTCAGGAATGATTATGTTTTCAAATAAAATGTGAATAGTTAGTTTGTGCATTTTATTTGAATTTTGGACAATCCTGAATTTAATTCTTTAAAAAATATCTTACACAAACAGAAGGAGATAGAACTTTTATGTAGAAAAGAACTGTTATTGCCAGTGCAACTCCGTCCCCTTCTGTACATAACAGAAGACCGGACCAACACCGTCTGAACAACCATGAGTCATCCGGATCCATTTCAAGACCTCGTTGATGCGCTTCGCCGCACTCTCACCAGCACTTCCACGCCAGCACCTCCAGCGACCACTTCCGCATTCACCGCTGTGGCCGTGCTGGGCATTACATCTCTGAATGCCCCACTCCTCCAGTACGACCCATGGTGAGTGTTATCATGCCTACGTTGAATAAGATGAAACCACTCACTATTGTTGTAACCCTTACTGCTGCTGATTTCTGTCTTCCAGTCAATGCCCTCCTCGATTCTGGGTCAGCTGGAAACTTCATCTCCAGTGCCCTCTGTCGCCAGCTCCAACTCAAAACTACAGTTACGCCGAAAGTTTATCAGATCCACGCGGTAACTGGAAAACCAGCACTGGAACATCTACGCGGCGCAACTGTGTTCACCAAGTTGGACCTCCGCAGCGCGTATAACCTCATCCGGATACATGAGGGGGACGAGTGGAAGACAGCCTTTGTGACCCCTACCGGCCACTACGAGTACTTGGTAATGCCGTATGGACTTGTCAACGCCCCCTCCGTATTCCAGGATTTCATGCATGAGGTGCTCAGGGAGTTCCTGCACAAATCAGTCCTGGTCTACATAGACGACATTTTGATTTACTTCCGGAGCATGGCCAACCATCGCCACCACGTTGCGGAGGTCCTCCAATGCCTGAGGGATTTTCAGCTCTACCTCAAAGCCAAGAAATGCAGTTTCCATCAGCCCTCAGTGCAATTCCTAGGATATAACATCGATCACAGTGGCGTCCGCATGGACGAGAGGAAGGTAACTGCTGTCCAGATTCCACTTTACCATCTCCTATCGTCCTGGGTCAAAGAATGTAAAGGCCGATACTCTGTCCCGCATTCATAGTCCTGAAGAAAGCACCGATGATCCAGAGCCCATCATCCCTGAGAAACTGTTTGTCAGTCCCATCACCTGGTCCGCTGAAATGCTCCCTGAGTGAAGCCGAAGAACCCCCCCCTTCCACTGATCGTGGAAGACGGAGCGGCTTACATCGTCAAAGACATCTTGGACTCCCGGCGCCGTGGTGGTCACCTGGAGTACTTAGTCGACTGGGAGGGATATGGTCCCGAAGAGCGATCATGGGTTCCTAGGAATGATGTTCTCGATCCAAGTCTCCTCGATGAGTTACATGCCAGACATCCTAACCGACCAGCTCCACGCGGCAGGGGTCGACCACCACAACGTCGGGGTCCACGGTCCTCAGGAGCGGACCGTGGAGGGAGGGGGGGGGGGGGAATGTCACAGACACGCCAGGCTCTACACTCACCCAATCATAACGCACTCCCTCTCCTGAGTATTAACCAGCCACACCTGACACGCATCAACACTCATCACCACAGCAGCATATAAGACACTTCAGAGCATTCAGTCACTGTCCGGTCTCGTTAACGCATACCTACCTGTTATGCTTACCTCAAGGACTCTGCTAACTTCTACTTACCTGTATCCAGTGTTCCATGTGATTCCTAGTGTCTCCTCGTCTTCTGTGAGTGTCATCGTGTCTCGTCTGTTCCATGCCTGCCTGCTTCCATGATCCCTGGGAAAGATAAAGACAAGTATCAGATCCAGTATCATCTTCAGTCACGAACTTAACCTGCTTCCACTCACCTGCACTCTGTCCACGTTCTCTGGTTGTTCAATAAACTGTATATTAACTATACCTGTGTCTCCGTCCCCGTCTGTACGTAACAATAGGGTGCGTTTTTACCATTTCTATATGGCTACAGTTTATAAATATTAATTAGTTTATCTGCAGGGCAGTTCAGTAAGGTTAATCTAATTAATATTTATGAGATAAGGCATCATTGTGTCATGATATCACAAGCAGTCCATCCCGGCTTCAAAACTCCATTATGGTAGCCATTTTTTTCTCTCTCTCCACAGTTTCTCAGTCTGTAGCCTCTTGCCTTAGACAGACATTTGTGAGATCAGAGATGGCGCCAGATGCACTTGTTTGCACGGGTTAATCTCCGGTAATTGAATATCTCAGGCAATCGGACAATCTAAAGCTGTCCAATTTCAACTTTTATTGCTCAGGGCCAGGCTAGCCACGTTAAAAAGAAAGAAAAATAACATTAGAGGGAATCAGAATCCCGGCTTGTGGAATTAGCTTATCATATCCAATTGAAAACACTGTAAATGCCGCTTAGCAGGCCATTCCCCTGCGGGTGGTCAGCCAGGCGAGAAAAGGACAGAGGAGGACATCTAATGCCACAGATGTCAGTGTGAGGGATCAGTGGAGAGTTTCTGTTCTGTATTACAGGGATTTCAAACCTTTTTTTATTTCAAGTAAGGTATTTTGTCCATCAGCGCCCACCCATCTCTGATTAAGTGTGCAATTTGACAATACATTCTGATTGTTCCTGATGATAAGGGCTTGGCAGGGTGTGAATGGATACTAACCTGCAGTGTAGCATGTAAAATATATACATGCTTGAACAGTTTAATATACTCTATGTGCAGGGTCTGTGAGAGAAGTTGTTTTTTTGATGATTGTCAAATACTAGTAGTTCTCTGTTAAATGTATGTTTGCTCTTCTTGACAACACATTTTCACTTTGCCATAACCTTTCACTTTGGTTGGCAGTGCAAGTTTTGAATTTGTTGCACTGTTTTGTGCTAATTGGAACTATACAGTAGCCCAGTGTTTCTCAACTCCAGTCCTCGGGACCCACTGCTCTGCACATTTTGTATGTATCCCTTATTTAACGCACCTGATTCAGATCATCAGCTCGCTCCTAACGAGCTGATGATCTGAATCAGNTGCCATAACCTTTCACTTTGGTTGGCAGTGCAAGTTTTGAATTTGTTGCACTGTTTTGTGCTAATTGGAACTATACAGTAGCCTATATGTTTTGTTTGTTTTTTTTGTTTTTTTTGCAAGACCTGGTTTCCATATCTTATCCATATCTTATCTTTTATATATGTATGCTCCTCCTTCTCATGGACACACACACACACACAACTAACAATAACTGTACATCTCTGCCCATACAGTATAAGGCATTTCTTTGAAATAAATAATAATATTGTAAGCAGTGCCTAATATATAATACATTGGCCAAATGTGTAGCAACAGGCATCTAAAATCTAAAACAAGGAGGCAGGGTAATTACATTTCCTTGATATAATACAACAATACAATATACTGTGTGTGTGTGTGTGTATATATATATATATATATATCACAGTTTACTTTATTTTGCTATTATCACATAAATGAACTATAGTGTCATGCACCCACTAGTAAAAAAATTATATCTAGTGTCTGAATAATTTTTGGTTTGACTATATATATATATATATATATATATAAAATATTTAGCAAATTAGATTTTAAGCACAATAATGCAAATATCGCCTTTCATGACAGTGTATGCAAATTCAAACATCAGCTTTCTGAGGCACAAGCATCCTTTTGGAGACGTTAGCTAATCAAAGTAAGCTTTGTTGTGTGTGTCTGGCAGCCACATAAAGCAAGCATGAAAGCAGCCTGTACCTTTCTACAGCCGAACCTGTGCGCTCTTTAAGCCCGACAATCAGTTTTTCGTTCACACTGTTTTCCCATTGCCATAAAGAGACTGCTTGTACCTAGGGGCCCAATTCTCTGTGCCTGTGTGAGAGATATAGAGTGTGGGTGAAACTGGATGCTAATACGCATGGAATTTATTTCCTTGCAGATGGGCGATTCTCAAGTGTCTACTGCATGATGCTCCATCTCCCCTGTGCAATTGGTCACAAATTAAAGGCTATCTCTATTTCCTCCTACAGGATCCTCTGTGCGCATTTCTCTGCCTTTCTCTTCTCCACCTGCTACCTCGCTACATCTGTACAGCTCCATATTCTGCGTCACCTCACCACTTCACTCTATTATCTAAAAAAGTCAAGACCTCATTACTCTTTCTCTTGTTACTCTGACTAAGCTCTTTTCACTTTGTTCAGTGGTGAAGAGACACTCATTATAACATAAATTTTATTTTAAATGGAGTGATGCATCTGTTTTCAGGACCCTTTTCCAAACCTTGTCTTACTTAATAAATAAATAATAATAACAATTGTTCATCAAACGATCAACATGCATTTAGAAAATAAATGCTGGCTTTAACAATATATATTGTTTAAAAAAAAAATTAACAATGAGTGCCTACGGCCAAGTCGCAGTCTGATTTTCAACTCTTGTGTACTCTTGTTCTTACTTGCTTAATTGTACATTATAGTCTAGTGATGATGAAAAATTATTTATTGTTAATCAATAGCAGAATCCTTTGAGATCAACTGCTACAACTACCAGCAGGGGAATTATTTCATACATATGTAGCCTGAATGAATCAAAGTGGGATGTTGTCATAACATGACATTGATTGTCCTGCCTTTAAAAAACTTTTGGAACAATTTAAAAAGTATGTTTAATTAAACTGAAGTAAGCAATTACAAACCCTGCTTCATATAACATAAATGTTAATATTAGAGGGACTTCTCCAAAGCTGACAGCTCAGTGTAGGCGATCAGTTTTATAGATTGCCACAATGAATGTCGTCTGCTGATTGCGATCATGGTATTTCCTGCGGCTGATATTGATTAAGAGTAATTTCATGAGCACAAATTATTGCACTCCTCTCTACCAAACAGAAGGTTAATGGTTCACCAAAGAGCAGTTATTATTGGGTTGCTGACGTCAACGCTAGTTGTAAGAAGTAGGAACTACATTTACAATTCACAACAAAACAGAATATTGCTATTTGTAACACATGCACACAGGTCCATTTCCTGCTGGCCGCCTTCCATAGTATTTCTGACACTGCAGGATAACAAGTATGCCACCTCACCGCCAGCTAATACAGTAATCTCATAACACTCACAATTTGTTCTGTATTTTTCCTCTCCACGGTAGCCATCCAAATATTGGACACATTAGAAAGTTTTTGTCACCATGCCATTTGGAAAGGCTTTCAGGTGCCTCAATAGGCGGTGTTGCAAGTAATTTGTTCTTAGAATTTTCTTTCTGCCGTTCATGCACTGACATCAGGAGAGTCTATGAGAAATCTTCCTGAAGAATTACTTACAGCATGCTCTGAAAATGAGTTACAGTGTGTCTACCCCGTTGCTCTTAACAGTCTTTAGTAATTATAGCTAATGAAACGACAATTTACCATTATTAGGGCACGTGGCTAACAGAGCTGAGTTCACTGCACACATCTGCGTCTCCAGTCGGGCCCTTGGGGGAAAGAAACTTTGAAGCATCCACCACATTTATTTAATTAATTATTTGTTCCTTACTTCTATCTGCTTCTGCTGATGGGACATTATCATAAGGTCATGAGTTAAATTCTAAATGTCCGTCCACAGATGGTTCTTCAGGGTTGACTTTAAATAGCAATCAGCAAAGCGAGTATCTGCCGTCACTCTCAAGTGTGAGACTATATCTGAGAGTCATCTCATGGAAAATGCGTGGATATGTCATAATTTCCTGGCTTTACTTCTAAAGATTTTTAGAAATACACACTTAGAAAGTGCAAACAAATTACCGGTAACACTTTATTTTAGAGCATCTTTGTTGCATGTTACATGTACTTACTGCGGTAATTAGAGTAAATTATACAGAGCAACTAACCCTAATCCTAACCCCATGGTAAGTACTTGTTAATTAATATTAACTGTTAAATTTCACTGTAACACCTTAAATAAAGTGTAACCATTTTACCTTTTAGGGGAAAATGTCACTGCAGCTTTGTTCCTCTTTTTACCACATTGTAAAATATATCCACCTATTTCAACTCTAAAGCTGCCTACATTTTTAAGTATAATCAAATTGGTTGTGTAAGTCAATTCTACTTTAACTACAGTATATTAAACTGACAAAAAAAAAAAAATCAAGCTGAATATTGTATATCTTATAAAAAAAGTTGAAATTGCTTAAATTAGTCTGATGAGTTAAAGTAATGTTAATGACTACCATTTTTCCAGTACATAAGAAGTTCATATTAGTACCATAAGGGAACATATTACTAATCTAAAGTACTAAAATGCATATTTTACAGATAAATAAGGTACAAAGTTGTCCTTTTAAAGTTAATGTCCTAGTGACAAGCTGTTGTACCCGTAATGGTACAGTTTTTGCACATTTCTTATGAAGAAAACAGGCAGAGATCATGCTGTTACAGTGAAGAAAATATAAATAGTCTATTTTTGTCTTTTTCTTTCTCTTTCTTTCTTTCTCTTTCTCTTTCTTTCTTTCTTTCTTTCTTTCTAAAATATGTACAAGCTGTGTTACCAGCTTTCAAAAAAATACCAACGCAGAGAACAAAAACGTTTCCTGGCAGGGATGTCATCTGACTCCAAAGCGCAGAAGAGAGAAAACAGTGAAGGCAGTCTCCCTTGAGGCAACGTTGGGTTTCTCTTGGGGAAAGCCCTAGTTTTTGCTTGTCCTACATCATCAAAGCCCAGCTTCACATGTAATATTAACAGGATTTCTATCAGAAGTCACTGTGTAAGAGTATTAGAGACAACATTTACTCAACAATGCAGTGGCCATCTTTGTGTGCAGAGATAACAAGGACTGACCCACTGGGTTATGGGATTACTCGATTAAACTTTTACAAGGCTGCCAAATTCTGCTGTGTTTCTTGGACCAGACTGAAGTGATGTTGGCTTTTATGCTGAGTGGAATTCATTTTGAGATGTGCCAGTGAAGCGTTCTTCTGCTCTTTCATGCTCTTCCAAAAACAGGTCCTCTGTGTAAATACAGACTTTAACTAATGATAAGATAAAACGCTGCTGGTAAAATTGCAACTTCAAGACATCCAAAAGAAAACATTTTAGTGTCCAGATTAAGGGGTGGCGGTTTGACCAATATCTTGTATCGCAGTAATGGCATATATCAAGATATAGTTACCCTACCATTAAAAAGTTTGTGGTCTGTTAGATTCAATAAAAGAATTAATAAAAGATTAGATTTAATAAAAGAAGAATCTTCGGCTTACTAAGGTTATATTTATTTGATCAACAATACAGTACAACAGTAATATTGTAAATTATTAAAATACATTTTAAATGTAATTTATTCCTCCATGGCAAAGCTGAATTTTCTTCAGCCATTATTCCAGTTTTCAATGTCACATGATTCTTCAGAAATTATTCTAATATGCTGATGGGTGCTCGAGAAACATTTCTTCTTGTTTACAACAGTTGTGCTGCTTAATATTTTTTTGTGGAATCCGTGATACATATTAATTTAACTTATTTTTGGATGATCCAGTGAATTCAGTACTTTATGAAGGAACTTATAAATATAACATCTTCTCTTTTTATTTGGAAATATTTTGACATTTTTTGGACAATTTGGAAGTTTTCTTATGTCTGCAAGTCTGGCATCAGTGCAGAAACAACTGTGTTTTATGTAACACACTACAAACAGTAAAAATTAATATTATGAAACTGATTGTTTCAACTCTATCAGATGAGCCACATACAATATGCATTATACACACACTTGTGATCACACATCAATTAAATTCAACTAGACTCCAACTCTAG
>RJVU01071404.1:931982-936037 GCA_003731715.1 Anabarilius grahami
TGCTACTAATATAGTTAATTCCAGCCCACTTACAACAACCTTCACTCTTTCTGTTCCGCCACGGTGGAATGAACCTCAGTCTGATTTGCTAAGACCATCACAAACTTCAGGCTGAAGACACAACTCTTTCATGAGCACTTACTATCTTACCTACAGTACGTCCATGCTGTAAATAAATTTTGCCAAAAAAATTAAAATTCTGTCATCGTTTACTCAACATCATGATGTTCCAAACCTTTCACTGTTTCATATGTGATACATAGATTTGTAAGGAACAAAAAAAATGAAATCTTTTAAAGGTGTTTTGTTGCTTTCTGGCCTACCTCTCCCTAGCATTGTGAAGTCAGACCTTCTTTGTCCCTACAATAACAGACCGATGTGTTAAACTCTTGGGGTGTTTTTTAAAGAGATTATGCTGTGAACTTCACAAACCTTTGAAAATCTAGCATTTAGTTAATCCTGATTTGTAAACACAACGATATTCTTCTTCCTTGAGGGTGTTTGGCATCACAACGGCTTTGTTTCCAGGTGGACCGTTAAAGAACCTCACACACATATCTCCCGGAAATCAATCAGATGACAACTTCTGAGGCTAAAACTAACCTCTCGTTGGCATGTTTTGAGAGTGAATCATTATTTTGAATTGGAACTTTTCAAAAATTTTGAATGATCTGGATCTGTTTACAAATTTCTTTGTATTTGCATGTAGACAAAGACCAATACATTTTTGTGATCCATATACTATTCCTTCATATATCCCTTCTTCCTGCAGTTACACCTGTGCATTTGTACTACTGTACATTTGTTTGCTCTTCAATTTTGGTATTGCAGTACTTTTATTATTTGATCCTTTATGAAAATATTTCTTGTGCTTTTTCTTATTTGTTAGTCGCTGTGCATAAAAGCACGTAAATGT
This sequence comes from Anabarilius grahami, assembly GCA_003731715.1. Taxonomy (NCBI): domain Eukaryota; kingdom Metazoa; phylum Chordata; class Actinopteri; order Cypriniformes; family Xenocyprididae; genus Anabarilius; species Anabarilius grahami. The sequence continues at coordinate 932,899 of RJVU01071404.1, forward strand.
AAATGGTTCAGCAGGTACACATGAATATGTGTGTGTGTGTGTGTGCAGGTATACACTTGTCATGCAAACAGCTCTCATCTACCGTCAGTGGGAATGGGCTTTCATTTCAAAGTGGTTCTAATATTCACACGCTTTTGTGATAACCAGCGGGATGGTGAGTGTAGGGCTTATTGTGTCTGCATGTGCAATGTTGAAACAGTTCAGAAACATGGCCTGGAACTCTTATACAGTGTCTCTGTGGGGCAGCCTAAGCGGCTTATATTAATGGGACAAGATCAATGTGAAACCCTCACTGGTGGCGGCAGGCTCATCAAGCCCCATTGTTTCAGTAGTGGCTGAAGAGTGGCATAACACAGCCAGGTTCTGAGGTCTATGACCATCAGGGAGGGAAAGAGACTGGCGTGAGTCTTTACTGCTTATCGAATGGTTATTAAACTAATGATGGAGGAAAGTTGGGGGAATGGCAGAGAAACGGCATTCCTACTGTTTTCCAGAGTATTCTGCTGGGAAGCATATGGCTCAGAGTCTCTTGATGCTTGCTTCTGGCAGTTTGCATCCTCTTTATGTTTTTTCCTTTATCTTTTTATTCTTATGCATTTCTCTTACTCACATACTCTGCACTAGGTGTTGCACTGCTGATAAAATGAAGCAGAAATGAATGCAGCAAAATAAAAAAAGCAAAGAAATAAAGTTGTAAGTGGTCAGAAGGCAAAGAACTTTCCAAAAAATGTTTCCATGGAGAATAATCCTAATACGATGCGCATTGCTGCATGCTGCCAATTACCCAGACTGCCGTTTTTTTATTCTAGTGTCGTAGACAGTCTGCGCACAGTTACTGTTGGCGAAGTTTGTAGCCGCTTTCCTTTCCACTTCTGATATGTATGGACTCAACAAATTCTATACAAGAATGGACATTTCTCAAGTGTTCTCGACACATTATAAGACAGACCACTTGTCTGTGTGTACAGTATACACACGTTTTTAGGGTCAAGGTTTAGGGTCAGTAGGATACTTTTTTAAAAGAAATTAATACTTTTAGCTTTCAGCAAGGCCGCATTAGATTGATGAAAAGTGACAGTAATGGCTTTTACATTGTTAAAAAAATTAAATAAATCGAACTCTATTCATATTTATTCATAAACAAACACTAAAAAAAGTAAGGGTTTTTACTTTAAAAAAAACTGTATCACAGTTTAAAAAAAAACAAAAAACTGCATAACAGCTTTGAACATTGATAATAATACCAAATGCTTCTTGAGCAGCAAATTAGACTGATTTTGATTAGACTGATTAGAATAATTTCATTTGTTTCTGTCTTTTTCCTATTTAAATATATGCTGTATGTATGTATGTGTAGCTGCCAGGCTGTTACCAGTATGGCTGCCAAGTTACACATTAAAAATCGAGTCATGATCCTTTTTTCTAATCATAAACATGTTCGGCATGTTTTATTTTTCCTTCAACACTTTCCAGTCATGTAGAGGTCCTCACTAGTGTGGTAGAGAGGAACAGCAGAGCTGAGGGTCGGATGGAAGAGTGATGGTTTCCACCTTTTATCCACCATGAGTTCCAGAGTGTGTTAACCTTTAGAGAATGCAGCCCGTGAGGAAATGGATCTTTACTTCCATTGGGTGCATCTCATCATACGGCAGACTCTACCTCTGCCCTTCATTTACTATTGGCTTGTCACTTTTTTCACCTCTTGCTCCTTGTCACTCACTATTGGTATATGAAAGTGTGTTTTTCCTTGGAGTATTCTTTGTTTATTTTAGTGTGTTTCTCTGAAAGAAGCAATAGGCTATGTGTCCTCTTTCCTCTGCTGGTGTTCTAATCACTTCATTTGTTTAGTTATGCTGCTTCCTGTACGGTTGCTTCAGCATCTCTTTCCTTTGGAGCTGAGAGAAGCAGATGGCTTTCTTCATTTTCTGCAGCTCCCTTCCCTTANTAATAATAATAATATATATATATATATATAAAGCTTTATGGAGATGCCATCTTAAATGCATACGCACATTTGCGTGTGTGCTCGTGTCTAAGAGAGACATCAAAAAGATGGAGAATGTGTCCTAAGAGACACCAGCATCATGGACTGTTAGAGTTCAAAGGCTTGTGGTTCTCCTGAAACAAGATCAATTATGTTCTTTGCCATAATGGCATTCTCATGTTTCCTGCCCACTAAAAAGAGGGAAAAGCTAAATCAAAGCATTGATGAATCATGATGAATAAAACATAGCTAAATGTAAGCATAAACAACTTTAATTCCAGTTTCTTTTTTTTTTTATTTTCTTTTAAGAGCTCTGTCTTTTAGAATACACAGGAATTGCTTTTTATGGTCACAGGACATATTTATGGCCCATTTCCACACCACTTGCTGATGCAGTACAAATCACATTGTGAATATTAAATGGAGATATTGCAAAATAGAAGGATTGTATTCACATTCTTATCATAATATGTCTAAAAGTGCTGACAGGAACATGCAGTCACAGATTGTCGCTTGCTAAATAGGGTGAGAGGTTAAATATATTTAGTAATAATTTCAGTGAGAATCTCAGATGTCAGATGTCTAAATGACAAATGAGTCACAAAGAGTCTATTTTAATGAAGGGGTGACGAAAAGCACATCATGTAATACACAGTGCAGCATTTACAAATAGTTTTTCATTTGCATTCCGCACACTAGACAAGAAGAAAATTCCTTAAAGCTGAAATGGTGTTTTTTTGTTGTTTTTGTTGTTGTTGTTGTTTTTTACAGGATATGTTTGACAGGAAATGTTTGAAACGATCTCTAAAATTCCATTAGTGGTGAAAAACTTAACTCAGCTTTAAGCTAAAACCCCCATCCATTTACTTTGCAGAGCTGAACACATTACAATGTCTGTCACTTAAGGCTACGTACAGTAAAAATATCTTAATTACCAAGCTCTGTCCAGGTAGGCAATTTGAAATCCCTTTAGAAGTAAGAAGGAATAGACATTTTTGCCATATAAAAGAAAGAAGGTAGTTATTATTGAAAATTAGAAGTAATGGTAGAGCATGTTGAATTTATACTACATAATCCACAGCTCTTACTTCGGCTTCTGAAGCAAGAATAAGTTTAAATCTGAACAAAGAACTAGTGTAAGACTAGTGTAACGTG
>RJVU01071404.1:949143-962506 GCA_003731715.1 Anabarilius grahami
TGGTTGAAGGCACTTTTGATAGTTGTTACTGTGTCCAAGGTTTGAATTGAAGAAGCTTATCACTAACTCCTGTAGTGGAGTTGGTCTTTTAGCATTTCGAGCAAACATCTGCAGAGTGCTGAAAGAAGTGTTATTCTGTTAAATAGGCAGGAATGTAAAAATACCTAGCAATTTTCCAGCATATTAGGACTGAAATTTTCGTGGTTTTGTCCAAAATATTACTCTCATTTTCAGTGTTAAAGCGTGCCTATTTACTGCAGCCTGTGCGTTGATATAAAGAATTAATGTCTTAGTTTTATATATATATATATATATATATAATTAAGAAAAAACAATACAAAAGACAAAAACAACTAAATTGCTCACACTAAAATTGTAATTAAAATGGAAATTTTTACAATAAAACCCACTCCAAAATATTATTAAAAACTATAACCTTATCTCAATGATACTACAATGACACTGACACTATAGTAATATCATGGTATTTTTGAAGTACCTTGTTATGCAAGGTGATAATTAAATTTAATGGTTTATTTCAAAGTACTATGGTATTGTCATATGATACCACTATACCATGGAAATTTCAGAGCATCTTTAAATTGCTAATGATTGTTTGTAAACCACAAGAAACCAAATATTCAGTTCATATACATATAACATATAATAGTACATATAATGATCATATCAACATAAATATATTAATGGCAACCTTAAAAGCTATATTTTTTACCAGGGAAGCCCCTGTTGATGAGGACAATGGCAGCCACACCAGCAAACAACATCAACAATATAGTATTCATAGTAATGACAACAGTGGTATTTCTACTAATATCAGGTGAAATAGACCAGGAACAGCATTTTAGAGCATAATATTTATTTAATGTTGTTTTTATGGAGAAAGATCAAGGTTTGTCCTAGACTGTTCATGGTGGTTCTCCATTAATCTCCTTTTAGATCAAGACTTGCTCTTAATGGTCCTCAAAAGCCATTAACTTACACTTTGCTGAAATGTACCCATGCATACACTGAACCCTTCATTTTCACCAAGGCTAAACCTCTGAAGGGGCTGGGACAGTTTTTCATATTGACCTTCATGCCAGATCTCATTATCTCCACATGATGTCTATTTATGACAACCCAATACATCAAATTCAAGCCTCTTACTGAAACTTTGGTGACAGTTAACATTTCACTGCGGTACTTTGGAGACTTCTGGCTATAATGGGGACTTTGCAGGTTCTCAAAAAGAGAACCTGACAGAGAGAAGAGTGGAAGAAGAGAAGAACCTGAGGGGAAGAAAGGCCTCTTGGCTAATGGCCAACCTGCTCCAGACCGCAGCCCTGCGACCCATTTGAGCGTGCTAGTTGGAGGCATTTAATGTTGCATACTGGCTAAGGACAGGTAGATTTTAATAATATAGCTCCAATGTGAGATTCAGGCTTCCACAGCTATGACAGGCCCACCAGCTTTGACTCTATTACACTCTTCCACGTTGAGCAGAAGTGTCAGTGTAAGAAGCCAGAAAGGCTAATTCACTACCGTGAGATGTCAAATGAGAAGATGTGCTGTGTTATTAGCACATTTCTCAGCCACATCCTATCCATTACATTTTCGCTTGGTTCCCTTTGCTGAGAAAGCAATGCGACCCCACGGACAAATAAACCAGGCTATATTACATTATGTGATGGGTAATTACGTAAGTGAAAAGCAGCAGTGTTTGTTTTGAAATTTGGTCGGACAAACGTATTTCAGAACAACTGTCCAAAACACAAAAATACAGACAAAGGCTTGATTATTACTAAAAATTATAATATAATGACAGCTACAAAGAAAGCCACAATCAGCCCGCAGAACTGTTGTCTATCCATCCTGACTGATGACCACTATGAGCCGAATCCTGGAACATAAACAGGTGCACTTTGACCAATGAAAGGAGAGTTTACTCGGACTTGACTTGTATTAACTAATTTTGGTCCATTTAGAAATGTTGCCTTGTGAAGTGAACCGAACCAAGAATAAATATTAACATTTTAACAATTTAAATCCTTGTTTCGGAACAAAGTAAACTATCTACGGGTGTCAAAATGGCCTTAATGTGCACAAGTTTTCTAAAGTAATACCAGTGATCTTTTTGCTGATTTCGAAATTCAGTAACAACTCTACAAAAATGAGTCAAATAGAGACCTCGTTTTTTAATCTTGGGGTACGTTTACACGACAACGATATGCTTAAAACGGAGAAGTTTTACCGTGTACAGATGACACCATTGTCCTGTATTCTGCTGGCAGGCCATTAGATGGCGATGAAACACTATAGACTGAAAATGTAATATGCATGACGTAATCGTTTTCACAGATTTGCGTTTTTGTTGTTTATACAGAGACCGTTTTCAAAAACTTGCACTTTGAAACCGTTTTCAAAAGTTTGCGTTTCCAGGCCACCAAAACGCTGTTGACGTGAAAAAGAAACGGCGCACTTAGGTGCTGATTAGGTGTTTTTCATTAGCTGCATCTAAAATCGCATTCTGTTTTGAGTAGGTACTCATTCTGAATAAAGACTTAGGGCTCGTTCACAAAGAATGCGTCTTTGCATCTAAAAACGAGAGACGCAGCGCTCAGGAATGGTTAAAAAAAAAGCGCAGCGCAGAGCGCGATGGTCTCGAGAGGCACTTTTGAAACATGATGCAATGACGGCAATAACAAACAAATACAACAGTTGCCACGCCAACTTGCTACTGTAAACAGAAGCTCGCAATGCTTGCCCCACCTCTGAGTTCTTCTGATTGCTCCACTGTTTTGGAACTGACATTGATGAGAAGCACTGATTGCAAATCTTTTGCCCTCACACGGAATTCCTGAACGTGCGGATTGCTATTGAAATTTTGCCAAGCATCAAGAGTACAGGGAATGACGAGAATCAGAGGGGGAACGAGAATAAGTTGACGCAAAACCGACTTAAACTCGCATCATCCGCACGAACGCCACTGCAAAATGTGTGCAACTTAGCATGCTAACCTCAGGGTCACAACTCTGACAAGTCCAGCACTTCCTGCATTTCTTGCATTTAAATCAATATGTACACTTGTCTGGGCCTTTCCAAATCTCCCCGTAGACACGTCAGGGGTCATCAGGTTTCAAACATCTGGGACTTTATTGTTGAGGTTTGTTGCTAGCTCTCACATGGTCACGCTTAGCGACCTGTGTTTGTTTCAACCCCCCCAGTGGGCCGTTCTGCTTCATCTGTGCTGACAGGCTGATTTATTTGCACTCTGACCGGGGTACGGTTGGGGAATAGGGGGAAGCACTCAGGCTAACACCTTCTTGTGCCCCACTCTTAACTGACTCTCTTCTGACATCAACTTCCCCTCTCTCTCTTAGATTCTGTCCGTGAGTCCTCATTCAATTTTTTCCCCCCTTTTTCAGATGGAATAAACAATACCTATTTCTTGACAGGAATGGTTCGACCAAGAAGTGCTGAGATGTCTGAAATACTGATTTAATGTGAATGGAGGCACAGACTTTGTTCCATGAGCTAGTGAGCTGCCTTTATACTGTAGATTAAAACCTATGGAACCTCATAAGTGACCAAACTGAAATAAAATGCTCTACATATCAAGTAACATTGTGCCGTACAAATAGAGCTCCTCGTGTGAAGTGCAAAGAAGACTCGACCATGTTGCAATAATGCAACACTCATTAGCATAAAAAAACAAAAAACACATTTCAATTAACATTTTTAATAGTATTAATTTTGGATCAAACCTTTTGGAGTTGTTATTATTATTTTTATTATTATTGTCATTATAAATTATATTGTAAATAATCATTTATGTAGATAATCATTTACGTGGATAGTTTTAATAATTTAATTTTCATTTTTTTGTTTAAATATTATGGGTAATTGCATTCTAATATGCAATATTTTGTCATTGTTTTATTGTATTTATATATGTATTTTATATAAGAACTCTTCAAGGGTATAAGGCTGACACTCTGCACACTGATTCTCTAGATGTGGTTGTCCAAATGAAATGCTCAGAAATCAATAGTTCTTTTATAAAGGTCTAACTAGACAACACATAATGGTCGGTCAGAGAGACAACACAGTTACGATCCAGTCTCTTTTTCTGAAATATTCTCACATGCAAGGACACAAGCACACACACGCTTGTCTCAACCTAGCATGAAACTCATGAATATTATTTTGACATCCTTGGCTACATAACAGGGGCCTTCTCTTTGAGAAAATAAAAAGGACTCACAAAGGAGGAGTGGTTCTTTAGATAATTGCAATTAGTATTTTTGGCTGGACACTGTGTCTTGGCTGGGATCCAGCTCTGAGAATTGAGTGCTGGAGCATCGGCCAGTTCTGGCTGCCATCCAGGAGCTGCTGCTGGTTTGACTGTGTGTTCAGACCATGAAGGACTAGCGAGGACCAAGGGAAGTGTGGAATTACATGACAGGATATTATTTCCTGCAAACACTGTGAGTCCCACACTGCCAGCCTGGTGTATAAAACAACCCCCTACCTTTCCATCCGGTCCTTTATGCTGCTGTCTCTTGCCCCTTTTTTACCAAAAAAGGTGGTGGAACTGGTGCCCACTTCCACTCAGGTCCAACTGCACCTCGGTACGGAGGTGGTTGCCACACTCTCAGGAAAAAAAGCCACTAAATCCATCACTGTGGCGGTACCTTTTCAAAAGATACTAACATGTACCATTTTGGTACTATTTATACACCATAACTTCTTTATCTTGTGGCTATGCTACATTTAAAAGAATTAATATTTATGATTATGAATCTGAATTTTGTGAATAGATCCAGAATCATTTCAGAAAGAATTGATGCGATGCATCAATTAATCGTTTTTTTCCCACTGGTACTCTTATGCACACATCATCACCCTCAAGCATTTTAGTCTTTACATTTTTAGCAGCACAGGTAAACACACACACACATGCAAGCACACACTTAAACGCAAGAGCGATCCATCAAAGCATTCAGAGCTGTCAGGGGTAAACAGGAGAAAAGGGCCGTAAGCAAGAATCTTCTAACACAGATTTGATTTGCCTCGATTTACCTTTAAAAAGAAGAGAAGCGCGCTGATATGGCTTCAGTCGTATTGCATTTGCCAGCAGGCATATGTCACTTTAGCGCCGTCAAAATCCTTACTCCTGGCTGCTGTGTAATCTGATTTACCAGCAGAGGATGAGATGCTTGGAACACCAATTCTGAATTGTTATCAAAACGGCACTGACACGCCTATTAGCGCCTTTCATCGAGGTCTGACGTGTCACAAAATTATAAACTTTCTGAGCAATATTCCAGTGTTTTCTGTCGGATCTGACATTTTTGGGAGAAGGGGAGAAGGGAGGCAGCCAGATTTTTAACATCCAATCTGGCCAGTGCTCCTTGCGCAGATGCTTTTCTGATGATGGAAACGAGCAAACACGAGAGAGAGAGACCTTTTCTCAACGCACACGTGTATTCACGTGTACGCGCCGATCCGGCGTTGCCAGATGCACTGCATGATGGGTAACCTGAGGGCTGCAAGCAGGCAGAAATTAGACAAGGAGGTATTGTGCATAGAGGAGCCATCTGCTAGTTTAATTACACTCTTTCTGTCATTTTTTTTTTTACTTTTTTTTTCCCCAGGTAAACTGGCCTAATGATTTACATGGTAACATGAAGTTCAGTAATGAACCCTGGTTATTCCACCAGTGCTTTGTGGTGACAATTTCAGATTGAAAATTCGACATTACTTTATGAGTGAATAACAGAATCATGGCAACCACCAATTATAACCCCTTTCTGTGTCCGCTGACGGTTTTGGGGTAATTTTATTTTTGCGATAGGAGCTTCTATAGCGAATGTGAACAAACCACTGTCCTTCTGTCTATAATATAATATATTGCCCTACACTTCACTTACTCTAACTCGCACTGGGCCCTACCCTATGTTTGGGACGGCTCTGTATATTGTATGTGTAAGCATCATATTTCCTAAACAGGTATACATACTATCTGCAAACTTATGGACATTTGCGACATCTCATTTAAAACCATTATATCTAAAACAAATATGCAAATTCTACAAATTCATGGCCTTTTTCCCCCTTTTTCCAGATAAACTGGCTTAATGATTTACATGTGAATATGAAATTAAGTAATGAACCCTTGCTATTCCACCAGAGAGATTTGTGGTGGCAATTCGGATGGAAAATTCCACATCAATTTATGAGAGAATAACAGAAACGCAGCAACCTCCAATTAGGACCCCTCTCTGTGTCCGCTGACATTTTTGGGGTAATTGTGTTTTCGTGATGGGAGATTCTATAGCACATGTGAACAAACCGCTGTCCTTCTGTCACTGCAGATGCATGAGAACATGAAGCGCAGGTTCTAAATGTCCAGGAGATTGGCCGGTAAAAATTCAAATTACAGTGTGTGTGATGTCAATTATTCAAATAAAAGCTATTTTTAAAATGGTAAAAGAAAGACCAAGGCGGGATGATTTGGGGCCAGGGGAGCGGAGGGGAAGAGGGAACCACAAATCATGTTCTTCACGCTGGGAAATAACAAATACCAATCTAACACTTGAATGAGCCCTAACTCTCTGTACATATTTTGCCCTGACATTGCCTTTCAAGCCAAGCATTAAATCCTTATCCATTGCACACAGCACTGATAACTTCAAACATGAACAGCAAAAAGGACTATGTGTTTGTGTATGTGTGCACTCTGCTCTTAAGCTTTATTTGCCCCTGTCTGAATGCTAGTCTAACCTGCCTGATTTATAGAAATCTGGCAACCAGAACCCCAAGGGCACTTTATACTTTAACCTCAACATACAGATGACCCAATGGCTCACTAAACTCTCTTTTTCTCTTTCTCTCTCTCTCTTTCAGGTGGCCAACCTGGCATGTTCCATCTCCAACAACGAGGAGGGTGTGAAGTTAGTGCGCATGGCAGCTACACAGATCGATAGCCTGTGTCCTCAGGTAAAAGGCCTGAACCTTTTTTTTCCACCCAGTGTTCAGTTTAAACCTCTTGCAGCAGTTTTATATGGTGGTGATAAATAGAAATCCACCAATTATTCAATATAATGCACCTAATTTGCAAAATTCTATTTATTCCATATAGCACTATTTGCCTGCCACAACTACCATTACACTATTACCGGCCACGGAAAGCACAAAATTTCCTTTAGAAGAGATGTTTATGTACATTTTTTATTGATGATGGCAGCAGAAGAGCATATCCAGGCACATATCCAGACCTGTCAGATTTATTAAAATATGACTCACATTAGATTTTTTTAGCTATTTAAAGTCAACAAGAAATGCTGTTTGCAACCCATTGAGAAAAAATTGTGAGGAATCAGAGAGAGGAAGCATCCACTGGAAACAGAAAAAACAGATTGGTTTTCGTTACGCCATTTTAAAAAAAAAATTGTTTTTAAGAGATAACATGCACACTGGTAATCATTCACAGTAAGACTAGGAGTGTGTATTAGAAAGAATATAAGGAAATAAATAGGGTCAATTCAAAGTCAGCATGAAATAGCTTTGGCAAACCATTTTTTTATTATTATTATTATTTGTAATGTGACATATTTATGAGAAATGTTGAAAAATTTCAAGAAGATTCAAGAAACATTTTCACTGTAGTCCCCTCTAACAGATCTCACATGCTGATTCTGATAAAGCAAGTCCCCTGCAAGTGAAGCTAATGCTAGAAAACTCTGGAAGCAATTGTGAATTGCTCAAGATTGTTTCCTCTGATCAATGTAACAGGCTACTTGGAGAATTTGACAAAGACAAATTTGACTCTACAGTAGCAACCTCTATCCACAAGAGACCTTTAGATTTGAGATATGAATCATCATATGACTCAAAGGTGTCAAAGCAGCAGGTATTATGAGGCTTATAGGTTTATAAATAATGCAAAGAATGTGCATAGCTAAATAATTTACATTTTGACTTGAAACCTGCACATACTACACTTGGATTCACTCATGTGTCTACACCATTTGTCAGTAGCATGACTACAGTTACTTTTGTAGTTTTTCTTGTTTTGGTAAGGTTCAGAATTATACCGTTATCCTCCTCACAGGTAATCAATGCAGCCCTGACCTTGGCCGCACGCCCTCAAAGCAAGGTGGCTCAGGACAACATGGATGTTTTCAAGGACCAGTGGGAGAAGCAAGTACGCATCCTGACCGAGGCCGTAGATGACATCACTTCCGTTGATGACTTCCTGTCTGTTTCAGGTAAAATGGAAAACTTACACAGATCAGAGGTCCAAATGATTGACTGCTTGTCAATGGTCTGTCAATTAAAAAAGCAAAATATATAAAATCCTTTTTTCCTGCATAATAATAAGTGAATGCACAGTGTGCTTAAGCTAAAGTATTTGTGGGTTATAATATGTTTTTTGTGAGATTACCATTGAGTACTTACTGCCTGGTGGTGAACAGTAAATCAAGCAACCATTCTGGTTCCAAAACTATTACAACATTTTAAGGCTTTAAGAGCTTTTTAAGCATAGAATGTGAATGTCCATCATCCTCCTCTTGACATCTAAACTCTCCACACTCAGTACAGCGGTAGAATATAGCAATGTCTATTTTTCCCTCTTCATAATGGACACTCTAAAATGTCAGCTGCCTCTACCATCAAGATCCCATTATCTTGAATAGGAATGTCCATCTTTCTAACAGATGGAGAACAGAACACTGGATAGGAATGTAAATGCCCATATAATTTAACATAAAAATGAACAATTATGATCCTTTGTATGTGTAGCCTTGCTTTGAACCATTGTTCACTCACACTGTGTTACTTTTTTCCACGGCTCTAAGTATTCTTGTTACATGTGTCTACCGAATTTCATACTTGTACGTGAAGCATATAGCTCGAAGGGTGCTTAATTTAAATTTTGTAGTTGCCACCATCGAGCCATTTTGCCACACCTAATTCTGAAACCCATATCAGACATACATTTTCACCACTTCTGACACGTGTGCAAAGTTTCATGAGTTTACGAGCATGTTTAGGCCCTCAAAAATGCAATTCATTTCGGAGAAGAAGAAATATTGACCAAGCAATTACACCATGGGAAAAAAAAGAAGAAGAAAAAAAAGGCTTAAACACCTTACCTGGTGTAGAATATAATTTATATGCCGTGAATATGCTCGGAGAGTTTTTCACTGGTAGTTCATCAATGTTTGCTGATGAATAAGGTAATCATACAATCAGGTAATTCATTACAAACAAGGCACACCAACTTCAGTCTCACCTTCCACCTCAGGTAAAACCGGCTCTCCTCTACATCAAGTTATTATTTATTTATTTTTGTTTTTTTGCACATTTAGCTGGATAAAGTACAGTATATCCTGTCTGGATCCAGCACAAATACTATTTGAATGAATAGTACATACTTGTTATATAGCCAGGGATTTCAAGGCAGGGATTATAATAAGTCAATACTAAATACACAGTAAATGAATGAATGGAATACTGGTTGTTGTGGGCCAGATCCTTTGTATATCTGACAGGTCTATGTGGGCTGTATGAAATGAAGCAGGAGGCAATATTGGTATGCATCCCACCTCCTGTTGTCCATTCCAGCAGTGCATTCCAGTTTGGAAATATTCTTTTGCAAATCTGTAAATAAAACATGTCAGGATTCAACAATAAGGATTTATTATTATTATTATTCCTGAAATTCTGGTCTGGTCGGACAAGTATTTGTGATTAGTACTTGCCCTGCCAACATTTGCACTGGACACAAAAGAAATATAAATTTTTAACAACATATTGTTGCATGTGTTAGAAAGAAATTGAATAGCTGACACTTGGATATGCATTCCTTCTTCCTTTTTTTCTGTCAACAAAAATATTTACTACCCGATCTACTCATGGCCTGTTTACATTGGTTTTAGATTTGGTATATCAGACAACTGCATATTTTAATGAAAAAAAAAGTTTCAATTTATAAAAATGCATATATATGATCAGCCAACACAAAACATATTTACACTGGCTCAGTAAGAAGTGAAGAAGTGAAGTGAAGAAGTGAAGTGACATGTGGCCAAGTATGGTGACCCATACTCGGAATTTGTGCTCTGCATTTAACCCATCCAAGTGCACACACACAGCAGTGAACACACAAACCGTGAACACACACCCGGAGCAGTGGGCAGCCATTGCTGCGGCGCCCGGGGAGCAGTTGGGGGAACGGTGCCTTGCTCAAGGGTCTCACCTCAGTCGTGGTATTGAAGGTGGGAAGAGCGCTGGTTATTCACTCCCCTCACCAACAATCCCTGCCGGACCTGAGATTCGAACCCATGACCTTTGGGTTACAAGTCCGACTCTCTATCCATTAGGCCACGACTGCCCCATAAGGCATGTGACAGATCTGTCAACTGACCCGAAACGCTCTCACATTGGCCCAGGGCCATCTTTATTGTTGAGCCCTGCATATGCTTGTAAAATTAATATATAATTGATCTTTTCTGCTTGCAAAACCAATTAGAATTACATTTCTTTCACAGGAAAGATGTAAACTGTGTTTTGCAAGAGCAGGGGAATCATCAATACTTTTACATGGAAACGGAAATTAAAGTGTAAAGACTGAAAATATTCTTTAGTACTAGTGTGCTATACCAGAACATCTGAATAGCCAAGGTTTTTCTTGAATCTGTTGAAAAATATATTGTAATTGTTTTCCCCCGTTTCATTTGGTTTAGCCTCTATGCAAGTTCATTCCTCATTATTCAGCTGCGCTGCTTTATCTAAACTTAAATAGATCAGCTTATACAGTAGATCAGTTAAGGCAGTGCTCTTTTGACCTGTTGCCATAAAGAAATGAGAAGATAAACAAAGCATTTTTTCCCAAGCTATTAAAGACAGCTCTAATCAGAATAGGAGATAAATAACACCCTCATTTAGAAACCACTGTTTAATGAGGTCCAACCAGAGACGCATTTTGTTCTGTTGTCTTGCAAGTAGTTCTAGGAGAATGTCAGAGCATTTAGAGCACATGCTCCAACACACAGAGCCATGGTGTTCATGGGTGATTCAGGATCAAGAGTATTCTGTAAAAGTCCATGTTTATTTATGGAAAGTGGAAAGTTGTTTAACCTACAAAAATGAAGGAGGGGCTTCATAGAGCCTGGAACTAAACAAAGAGTGACTGGCAGACTGGGAAGAGAGGTGCTGCAACAATGTAAAATATGTGAACAAATGTTTTTTGAACATCCAACCTATTTCAGTAGACCCCACAAACAAAATCAAAACTTTGTAGGGCTCCCTCTTTAAAAGGGAGATACATTTGACTTGCTACTTTTCATGCTAGCTCTGCATCCCAGTGTCTATCCATCCTAAATAATATGTGAGATTACAATAAGTGTGTCCCAAAGCAAAGTATGTTGAAAAGAGTATGCCCTGGATGGTCCACTATTTCCAGTAGATTTTCGAAGTGTGGATCCGTGCACACTATTAAGGCTAATATTGCCCACAACCATTGCGCGTTGGATGAGGATTCAGTTCAGAATTACAAACACGAGTAAAAAGTGTTATTTAAAAAAACTACAAAACATGGCGGATATGCGCGATCGACAGTGAGAATAAAGGTTTGAGTGATTAATAATCAAAGTTTTACCTAATGAAAAATATAATTTAATGTTATCAGTGTTATATTTAATTTGCAATAACAATGTGGACTTTTATAAAGATCTGTTTGACCATTAACATTTAAATGCATCATTATGCATTAATATGAGGAGAATCTCCACATGAAAGACCCACGACTGTAGATCAATGTGCTACTGTATTTCTCTCCGATACAGCAGGAAATGAAATGTGGAGGATTTTTAACTGTGACAAAATGATTGACAGGCCAGTTTACGGTGACAGGATGCGTGTCAGGATGCGACAAACAGCAACCGTTAAAGACGCAATTGTATGACGTGATAATATGTCCCAAAGCTTGTCAGCTCTTTTGCTACACACTCAAAAGTATGTACTTTTGAGTGTCTTCACAAAAAGAGTACATACTTTTAGGGTGTGGTATAAGTAGGCGAATTGGGACGCAGCAATACTTCTTAAAAAGCAACCTTTAACGTCCATTAAACTTGTAAGAAACCCCCCATCGGCCCAAAAACGGAATCCGACGGCCTGGGCGGAGGTTTAATGCGTGAATGTCTTTTCAGCGCCCCTGTGAAGTTCACTTAATTTCTAGAATTTAGTTTCAATTTTACTTTTGCTGCTCATTTAATCTGACTCCAATTTCAAGTGATTATTACTCTTAGATGGTGTTTCCAATTAGAAATTAATCATTGGTTATGTATTAATTTAGATATTTAATTATTCTGGGTATCCCATACTTTCAATTATTCATTTATCAGGGACCCAATGCCGCACAGAGATACTTGCCCCGGGTTTGCGGTAAACTCACGGACATAAACTTGCCAGTCTGATCTTCGTCAGAGGGTGTAATAAGTTAGCTAATACCTTTAGTCGGTTGCCTACTGCTCACTTGTACAAAAGTGTATTTAATTTAGCCACTTCCATACACCTTGCTAAATCAGTGGTAAACAGAAATCAAAAGGACTTCAGATGAAGTGCCTACTGCTCCTTCATTCATGCGCCTTCAGTTTGTTCTATCCTGGACACAGATTTACGGTAGCATTAGCCTCCCATAATTTACTGGTCATAATAATTTCAGGAGAATCCAGAGTAAATCAGATATAACATTTTATTTGTCAGGTAAAAGTGTATCATGCCAGTTACGCAAATAACCAATTAGAAGCCAATTCAGAAATCATAAATACATGACATCAGTTGCTCAAAGATGACTCTAAGAGTAAGAATTGCATATACACACAGTGGTGGATTAGTGTTTTTAAGACACCCATCACTGCATGGGGGTTTCTTCTGGCTACAGAAGATCCCACATGGCAGCTGTGCATTTTCCCTTAAATACCCAGACCAGAACAAAAGGATTGTAAATATTTACTACACCAACACCTGTTTTGGGGGGAGAGGAGTGGGTTTTCAGATATCTTTAAGAGACACCACCCAAAAGGAGGACAGAATTCTCCTTAGTTTTCAATCTTCCTCATAATACCAATGACTGCTGTGAAATTGAGACTTGAGACTTTAGGTTTTACCAATTGCACGAGACATTTAAAATGATACCAAACATGAAAGGAAAAAACAATAGATACACAAGATACATTATACATAGAATATGCATTATTGGAGAACTTTCAGTGACTTGAGTCAGGGGGAAAGGAAGGAGGGTGTGTGTGTGTGTGTGTGTGTGTGTGTGTGTGTGTGTGTGTGTGTGTGTGTG
>RJVU01071404.1:962827-990665 GCA_003731715.1 Anabarilius grahami
TGTGTGTGTGTGTGTGTGTGTGTGGGCATGTTTTTGTGAAATATCAGGACACAAATGTGTATAATGACATGGGTATGACATAGGTATTACAAGGAGAGGGTGATTTATGAGGACATTCCCCATGTCCCCTGTGATGGTTAGGTTTAGGGGTAGGGGTAGTGTAGGGGGATAGAAAATACGGTTTGTACAGTATAAAAACCATTAAGCCTATGGAATGTCCCCACATTTCACAAAAACAAACGTGTGTGTGTGGGTGTGTGGGTGTGGGTGTGGGTGTGTTTGGGGGTTGGTTTGGGTTGGGTTGCATAGATAAGTGAGGAGAGTTTGGGCAAGGTGGTGCAGATCTTCTTTCCAGATGGGTTTTATAGCTTTATTGCAGGTATTGTTCACGGAAAGGTTCTTTGGGAAACCAAAAATGGTTCTACTATGGCCCCTCTGTGAAACCCCCCTTTTGGAACCTTTATTTCTAAGAGTGAATGGTTATTTATTTATGTACTTACTTATTTGTTAGAATTTATCTGCAATGCTTTAAAAAATGTCAAAAGTGACTATTGTTCTTAGACAACAATAATGCTTGAAATTGTTGTCTCATTGTTTTATATCATCTCTCCACAGAGAACCACATTCTGGAGGATGTGAATAAGTGTGTGATCGCCCTGCAGGAGGGGGACGTGGACACACTGGACAGGACAGCAGGGGCGATCCGGGGCCGTGCCGCTCGTGTGGTGCACATTATTAATGCTGAGATGGAGAACTATGAACCTGGCGTTTACACTGAGCGTGTTCTCGAGTCCATCAAGCTCCTCTCTGAAACTGGTGAGAAAGATCACAGACACACCTTGGTCCTGAACTTATCTTATGCTCACAAAAGTGTAGACTTATGGTAGAGATGGGGACAGATGGACAGATGAGACCAGGAAGCTCTTGGAAGAAGGAAGTTAGGGGGGAGAAGGGTAGATAGATGAGAAAAGATGGTGAGGCCGGAGATACCACCTGTTCCCTCCTCTGGCACTCATCCTTTGCTCATTCATTTTTCATCTGTTTTCCCCCAACCCCTCCACCTTTCACAGTCTAGTGCCAGCTTTCAGGAGGTGGCAATTTAGACTCTGACAGACAAGGCCGAGGGCCAAAACATACCAAGTAATGCAGAGATTTGTGCATAGCCTTCCCAATGCTTTCAAGACACAATATCTGACAGGAAGCAAAAAAGGCTGCTATCTTAGGTGTTAATGTGTAAGAAACATCTCACCTGACACTTTTTGATGTAGTTGTTCCATCTTAATGCACTCCTACGATTGTTTGGAATCAACAAATGGAGGGTGGCTGGAAAATGAGCACTCAAAATATTATTCTGGCGGCGACGCTTTGTCCTGCCTCCCTTGTTGTGTCTAAACCATTACATTAGACTTTTCTGACAGCCGGCTTTGTTTAGAAGAGCGAGCGGAATATGAGAGGAAGAAAATAACAGTCCGGCTTTCATGGAAGATACTGCAATATTTTGTCATAATAAAATTACCACGTTAATGATATTATTACTGCTAGTTTGACAGCTAAGGGCAAAAAAACAATGAATATTTGTGACGTCTGACCAACTAAAGATACAAATGGACTCTTAATGTGTCCAAATTGATCTTCCTTGGTTCTTCTCATCATCTTCTACTCATACCCCATAAAGTTTTTTGTTTCTTCACATCACTAAAATTAAACATTTACATTTCCTTGTCAAAAATAGCATTAAGGCAAAGTGATAATGAGTGGTATGGTGGTTAGACCTTATCCAGTAATCTGATCTGCAAGGTAAGGATTCAACCCACTTTTTTAGATCAGATTGTATTGGTGTGTTTGCACAGTTTTGCCTGATTCCTTTAAGTGGATGCAATTCATTCTTCCGAAATTATCTCCCTTTTGTGTATTGTATTATTCAAACCATAAATTGAACTCTTTTTATCCACATTGGAGGACATGACATTTCAGAGTTGATACTACCATCTGTATTAGGCTTCTATACAGTGAATGGAAAACTGTTCTGCTAGTTGCTTCAGCAAAACCAAGAGGAATATCTGCATGCTTGATTGAGAGTGATAATTGAATTGTGAAAGGGCTGGACGCCCAGACTGGCTCACATCTTCTCTGTATTCAGTGCTTTTTGTTTGATTTTGCTTTTTTCCTGTTTCTGTCTTTGTTTTTGGATGTTGGTGCCACCCAGGGCTGTCATCAGGGAGGGGGGCAACTGGGAAAGTTGTTCCAGGCCCTTTGACGAGAGGGACCCACTGAGTTCTTCTTTGATATAGCCTACTCATTAGGCCTAGGGGAGGGAGGGCCACCCATAAAAATTTAGTCAGAGGCCCTGTGAATTTAAATGACAGACATGGTGACACCACATAAATGAAATTGAACCATAAAGCATTATAGCATTGATTCTTCTAGACCTTTCATTATTGCACAAGACTTGGCATGCAAAATGTCAATGAATTTTTGAAAGTTTGAAGGTTTAGGCCAGACGTAGTGTTGAGGCTGGGGGGTTAGCGAATTAGTATAATAGAAGTGCATTGCATTTCAATGTGTTTTCTATTTAATATTATGATGTTTGCTACTCAACTAAGTGGCTTTATCAATTTAATAATGGAGGGAATTCACAGGGATAGTGTTCTAGTGGGCAATGGGAGTTTCGTAGTTCGTAGTTTGGATTTTTTGACACTGAGGGGGAAAAAGGTTGTGTGTCAGGACAGTTCTTTTTTTCCTGATTTCACTCTCACAACAAAAAGTCAGACTATCATTCTTACAATTCCGTAAGTTAGTAAAAAACTAGCTGTTCCATTTTCTCAAAAGTGTCTGGCACTTTCCTTTCAATTTCATCTTTTTGGTTTGGTTCCTTATCGGTAGACAGCCTAATTAGGACATACCGAACTTTATCCCGCCTTTTTTATTGTTCCAAGGTAGTGTAACTATAACAAAAGTGCATCTGGTCCAAAGCTCTATAAAGATACACCGCTGAAGGACCTTAGCACTCACGAATCTCAAATCGTGTCCTTGAGCCTGAAAATCAATAATCTAATAGCAAAGCCGTGATGACTTTCCCCTCTCTCTTTATCCTTTCCATCCTTTCCCTCATCCAAACTAATCTTCATGCAGGAAAAATTACCCCATCATTAAGGTTATGCTCAGGCCCCCAGTAGATTAAAAATGAGAAATATGGCTGATGTAATAGTGCCAAGTAGAAGGCAGAAGTAGCAATACTGTCATGGAGTATGGCAGAGTGAGTAGGGCTCATGCCAAAGGGTGACCATGCAGAGATGAAATATGGCTACCTAATCACTGCCCTCCGTCTAACACACATACAGAGACTCACACATGATTTTTATAGCAAATATAGTGTTTCACTGACAGGTTGAAGGGCATGTTTGCTCAGGTACTAAAAACAGCAATGATTTCATACAGCCAAATGACCCCACAAAATGTTATTCCTCAGCACATCACGACCCAAGTGTCTGCATGGTGAGACACAGGAGGCATGCAAAACAACAAGGATAATAGAATTAGTCCATGCCTGTCTGCTACAAAGAGTCCAATAGTTTATTTTTGAAAAAGAAAAGGGAAGAAAGAAAGAAATACAGATCCTGAAGAAAGGGCAGTGCTAACTAATTCCACAGCCGAAGGGGCAAAATGTAAATGAAACCAAACTACAAGTGACCTCATTGTTTTCAAATGAATTTGTTCTCAATTTCGAATTACTTGCAGTGTTTTGTAGGGCCTATTAGCTTTAGGAATGTCTCATTGCGTTTTCAAGTATTTCATTTTGAGACCATTAGGGCTGGTCTGACCTCAGCCTCTCGAACTAAAACCCAGTTTGAACATTTTTTCAAAATGCTTTAAAAAATAAATAAAAACATTTTAAGGCTCATAGAACAGATCTGACTGCTTGCTTTATCTGGAGTTAAACACTTTAAGAAAATAATCCCTTCCAACATGGTTTTCATTAGCTCCTTTCATCATTTCTCACTGGTCTGAGTTAAATTTGCTCCTCACTAGCAGCAACTTTACTCATTAATGGCTTGAAGAACATTTAAATATTTCTATTTAAAAGTCACAGCAAAATTCCCTAAAGCTCATTTTACGCCTCTACAATAAGTGGATTAAAATGAATTAAATATGTGTTAAAGCAAGATGGGGTTGGAAAGAAGAAAGGAAATCATATAAAGAGCCTTTACTGCACCTTTTTGAATCTTTTGCATAATTTTGTATTTTTTATGTATTTTTTATGTTCATTTGAAATTCAAATCTAACCTTTTCTGCATTAGCAATACACATTCTGAACTTGTCCATTTTAGAAGGCAAATAGGCAAAATTGCTATCAAAATAGATTGTTTACTGGTCCCCTTTTAAGTCAATCTCAAGTCGGATGCCTGCAATCAAAACCATTAGAAAGAAATGTTGGTCTTTTCTTCGAGATCTGCATCTGCTATTATTGTGAATAGCTCTCTAGGCTTGGATTTGGTTAGATGGTTGATGACAACACTAAAATTTTCTTGTCACAGATGTGTCCTCACAAGACCCACCTTCCCCACGGAGAAGTGTATCTTGGGTCATAATATCCCAGTTCCTGGCTTTTAAAAATCTTCCCCTCCTCCATACATGTGTTGAATATTTTAAGAGCATCACTTTGGAGTTTGCTCAAGGGTTTAATACGAGGCTTTTTACAGTGCCCATTTTTTTTTTTCATCATCCACCAAGTGGTCCTGGACGTGGATATGAGCTTGACTAGATGTCAGGGTTAGATCACAATATGGTTTCCCTCCACCAGCAACATTTTCATGAAAACGAAAGACATTTACTTCACTTTGAATATTACACCCTTGATGTGCTTGGCCACTTCCTCAGAGTAGGCAGGCAGATCATTCAGTGTCTGGTCCGAAGGTTGAGCACAAAGGAAGGTACCTGTTGAATACAGTCTAACTAGAGGCATTCATTTGTTGAACCTATTTTTTGCTCTGGAGTCACCAACGTTTAAAGCTCATGATTCATAACAGGGTTGTCGGAGCCCTCTAAAATGCTATTAACATTTTATATTGACATTTCACCAAAATTAAATTGACTTAAAAGGCTTCATTCACTGTCTTTAGCTGTATTTTTGTCAAAACGGTTACGCTAAGGGTAAGTGGTCCAAACACATTTGTTCAGTGTAAACGATGAAATACGGCTCATCAGAAAAACAGATCAAGCTAATTTCACATTAGCAGACCTTTCCAAACCCTCCAGCTGCACTCAATCAATGTCTGTCAACATAGTTCGTACTCAACTCTTGTTCGTCAAACAATCCCTTATTGCAGCCAGAGTTTAGTGGCGGAGGGGAAGATCTCGCTACCCGTTACTGAAGAACAGTGCTGAGGGTGAATTCAAGGAGGATAAGGTAGAGAGCAAGAGTATGTGATTTTTGGTAACACTTTACAATAAGGTTCCATTTGTTAATGTTAGTTAACTATATTAGTTAACATGAACTAACAATGAAGAGCATTTATTCTAGAGCATTTATTTATCTTAGTATTAATTTCAACATTTACTAAAACATTATATATTCAAATATAACATGAACCAACAGTTGTATTTTTTATAAACTAGCATTAACAAAGATTAATAAATACTAGGGTGTAACGATACCCTCATGTCACGATTCGATACATATCACGATACTGAACTCACAATACAGTACCATTGCGATGTATTACCAAATGCTAAATTTGGTAATACATTGGGCGTGGAAATGAATAGGTTTAGACTTGCTGGTAACCCAATGCACAAGACAATGGTGACACCAGAATAAAAATGATCATGATTCTGAAGCTGAAAATACAGAATTATTTTAGACGAATATGCTTGCACTCTGTCACTGACTAGATATTTTTTAAATAATACCACTTTTTACTGGTAATGTAATACATTTGGCATTATCAGGACCTACAAATATTCCCCCATTGCATTATTATACATTATATTCAACATTATATATAGTAGTTTAATGTAGTATCGACACTCTGTAAACTCGATTTTTTTTTTCTCACACAGTAATTTTCATTTAGGGTGAATATATATTGTTGCATTTTTGTATTGTGATATATTGTGACACTATATATTGTTACACCCCTAATAAATACTGTAACAATTGCTTGCTCATTGTTGAATAATGTTAGTTAATGCATTAACCAACAGTAACTAATGGAACCTTATTGTAAAGTGTTCCCAAATTTTTCTTGGGTTAAGGAGGTCTCACTGAGGCCTTTTATTGAGTTGCTATGCCTCGGCTCACTGATGTTCCCAGCAAGGTGAAATGGTTAATTGGCAGACGTAGGGCACCCTTTCCACATATTTTCAGGGTGACATTTTCTCGTCTTCCTCTCCCGCTGCTGTCCATGTCCTCAGGCCTGACTGACAGGGAAAAGACGGCAGAAATAGACGTGCCTGCCTGAATTTCGACACTTAGCTTCTTAAGATCACATATTCGCATTTTTCTCACCTCTCACTCTGTCTTTTCTCTGATATGTTTTGCACCTAAGGGAAAGACTGGCTTTTGAGGGATGCATGTAATCCCTTTTTTGAAAATGTTTTTTTCTGTGTATCTGTCTTTCTGTTTT
This sequence comes from Anabarilius grahami, assembly GCA_003731715.1. Lineage (NCBI taxonomy): Eukaryota > Metazoa > Chordata > Actinopteri > Cypriniformes > Xenocyprididae > Anabarilius > Anabarilius grahami. The sequence goes on from RJVU01071404.1 coordinate 969,454, forward strand.
TGCTTTTTCTCAGCCTCTTGCTCACCTCAATACTTTACGTCCTTTTTTCCCATCAGTGATGCCGCGCTTTGCAGAGCAGGTTGAGGTCGCCATCGAGGCTCTTAGCACCAGCCCCCCACAGCCATTCGAGGAGAACGAGTTCATCGACGCCTCTCGCCTCGTCTACGATGGAGTGCGTGACATCAGGAAAGCAGTCCTCATGATAAGAGTGAGTAGCGTACAAATTAGAGAACCACATGAGGTGCTCGCTCCTCACAAGTGGGGCTTTAACTCCGCTCATTGCCCCAGAGGTTTGTATTGATAAATAACAAAACAAAACATCAAACACATTTCATCTGAAAATAATGTAGCGGCTTATGACTCCACAGGGCCAGGGTTCTCAACCTGAAACATCCGCAAACGCACTCCAGAGGATTGTTGGAAAGGTTATATAAAACATATCAAATTTTCTTAAACAATTCATGACATTTCTATAGAAATTAAAATTGTTTGGATGAACATTAATTAAGCATTATCATAATGCAGGGTTTTTGATGCCAAGGATGATCCTCTATGATGATCCAGAATAAAGACCCATTTGGACTGGGTGAAAACATGTTTCCAAAACTAAATAATCGGCTTTTATTTTGTTACTGCAATGAAGCCAAAGCACATTATTAAAATATTATCTAGAGAATATTTACTTAAAACAATTGAAAATGTGTCAGATTACATGTTGCTTCCCGACCAGTCATCACTTGCAGTCTTTAATGACATGCGTGATGTCATAGAGGAGGAGGAATTAGCGAGTGACTTCTGGAAAAAAGAGCGTAAACAAACTACTGAAGCAGTGTGTTAGCTTGATGCTAATTCCAGTATCGACAGCCTTTATCTTTTAGTCGTGGTGCTCAAGGAAACATTATAAAGGTAGGAGTATTGTTGCCATAGCTCCACGAACTGTCTCTCCATTGCATAATTCCACCTAGCAGCATCTCTCTCTCGTTTTGTCGTGTTTGAAAGCTGTGGACGGAAGAGCTTCTGTGCTCCTATACGCCTTTATCACAGTACGCGTGTCGTCACATCCGGCTTTGATTAGTAGCGTAAAGGAATTTCCACCTGCATCATTGTCAGTGGACAGGTGCCAGTTTTGAGAAGAAAATTATACTTGTTTAGTTTAACATAACAATAAACTGTTTATTTACACTTACATGATATCCTACCATGTAGGCCTATGTCCTCTTTAATTTTAATGTGTAACATTATCCGAGCGAGGCGATCATCAGCGCTACCGGTGTACTGATGGCATGAGATTAACGAGCAGCGCGCAGCTCGAGTTACTGCCAGAGGAATCATCGGACTGATTTAATTTTATTTGTAATGTTATTTTTTCAATATATAACCACCCATTATTGTCTACAGCATAATGCTTTCCAATATTGCACTCAAACACGGATGATATAATTTGTTTACGATAATCAAACCAGTTATTTTTAAATAATCGTCTGGGCTTTCTGTCGTGAACATCGTGAAGCGTTGCAGACGCAGCGTCGGTTATTATTCACTATGACACAATATACGAGACACAATCGATTCTTGCGTCCCGATGCCCATTTACGATGTAGTAATGTAATATACGTTAATATTCTTAATGAAAATGTTTCAGGAAAAATTTCGCTTTTTTATATTTGGGGTCTTTGGGTCTGTAGCAGTTGAAAACCCCTGGTATAGAGAACAAGCGGATACACTGAATTGTGAAGTAATGTTATATGTTATCATATATGTTTTATACAGTATGCCCTGGTTATACAATAAGAGTATGTTAGACTGCTATTTTGTTATGCCTTTCCCTTTGTGTGTCTTCTGTTTTCCAAGACCGTGAATGGTTCGATATAACTAACAAACATGTGTCTTTTAGTTGCAAAGATGCACACTTCCTCTGTGGGAACATCAAATAATATTGAACAGTAAATAATAATTTATCAGTAAATAATGTCAAGCTGAGTTTGGAGATGGTTTGGAACAGAGTGATAATTGTAAATAGAGATCGTACTTATTTTTTTAACTTTTTTATTGATTCCCCAAACCACCCCCCACCCCAAAAATGAATCACAAAGACAGATCATGCAGAGAGCTTGTATGCTTTCTGCTGACTAGAAAAGCCATTGCAGTCACCATGTGCTGGTAGCTGCTTTTAAGTTTTGAAAATAGTACAGCTCCCAGAGTAGAATTGAAATGAAAGTACCAACACACACACACACACACAGTTATTTGTCAAGGATTGTATCCTGCTGAAGAAACATGGGAAGAATAATCAAACCAAGATGGGTTTTCGCACAAATTTACACTCCTTTTTCATTGTCTATACACTTCCATGTCTACGTGAAATCTCGATCCACTGGGATCATCATTAAAACAAGTAACAAAGAAGACTTTGCCAGTTTGCTATAAATTACTTGGCTTATTCAATCAAAAGAATATCTCTATAAGTTAGTGCCATTGCCACTCAGATTGGCTGAAACAGTGGCAGCTGTCAAGATACACTGTCTTTTCTTCACTGTCTCCAATTTGCTCATTAGTCAGTTAGTGGGACTGATGTTGAAACTACTGGTAGGCAGAATACAAGAAAACAGATCACATCTAAACCCTGAAAAACCTAGAGGCCTTTCCCCCTTCACATATTGTTTGATCCCACTTTACGAGGGAACTTTTTTTTTTATATCACAAGAAAGCCAAAAGGGAATTGAAGAACAATGATGCAAGTCACTAGTAACTCAAACTGTGGGACGAATTAATTATTTACTGAGATTTTACTGGTTTAATGGTTGACACGTCTTTATGTTGGATCAGAGGTCCTTCGCCCCTCATTGTGTGGCAACGCACAGCCGGTTGTGACATCTGTTAAATGTTGTGTCCCAAATTGTCACCAAGTTGGAGCATTAGGACAGAGGACATCAGTACTCTAGTAGAGTACATTTAAAATATAGATGTAAGGTTAAACGAGGCAAAGAAAGTTGTTGACTATAGAAACCCAGGAGGTAATGTCTCTCCAGACCAGTTTTAAAACTGAAAGGTGAAAGTGAAAATGAAATTTAGGAGACTTTAAAAGGAATAGTTCACCCAAAAATGAATCATTTACTGTACACACTCTTATGTTGGTCAAACCCATGTGACCCATATGTGCAAAATGTGAATTCCAAACAATAAACTGATTGTTCTTTTCCATGAAATTACAAAAAACAATAAGAAAAAGACTTGAAATTACATGAGGTTGGGTAATTGATGACAGTATATATTTTTTAACTAAACTGCCATAAAGGTATGGTGTGGTATGGTATGGTAACTACAAGGATGGTCATTATTTTTTTTTTTATATATTTCAGACTCCAGAAGAGCTTGAAGATGACTCGGACTTTGAGCAAGAAGACTATGACGCCCGTAGCCGCACCAGCGTCCAGACAGAAGATGACCAACTTATTGCTGGACAGAGCGCAAGGGTGAGTGACTGCTACATGACACACAAACAACATCTCTGGTTCCTCCTGTCATTTCCAGCAGGTTTACGCTCACAATACAAAACACTTATCACTCCGCTGAGCATGTCTGCTGTAAAATTACGTCTAGTTTCAGAATAACAAGAGGGCCAGTCACTCAAGTGCATGCACATAACAATGTGTCTTTCACTTTTTTGAGAACGAAACATTATTTAGCCTCCGCTGCAAATAATGGTGAGAAATGTTTTTTTTTTTTGTCGATTTTTTTTTCCCCCTTTAGCACACACTGTAGTTGCAAAGTATAAAATAAATATCTTGTGATGTTTATGCTTTACATCAGGTCTGGCACATGGCATCTAACAGTTCTTTTTCATCAATATTTAACATAGCAGGGGAGCAGATGTACGTATCAAGATCGAATCCTCCATAAATTAACATAATTTTGGTTCCAGTTTCATAAACACTCTGTGATTGAAACTGTGAATGTTTAGCTCTGTTACAAACCCCAGTGAGAATTTTAAGGTGTCCTATACACAATTTCAATGCAAAGGTGGTTTTAAAAGCGTTCATACATACATTTGCAGCATTTTTAAATACTAAATCAGCACTGCATGTATCCTTTTTGAAGAAAGCTGAAGCAAGATAAATGTTGATTAGAATTCTTTCAATACAGCAAGATTTTTAACAAACATTTTAGCTTAGAAACATTTTAACGGCTAACTATATTCATTCACTTATAAGGTTTTGGTCAGATTAGGCTGCCTTAGAAGGGAATGTAGGTTTTGGAACACTCCAGTATATGCTTTAATATTTAATATAGCAGGGGACACATCTAAGATGGTGGACAAAGCACGAGAAATGTTGATTATAATTCCTTTAATACAGCAAGATAGAGAGACTTACCTCATTTACCTCAGCAACAACTAACAGCAAATTAAATTCAATTAAATTAGGTGTGAAAAAAAAATATTTCTCAGAATTGCTACCATGTAGAATGTTCGGTCACTAATAAGGTTTCATTTTAGTTAGGATGCTGCCTTAGAAGGGAATGTAGGCAGCAATGTTGGTTTTGGAACAGAGCCTATATGTAAGCTTGAATATTCAACATAGCAGAGGACCATGTTTTATGAATCAGATGCATACATTTCCAGCAGAATCAAACTCTTTACGCAATAATTATTTTGGTCCCAGTTTCGTAAACTCTCTCTGCAGAGACTGTAGTTGTTAAAATATGATTGCAAATGAGACTTCTGGCAATGTCACCCCCTCAGTGTGCTTGTGTCAGCCGGCATTTGACGGCAGAGCTCACTGGGGTTCAAGGCTTAATCCACATTAGTGTATGTGTGAATAGTGCACAGTGGGCTGCTTATGAGACATTACAAGAATATCAGTATGTAGCCGTGGAGTACCACTGACATTCACGCACAAATACACACCATAACCCTGTTTGATACCAATTACTCTTGAGAAGAAATTATCTTCCATGAATGAGAGGAAATTATCATTTGTTTAGGAATAAAAGACTAGGCTAAAAGAAATGCTGTCATGGAGAAGAAAAACAGGGTCATTCCTTAGAACAGCAACAAATTGACAAAAAGATGACCGTGGAAAAACATTTTGCTCACTGGTAAACTCGGGTTCATTGGAGTTCAAGTGACGCCGTATGCGTGAATGCTGAATGTTACATCGAGTGAATGTTTTTTGCAAATCAAATATGCGTGTCACTACTGTCACATTGATATAGTTGGTAACTTTAAGTTTTATGGATTTTGAGTTCTCATAAAAGAAACATAAGAGCAGGCATGTGTCCACTGACTCACACTTTCAGACACACACATATACACACTGCTCTATCTCATGGCTCCATGATAGGATAACAGTGCTGATAGGTCAGCCATAAAATTGAACCCTGGTATCTAGGCCACTTTATTTCAAATGAGAAAAATTAAAAAAAGCTTTTTTGAGGGATTTCTAAACCAGAAGCGTGCACACAAGCAGACGTTCAGCACACAATATGAGTGTGTTGAATGAATCGGCACCGGTGCGTATGGGGAAGGATTTGTTGGAGCATTAAGCTGCCTGCACCCTCTCTTGTTATCGGTTAGGAGCCAGAGAGATTTGGGATAAGTGAATTCTGAGCAAGGCAAGAAGAAGAAATAGGCTCTCCCCCTTCTATTCACCTTCTTTCCATACATCACATCCACTTTTAGAACCAGAGTAGTTGTGATTAACCATGCAGGAGCTCATTAATGCTGATTGGCTGCTTCAAAGACATGCAAAGAGAGCTGATTGGCTCCTGGGATGGGTATGTTTCTGATGCACAGGTGGTAAACTAGTGCGGTAATAGCTTCCTAGCTAAAACGAGACAACCTTAAATTTAAATAATGACCTTTAAATGAGCTTTAGTCATAACCAAAGCTAAAATTTAGTTACAGTCCTTTCGGCCACTCTTTCAGAAGCCATCGGACAGGCTTGTGGGATATCAAAGGCAGAGAAGGATATTCTCTTATATTTATTCCCTTACATTTTATTCGGACACAGCCACCGTTACATCAGCCCTCCATTTGAAATCCCCAGGAGTGTGCACTATCTGAAAAAGAAATCATTTTCATCTTTTAATCGCATTTTCTCTGAGGACTTCTTTTCTTTTTAGTGTGTAATTGCTTGTTAAATAAACAAGCAAAAAGCTACAAATCTTAAATGAGCAGCTGGCTCTTAATTAGCTCTTATGTTATGACATCCTTTGGCTATGATGGCATATTGCCACTTATAAATTCAGACAAAACTGCAGAAAAGATCATTTGTGAGTTGTCACACTACAAATTCAGACTTTGTACGCCACAGACTTTTTCAAACCCCATCTTCCACGGTGATCACGCACTTAACGGCATCCAGAGTCTCTTGCCATGGTCCGGTCCATCCGCTCTGACAGAATGTTGAACAAATGCATAATTCATTGACTGGTGTAAGAAGTAAGGTAATTATACATTTATCTCACAAATAATACTGCGCCTTAACGGTGCCTGTGACCTTGCAAAGAGATTAATGCCCTTTCGGACTGGCTCAGAATCGCTACGGAGCGAGAATTTATTCCTTGACAAGGAGAGGGGGAAAGAAAAGAGGATGGATTTTCTCTTTATGAGCATGAGATGTCATGGGGTTCCAGAAGGTCTTATGATTAAGTGTTAAGTTTCAAAACCTCATACTGAGGCATTTCAGTGGGGTTAAAGAAAGTCAACCTTAATGGAAATTACTTTCTTCACAAACTTTTAACAAGAAACAAGGGCACATGTTTGCACAATTGCAAAATGTGTGTAATTGATCTTTATCTTGTGTCCTGTCATAGGCCATCATGGCTCAGCTGCCTCAGGAAGAGAAGGCCAAGATTGCTGAACAGGTGGAGAGCTTCAGGCAGGAAAAGAGCAAACTGGACGCAGAGGTCGCCAAGTGGGACGACAATGGAAATGACATCATCGTGCTGGCCAAGCAGATGTGTATGATCATGATGGAGATGACTGACTTCACCAGGTACCTCAGTTCACATGTCAACAATGAGAATGCTGGAAATATTTAAGAGATAACAAAGCCGGAAGGTCTCATCATTTTGTGATAATATTGGTACATTATCCTACAAATAAATGCATTATATTGAAATATTAAGAGCAAAGATCAAATATACATTCTTTAAGTCATTATATAAAAATATTTCATCAGAATGAAGCCATGTGGAAGAGTATTATTTATTATTTAGGTTACTTGCTCTAGCTGCTTCAAATCTGTTGGCATATTCAGGGGTCTTGCTTGCTTTCATGCTCTGTGCAGTTTGCTTTCTGCCTCGTTGTAAAGAATAAGCTAATCGAGTAACAATCTGGGTTTTTGTGCTACCGCAGGGGCAAAGGGCCTCTGAAGAATTCTTCTGACGTGATCAATGCTGCAAAGAAAATCGCAGAGGCCGGATCCAGAATGGACAAGCTTGCCCGTGCCGTGGCTGACCAGGTCAGAATACCCTTTTATTCCCCATTTGTCTGTGAGGATGTGAGATCAAAGCCCTGGGTTGTGTTTAAAATAATGAGCTCCTATGAGGTTTTGAATTTATTATTAGATGAGCACCATCTTCAGAACCTGCTGACTGACACTTTTTAATGTTTAATCAACTGTACTCCTTGTAAAGTAAAGAAAGTATAAGGATGCGCTTATGAGTGCGTCAGTTTGCATGTCTTGATGGCAGCTACTATACCATGCACTGTCTTTGCCTGTTCCTGCATGTAGTGCATTTTCATGTTCTCATAAAATATTATGCCCTTTTTTAAAAAAATGTAAGTCATACAAGTTAGGTTTATTTGCTCATAATTAAGAAGAGAGAACGACACCGGCTTCTGATTCAGTTTTATTTTGCTCTGAGTTAAAAGCATCAGAGCTTCCCATAACGCATGCTGCGATTTACTGTTACATGCAACAAAATAAACATATACTGTATACATGGTTTTGTAAGCTCATCGTAAATTACACAAATGCATACATATCCTGTGACAGCTATAATTTAAATGGACAAATAAATGCACAACCATTTGCATTTCTACGGCATTGAAATCATATATGAACTCACTGTTGCATCTATAATAACTAGGCTTATTTTGAGGTGTTTTTATAAGCAGTTAGATTGGTTATATTTAAGGAGCTTCAAAGACCTGTTATACTCACTGCGTGGATGAATCACATTTGTGTTGGAGGCTTGGGGTCTATGGAAGAAAACTTGAGATGCAGAAACTCTTACAAAGCAAATACAAACACTCATTGATGATCCGTTAATGCATCTCTCACTTACTGTATGAGACTTCACAGCTTGAAGCACCTGTCGTTTGAGATCAACCAACATGTGCTGTCATGAATTATTAAGCAAGATGTCTTCTCATAGGATGAGGACATGCAATCTCATGAATAATTATGAGACACCGGTGAGTCATAGGTGTAAGAAAACGCCACACCCTGTGACGTTGACATGAAGACAAATTCAAACCCAGGAGATGAAAAAAGCGCAAAAAAATCTATCCTCACAAATAAATCTAATGGATGGTAGCATTGTCTTCTATTATGTGCAACACACATACCTCTGTTAAAATGTCCCTGCCCACTTGGGTGAGAAGTGTGAAAGAGGACAAAGTTGGTAGTGAAGGCTGAAGGAGTTGAGTGGTTGTTTTTGGCTATCCATGTTTCAGTCAAAGGCAGAATGTTGAGTTTCAACTGACTGGTAAAGACAGGAATGAACTCAACTTTGTTGCTGGCCAACTGGCAGACCAACGAAGAGATCACAGGGCTACGATTTTTTTGTGTGCAAACATGTTTAGACTTGCACCTGTGATATACTACATGGATGTAGTGAGAGAACATGGCAAGAACATGACAGGAAACAAGAGAGTATTAAGAGATAAAGAATAATTAGCTTAGCATGCGGCATGTTGTCGCTGCTTAGTGGAGTTGTGCAGGTAGAGTCACAGGTTTTTACACAAGCTTGGTCTTCACACAACGAGGGATGCCACTACGGTGCTGACTGCTCAGTGAATACTTGTTCACTGATTACTTCACCTGACTCCACCTCCTTAATTAACTGCTACTCCAAAAGAACTGCTCTATTCTACCAACTAATTAACAGTCTTACCTTAGGGAAAAAAAGGAAAAAAAAAGTCCCTAATGTCACTAATCAAAGACACATCCTTAATGATATCTTCCAGCACAAAAATCAATTATTACTTGCTTTGTTACACTATAAAACATTCCATTCTGTTTAATAAAAAATATATAAATTGTTATCACAAAATGGAGCAGAAGGTGTGGAATCCTGCTTCTGAAAGATCAACATTAGGGAAGACTCTGACACTAATTAAACACACCTGAAACATCTAACCAGGGTCTTCATGATTGCTAAATAGGGGCCATTCTTACATTTGCAATCAAAATTATTCAGCCCTCTTGACCTGCAAGACATTTTGCTGCCGAGAACAACATTTTATCAAAACAATTCAAAAAAGGCATCAGTAAACTATTATAGAGAGTTTATTAATAGACATGTAGATTATTCTGAGAACGTAAAGTTAATGAAAAATGAGGGAGGGGAATAATAAAAAAAATCTAATTGGTTTTAAACATTCATTTGCAAAATTATTCAACCCCCACAAGTCAAATTTTGTGCAGCATCTTTTATTCTTTATAACCTCCAATAAATGCTGCCTGTCAGTGCTTAAAATCTTCTGTCCTCTCTCTACTGCAATCGTGGCCCATTCCTCGCTTGAAAAGCTTCCAGATCACTGATAATCTTTGGTTTTCACGTTAACACTTCTTTCTTCAAATTCCACCAAATATTTTCAATGAGATTTCAATCTGAAGACTGTATAGGTCACTCAAGAACATTCTACGGCTGATCCTTGACCCAAGCTTAAGTAGATTTGGATGTATACTTTGGGACGGCTGTTCGGCAGGAAAGTCTATTGATCATCAAGCCTCAGTCTCTGCACCGAAGGCATCACTATCTTTGCCAAATTGGCTTGATACTTTAAAGAATTCATGATGTCCTTCAAACAGTCAAGATTTCCACTTCCTGCAACAGCAAAGCATCCCCATAACAAGACTGGAACTGGACCACCTCTATGTTTGACCATGGAGATGGTGTTCTTCTGCTTATAAGCTTTTATGTTCTTCTTGGTGAAGATTGGCAATTGGCAAGATGTCCCAACATGAAGGCCATGCTTGTCTAGTGTTCTTATACTCTACTTTTTTTCTTTTTTTTTTCTCCTCCTTCCATCAGGTCATCTTGCAAGACTTTGGCTGTAAATTGAGGGTTTTTCTTAGTTACTCTGATCAAACATTTTATTCCCCTTAATAATATTGTGCCTTTTCTTTAACACCCTCAAAGTTTTTATGGTACAACAAATTGTATAATAAATAATTGTAACCAAAGTCAAAATGCATTATAATATTTGCAGATTCCTTGTTACTGTACATCTGAAATTGGTTGTTTATCATTTGTTTTAATGCATTATACTTTCTAAAGGCATAACATAAGTATTATAATGTATTATAACTGTGGTTAAAATTATTCATGAGACCATACAATGCATTATTAGATGCATTACAAGGCATAAATAATGCATTATATATAAAAGATTGCAAGTAAAGTGTTACCGTTTTTTTGTATTTAAAATAAGTCTAGCTAAGTTGCATGTACAAAATATGATAGCACTCTACAATTATGATAGAATATACGAAAATTTAATTTACAGCATGTGATGTGCATTCCTTATTCATCTGTTTGTAGAAGTAGATTTAAAACAAACTCTTGTTTAATATTTTTGTAGAAAAGGTACATTGCCATATTGCTCGACCAAAGTGACTTGAACTCATCTGATGTCGTAATTACTTCACAACTCATTAATACAAATTTCCCAGAACAACTAGGGAACACACCATTAGCTCTAACTCTACAGGCAGATTTATTTGATCAGGGATGGAGCTAAACTCTGCAGGAAAGTGGACCTCGGGGTGCCAGAGTTAGTCCTGTTTTAGGAGCTAAACGTTGCTGGAGATTGGTCCTCCAGGAGCATTGAACACCCCTGAGCTATAATTAATAAAGTGTCTGAGCTTGACCAGTCTGGTATACCTGTTTAGAGACATATTTCCTTAAATTACATTAGCACATTCATTGTCAAAAGGGTACTGCGTAATAGGAATGACCCTTTTGTTGTCATCAACACTGGGACACTGATCAAAAAGATATGAGAAGCTTGAAACTTGCTGTGTCACCACTGGCCAGGCCTCATGTTGTTTTTGTTGTTTTCTTGCAGTATTTCTTTCCCCTTAGATAAAGGGAAAGAGTGAGGGGGAATCTGATCACACTGCTGATCAGAGTGTAATCCGAGTGTACAAGCACATCGAGACGGCCAGACAGTTCCTGCTTTTCAAAACAGAACACCCCTCCCTTTAGGTCAATGTGTTCCTCCCATAGCAACGATCCATCCTCTCTAAAACCAAATATAACACACATGTTGTGTATATTGGGTAGTCTGAACAGGTGGCTTGACATGTCCCTTATCAAACCCACTAACACAGTATTTACATCTAATGGCCATCTGGGGTTCTCAGGACGCATCAAGGGACCGCATTCATTTCAGAAAGAATCTCTGAGTAGGCGGTGTTAAACAGAACCGGGTGCTCAATAATCAAGCTGTTCCTCAGTGCTGGAAAAGACAAAACAATGTAGAAACAAAGAACTTTGAATGGTTTGGTACATGTAAAATGATAGAATATCTTACTGCCATGGTTGTCAAAACAACTATGCTAATTGAAGCTATTCATATAACAATTAAAATATATTTCAAAAGGAAGGATGTATTTTAGTGCAAATATCTGCCTAATTAAGTTATATTCTAGCAATTGACAGGTTAACTAGCATGGACTGGACATGGACGCAACTGGAAAGAAAATGTGACCCTGACTACACAGAATTTGTAAAATTCAATGTTAGTTTTTTTGGCAAAAATGTCATTATGTTGTTGAAACTTTGCAGGTCTGCAGATATTAATACATTTAAATGATTTCAAGACATTTTTTGTTTACTTTTGTAAACAATTTTGTTGGATTGCAAAACCACTGCCGTTTAGCGCTGCCAGGCTGGGTCGCAATGGTGTATGTGTTCACGACAGCAGTCAGCCCTCCTTAGAAACACACTCTTACAACTCCTGTAACTGCTGCACTTGACATGGCAGACCTAAAGCTGCTGGGCCCTGGAGGCGAGAAAAGAGGGTTCTCCATTTCTCCACTTTCCCCTTGCCAGTCTCCAGCACAGCGAGAGGTTGCTTCCTGCAGAGAGACACTTGAACGCTAAACACTAAGGATGTTACAGCTGCTCAGCCATGTCAAAGATAAAGCAGCTTCAACTGTTAATAATGTGTCTCATCAGTCTTTTTCACTCAAAGTTCATGTGAAGCTAGGGGAGAAAAAAAATTTAGCCAACTATATTACAACTTCTGACAGGACTTATTGCTTTATGCAAAGTCACTGAGTTAACCGCTGCGTCTTGGCATTCAAGGTGCTATGTGTTTAAAATTATTCATCCAAAAAATCAACGTTAAATGGGACAAGCTCATGTATTTCTTCAAAGGGGAGACAGAAATGGCACACAAAATAGGGCCTGTTCTTACATATAAATGCAGTAGATGGACATAAGTAGATTGAAACTATCTAGAAAAGTAGGCAACCAGTAATAGTGATTTAATCTGACTGCTCAAATTACAGTTTTGATGCCTTTAAGAAGATAAAATGCTTAAGATCAGATAAATATACTTGTAGGACAGGAGTATGCTGACAAATTTAGGATATGTGTGCTTTCAAAGAGTTAACTGCAGGATTTTTTTTCACATTGTAGCAAAACAGACTTAAAATACTCTGTCATATTTTTTGTCATAGAGACAGAAGTAATATATCAATTGAAACTATAGAATGTCTTCTTTTATTTGTGTACACTTAGAGTAACAACAAAATGTTGTGCTTTTTGCAAAATAAAGAAAACTAACATGATGCGTGATCTCTCGTCTCCCTCTGAACGAAGTCCAATCTGATAGTTCTCAGAAAATGAACTGTAACTTAGTGAATACTAATCACGCAAAAATGAGACTTATGTCTACAGAAACGTTAAAATGTCAGGTTTTAAAGTCAAATCGAAAACAAAAATTCTCTGTTTATGTAATCTGTATGAAAAGAGAAATATCAGACGTCCGTGAGTCAGCTCATTATCCACTAATTTGGCTATGCCCACGGAGCGAGCGCTCTATTCAGAGGCAATACATGTATACATCGTCGCAATCGTGTATTTATTATCTTCAAAAGTGTCTATCTGCGTGTTATAGCCATGGTTACAGCGATCTCTGGAAGCCCCTGTTAGTTCCTGGAATGTCACATGGTATGCCTGTTCTTCATCACGAGTCATTTGTGGACTAAATGTGCACAGAGAGCCCTCCGGCTGCAAGAATGAATTGAAAACAGTACATCAGAGTATCCAGCGCTCATAGTGATGACAATAAATATTGAATAAATATTACCTCTCTGTATAGAAAACTGATATACATATGAGAATCCATCAATATTTTTCCATATGTGCATGCTTTTAAGCTAAAAGCCAATATGAAATGCCATAGAGGTAACATGAATGTTCAGATGCTTTGCATCACAGAAATACATTATATTTTAAAGTATATTAAAATAGAAAACCATTATTTTAAATTGTAATAATATTTCACAGTATTGCTGTTTTTTCTGTATTTTTGATATAAAGCATGATGAACATAAGACTTCCTTTAAAAACATTATAATAGTAATGCATCCAATCTTTTGGCTGGTACTGTAATTTAAACTATAATAGGCCTATACAAAATTTTCTTCACATGATGTGCAATTATACATGCATGCATGAGATTACAAAAATCATGTTTTCTGTCAAGAGTGGACATTAAATTGAATGAATGAATGAATGAATGAATGAGGCATTTATATAACGCTTTCCTATGTACTACTGTACACCCAAAGCGCTTTACAATCATATCAGGGGTCTCTCCTTATGATTAATATTAATGCACATTAATTAATATTAATGTATTAATATTAACGTTAATACAGCTGATATGATCCTGTTATCAGAGGTAAAACAGTGAAAGTCAGTTAAATGATGTAAACACGTGCATATCATGAAAACTGGTCTGATCTCAATGAAAAGTCTGCACACATTGCCAGTTATTTTATGCAAAAGCCCTGGCTTATGATTATTGAGTAGTTTGTGACTGCAGGAAGGTTACCCAGCAACATCATCAAGACCTAATTAATATTCATGAGATAAGAAATATCATCCATGGTTTCAAAACTTTTCAAGGAAATTAAGGAAGTTTAATTTACTGTGATATGGGCTGGTGTCCATTATGAAATGTTTCTTCAAACCCAAATGGGTAAGAAGTAATTTCTATTTCATTTTGCTTGTTTACCGATATGCTGTATATTTATGTGTACAGTGTTCCCATTAACAGGATAAACAATTGTGAGCGGGAGATTTACGAGATTTAGCCAATATGAGATGATGACAAACCCCTGAGTCATCTTCAAGATGGAACTAATTTCATCTTCAGTCATCATCACTTTACCACCCTCCCCTCATCTTTGCTCTACACAGTGAATATGTAAAGGTCATATCTCTGCTATGTATTCCCATCTCTTTTAGTGTCCGGACTCAGCCTGTAAGCAGGACTTATTGGCGTATCTCCAGAGAATCGCCCTCTACTGCCACCAGCTCAACATCTGCAGCAAGGTCAAGGCTGAGGTTCAGAACCTGGGAGGAGAACTCATTGTTTCAGGGGTAAGACATACGTATTGTGTTGCTATTTAATTATGTACATGAGGTTTGCAGTGTTGCAAGAAGGGGAATATATTTTTGCATTCTGTATTTATTATTAAATGTTATATTAATATTAAATGTTAAAATTTATTTATTTATTTAAAAAAAAAAGACACCACAGAGCCTGATGTCTAATCACAACCTGAAAGTGTGATACTTACTGTGTGGCTTTAGTCTGACTAAAATCATACCAGTCTGGTTTTTGTGAAGTTGGACTAACAGACCTACATAACGGGCATGACAATCAGACAACAATTGGTTTAATCCATCAAATATCCAATTAGGGTCATTTATACTTTGACAAATAGTTGAAGACTGTAGCACAATTATGCAAAAACTGATTTAATTTTTTTCAAATACTATGCATTTGGCTCAAAACATTTTATTATTAATAGCTCATTCCATACTGTATATAGCCATATTTCAATCATTACAACTCTCTGGACAGCTGATGTTAAAGGGTTAGTTCACCAAAAAAAGGAAATTTCTGTCATTAAGTACTTACCCTCATGTCATCCTAAACCCGTAAGAAATCCGAGGGTTTCTGAACCACACATAGGCAGTAACGTCATTGCACCTTTTGAGGTCCAGAAAGATAGTAAAGACAGCATTAAAATAGTCCATGTGACTACAGTTCTCCTATGCTTTTGACATAGCGAATACAGTGCAGTGCTTCCGTGTTCTACGTCCGAAC
This sequence comes from Anabarilius grahami, assembly GCA_003731715.1. NCBI lineage: Eukaryota > Metazoa > Chordata > Actinopteri > Cypriniformes > Xenocyprididae > Anabarilius > Anabarilius grahami. The sequence goes on from RJVU01071404.1 coordinate 985,046, forward strand.
GCCGACTCATTATTGGCCAGCTGCTGCATCAGCATCACACACGTGTAGTGGTGCTCACATGTACAGCGTCGGCCAATACTTAGCCAGCGTTCGGAAAATGAGCAAAGGTCTAACGGGTTTGGAACGACATGAGGGTGAGTAATTAATGACAGAAATTTCATTTTTGGGTGAACTAATCCTTTAATGGATATAAAAATTTATTAGATCTTGGTGGACTAGATTTGCTACGCATGTTGCTGCTGCAGAGCAATTCTAGACTCTCTACTGCCAATAGATAGACACTCTGCTGTGAGCATGTAAGATATGCTGCTGCTGCTGCATGAATAGGCACATAAATCCTGTGGCAATTCTAGACAGGTGGAGCTGGGGGAGGAGGAGGGTTTCAGAGGAACTCTGTTAGCACATTGCAGGACTAGCTTACAACAAACATTGAACCAGACTATTTAAATGTTGAGCATGCAAACTCATTGGCTGCAGAATCAGCAGAGGCCAATCGATGTGACTAAATGATCTGACTGCTAACAAATTGCATGTAATGGAGCTATCAGTCTGCGGCAAGTTTCATGTCTGAACAACTGTTCACTAAGTACAGACACTAACCTGAATGTTCTCTTCCCCGCTGCCTCATATGCAGCTGGACAGTGCTACATCCCTCATCCAGGCAGCCAAGAACTTGATGAATGCCGTGGTCCTCACGGTCAAGGCTTCCTACGTAGCTTCCACCAAGTACCAGAAGGTGTACGGCACAGCAGCAGTCAATTCCCCAGTGGTTTCTTGGCGTATGAAGGCCCCGGAGAAGAAACCCTTGGTGAAAAGAGAGAAACCGGAGGAGTGCCAGACCCGTGTCAGGCGAGGCTCGCAGAAGAAACACATCTCCCCCGTCCAAGCCCTCAGCGAATTCAAGGCCATGGACTCCTTTTAACTCTGCACCACAGATGCCCAAAACTCCTCCTCCTCTTCCTCTCTTGATTTCTTCTCCTCTCCTTGTTACGGCTTATTTTCTCAGAGCTGTATCTTGTTCCATGCAGCAACGTGTGTGTATGTGCCCAGTAAATGTCTGTGAGTCGGAGGGTTTGGCTACCCATCCTCTTCGAACCAAATTCCGCTGTAAATGAGAAACAAACAAACTCATGAAGCAGACGTTTACAGTGTGGGCTGGGGTACAATTCATGTGGTGTTCGTTCTCGCTGACTGGCCATATATACACAGAGATATTAAAGAATATAATCTATGGTATAGTAGTGTCAGCCCTAACCGAGGCAGAGGTGCTGCTTTCCTTCCTTATAATTTTGTATTATTATTATTATTATTATTTAAAATTAATATGACCCATAGTAATAGGAATAACTTATGTTGAAGCATTTTCTTTCTTCTTCCCAGTTATCCATATCGTGACCTGATACACTAGTTTTTGCATTTAAAAATCCATTTCTTTAATTATATTACTGTATCACTAACCATGGCAGCCAGGTTTGCTATAGTATTACATTTAGAAAAGGACTAGTTGTGTGGTTTGCTCAGAGACTAGTAGAATCCTGCATACCTTTATAGTCCCGATTCTCTAATAAACCTTGCAACTGTGTGTGCCGAGTCGAGTTCTTTTCCTGTCTGTTCCATTCAACTTCATGATGTTTTAGCAAACGTACCAGGTACCTAATGTACTATATTTGATGGTGCAAACACATTTTCCAATTAATGAATGCTAAGTAATGAATACTTACTGTGTGTTTGACATACAAGATCTTCTATCAAGCTCATATCCATCACCAAACAAGTTTTGTGTTTGTCACACACAGTGTTCTGAAATTGCTTATCTGTGTCCGTACACATCTTGGTGAACAAGGTAATCACAAATAAAGTTTGCTGTTGTTGGCAAGACTTTAGTAAGAATTAGTGTTAAAAATAAGTCGGCATGAAATTGAAATTCATCCTTTTTCTGAGTTTCTAAAAGGTCCAGTGTTCCTTTTATGTAATAATCTCAGGGCTGCATTTTGCTGACCAGGATGAGAAAAACAAGCCTGCGGCTCACAAAGTTTTTTTTTTAACTGACAAGAAGGTAAGTATGTCAACGCCACACTGCGACCCCCTCCTGACTTCATGTGCGCTGAAGACTTCCCTGCCATTTCTCAGGTTTTAATACAGTGACCTTTGCCTAATGAAAGGATTAGCTGCCAGACTGCTATGCCAATATCTGCCATTTAGCTTAATTAAAATCTCCTTTAGCCACCACTTTTCACAACATACAACATTACTGAACACAGAACAATGTCTCAAAGTCTCAGTTCAAATGGATTCCAGAACAAACAGGTAACAGCATACACGCCACATAATTCTACAAGGTGAAGAGTGTAATTTTTGGCATCTAGCAGCACCACAAGAAAAATAACTCAGTTATGTTGTCTTCTATTATATGACAAATGACGGTAGAGCTAGAACTCTGAACATGATGTTGTCAGAACGCTTCAAAAGCAGCAGACAGAGCTTTTAAGAGCCCTCCCAAAAACAAAGTATTTACAGCAGTGATGACAGTAAACAATGCATAACATATGCACTGTTAATAAGTATTTCTCAGGACTTACTTATGCAATTATACTGCAATAATTGTGACCGAATTACTAAACACACATTTTGTCAAGCTTGACAGAAATGTTAAAAATGGGCAAAATATGCTGCTGCTTCTTATTTTTCTTTTTTTAGAAGAAGAAGAAGAAGGCCATTTGGTTGGCTTCATTGGTTGGTTTCATAATATTTACACTTATTTGCACTTTTTGGGGAAATTTTAAAAATGTTTCAGCTGTCTCTGCATGTTGCTATAGGACTGAGAAAATATTTTAACATTAAAAAAAGTGCACACTTCATCTTTAGCTCTGCAACTGAAAAATGATTATACATGAAGGTCAGATCGTGGTTTCAGATAAGATATTATTCAGGCTTTAGTTTACCTCAACACTGGATATAAACAAAAGCAGAATGGAGATAATTTCAATCAGATTCACACACGCTAAATGGCAGTACTTGAATGAGCTTCAGGCCATGATAATTCTCTTTAAAGCACTGCCATCTTATGCAAAAGGAATTTTTGAATATGCTGTTGCATATTTAATGGCCAACTTGTTTCACAGATGTTTCTCCAGACATCCGTACCTCATAAGAGTGATTCAATTACTATTTCATCAAATCGCTCACATCTTTTGTTTTTATAATACGATATGCAGCTCATAGCAAAGCTTTGATGTTCAAATGAACTGCACTGTACCTACAAGTACAAGTAGAGCCCTGTAGAAAAGTAGACATCTTACGACATCTACACACATGTGTTTAAGGGAAACACAACACTAGAGATTGCATTAATATCAGTTCAACATCTAAAATGGAGACCAGGCCAAATCTCAAGGCTGCTCAAGAGTCTTCCCGTATTCCGCTCACAAAGTCAATTTGTATACAATCTCCGGTGCACTACTTTACTGAATCTCCATTTAGACATTTTAAGGGCAACCTTTAAAAAAAAACCAGGCTGCAAGAAAAATGGTGCTCACAGGGCTTTCTGACAAAATGAGCCCCAGTCAAACTGCAAATAATAAGACCAGCTGCTGTGGGAAATGCTTACCTAAATGATCATTACCATGATTGGAGGGAAAATCAGAAAGACTTATTCTGTACCACAATCTGAGCACCATGGACCTGACATTTACAGACCTGTGATTGGCCACAGCATGAAACCTTTTTAAAACTGAAAAGAACAGAGTAGTAATGCCATTAAAGACACAAAATAGTGGAACATTCTGTTCTCACCGGTTCAGGAAGTTCACTCAACCATATCCACCCTGGCAAGTCCTTGAGACAACCATAGAAGAACCATTCTTCTCCCGCTGTGGACTCCAGTGCCAAATGAGAAGGGCTTTTCTTTGTTTACTCCATGTCTTCTTCTTGGTCCAAATGTGCTTGGCTGCATATTTTAGTACGCAGTCATTTTGAGCACATCCTCAAACTTCTGGTTTAAACACATTTCTGTTCTCAGTAGAACTCCTAGATTAGAAAAAGTGTATGTTTGCTAATGCATTTGCTCAGTAACATTTCAGGAAATGTTATTTTAGTTTCTATAATGATGGTCTCTCATATGGAAAAGGCTACTTTCACAAAGAGAAAAGTTTTGTTTCCAACTTCTTGACTGTTTCCAATGTGTCTTTTGTATGCAATGTTACAAGTTAGTAGATGCATTTTCCCTAGAATCTTTTTCTAACCTGTATGACTATGATTTTGTGCTAATATTTCCAAGGTCTTACTATTACAACCAGTTCATAATCTATTAATCTGATGAATCATCTTCGTATCATTTATTTTAATTAATTCAAGTTTATTTATAATACATTAAATATTAAAAATGTATTAGTAAATGTAGAATTTATTTTTTATAGCATTTATTAATCTTGCTTAGTTCATAATACCTAATGCACTGATCTTCATCATCAAGATTTTTTATTCCAGTCATCATACACATTTACATAATTATAAAAAAAAAAAATCAGGGCTGTAAAGCAATTAAAATTTTTAATCGAATTAGTTACATGATGTGGTGATTAATTAATCGCAAAATAATCGCACATCAAATTTGCCTGAGAAATTACTCCCAAATGAAACAGTAAAGTCATTATTGTGTAAAGCATCAAATAGACATTACAAAAAGTAGCTTCAGCAAGAAATATTTTTAACATTTTTAACATAGAAAAGATTACGCATTCTCTTTTGGACCATGAGGGTGAGTAAATGATGACTGAATTTTCATTTTTTTGGGTGAACTATACCTTTAATTTTAGTTTTAATTCGTTTTTTAATTACTATAGAAATATGATTTTATTATTATTTTATGAAATTTTACTCTAAATTAGAAACTAAAACTGACAGTAGGTGGTGGTAAAAGACTTAATGATTAAGTCATTGAGTCACTCATTCAATTTGATTCGTTCGAACGGCTGATTCATTCAGGAGTGAAGAAACTGGTTCTCTTTATGAATGGTCCATTGAACCATTAGGCTTGATGGGCTTGTAGTGGCTATGTTGTTCAGAGATGAACAGTTCTGTTTTGTTTTTATATTTTCATTGGCAAAACTGATCAAAACAGAGAATATTGTGTCTAAAATATCACAATATTAAGTTATTATTTATTGAACTGTTGTATAAAATCAGTATCACATTTGCACTTGTGCTATTCTGGAAAGAAAAACAGCACTTGTGTGATATTACCCTTGTTGCTCATGATAAAGCTCAACTATACCACATATGATGTACAGTGCTCAGCGTAAATGAGTACACCCCCTTTGAAAAGTAACATTTTAAACAATATCTCAATGAACACAAAAACAATTTCCAAAATGTTGACAAGACTAAGTTTAATATAACATCTGTTTAACTTAAAACATGAAAGTAAGGTTAATAATATAATTTAGAGAACAACAATTTCAGTTTTACTCAAATTAGGGTGATGCAAAAATGAGTACACCCCACTGAAAGTCTCTGGAGCAAAGCTACTGAATTATGATTAAGGGTCACCCATAGCATCTTGGTTCTAACATCACACTCTAAATGGGTTAAAATGGCTTCTTTTTTTTTTTTTTTTTTTTTG
>RJVU01071404.1:990699-1003140 GCA_003731715.1 Anabarilius grahami
CACATGATCAACAACAAAAATGCATATAATGATTCAAACCCATCAGCCCAAAAGAAGTAGGACATGAATCCATTATTTAGGTTAATTCTTAGTACCTACATGTGACTGAGTTACCGGCATACACTAAAATCAACAGGTTTTTCAGGGCTGTCTGTGTATTATGAAGATAAAAACAGCCTGTAAACATGCAGCTCTAATAGCTTCTTTGTTCCTGAGTGGAGGCACCACTAGATTACAGCCAGAGATGATATATTCTCATAAATGAGATACAAGGCTCCTTATCAGGATGTCATTTATATCCTTTCTTATCACTCTTTTTGAAACCTATTCTTAGGGGAGCTTTACATTCTCAAGTCCATTAGTAAAACAACCTATCAGGGTAAAGATAAAGGTCATCGTCAATTACTGTATCAAAGCCTCATTCATTTTGAATTAAACTAAACTATAGCATTTGTGGTGGAAGTACATAAGATTCGCCAGATTCTTGACTAAATGCAGTTGGAACTGTTTCAGCTACCAAAGACATGCTGACCTTCAAATGACAAATATTTAACACATTGAGCAACGTACAGTATGCTAGCTCCAAAAACGACTAAAATATCAAGAAGCCACCTAGATTACCTGGGGCATTGTTGTGTATCAACCATGAAAAAGATGATTTGCCACTTCACCGTGGAGGACTTGTTTCATCCAATGGATGTCAAAAAGAGCTAAATTCAAATTAAATGTTTGCTGCCTGCAGATAAGGCAGTGCAGAGACAGGGGCTTGTTAAACCGAGCGCTATCTCCCACAGAATTGAGCAAAGGATATTAAAGAACATCTATTATGAGCTTTCACAACATGCCACGCATCCTGGTGTAAAACCTTCCCCAGCACACTCGCATGCTTTCATGAGGTGAGATTCAATTCTATGTGAGACGGAAACAGCGGAACAAGTGGTAGACAAATGATTTAAATACAATGGAGTAAGAATAAAGCTGTAAAGAGTGAGAAAAGACCTTACTATACTGTTACAGGGTGTGAGGTTGAGAAGTGCGGCAAACTAACGTACCAGACATATGCTAGGAGAACGGCGCAAGATAATGCCACAGTAATATATAGAGAGAGAGCTTGAATGTGCGTGTTTTGGATATTCGACAGCAGTGTTAGGACTGTGATGCACTTGATTTGAAAATGTGCACCTGCGGTACGGAAGGCCAGCTTTAATTTGACTGCATTTACATCCATAAACCGTGAACTGTGTAGAAATTACACCCTCATTTATTCACAACCCAAAAGTAATTGGACAGTCGGCTGATCTGTTGTGTCCTAGCCAGGTGTGGATCATAGCACAATTCACTGCACAATTGGCAAGGGTGTGATTTCTTTTTTTGGTCTTCTGCCACTTCTAATGATGAGAGAGGACAAGAAATGGGGAATGAGATCATAAAATGACATGAGCTGGGCATGAACTCGCATTGCCTGCATTAGCAACATGTCTTGACTTGTCAGAGCACATGCGGCTACTGTTAAACCAAGGCTCAGGGCCCCGTTGCATGAAAGCCCTTGAGTTAAGAAAACCCTAAGTTATAAGGTTAAGGGAACCCTTAGTGAAACATGGGTTGCAAGAAAAAACTTGAGGGTCCACTTAAGGAACCTTAAGGCTGTCATTAAGTATTTTGCCTTAGTAAAATCATTAGTAACCATTTAGCCATAAAAAAATTAAGGGACCAAAATAGGCCCTGTAAGTCATCCGCTGAACTCAACCGCAATGGATGATTTCGTTTTAATTGAGAAGGAAGAAGTACTGACTTGCATTTAGCAATCAAAATAAACCTGTTGAAGACGAAATAGTGCGCATTGTCAAAAATAAAATGGAATGAACAACGAAGTTTTCATTTTTTTAATCACTTCCACTGTGCGCTTAAATTCATTTTCATGCCAGGCTTGTGAGCAAGAGTGAATGATTATTGTGACAGGCTTGGGTGTTTTTCCTGTCTTCTAAAAGAATAGCTTTTTTTTGTCCTTGGTCCAGTACGGTTTAGATTTCTTGTTTCCAGTACTGTAAAAAGACATTTAGCACACAGGACTAGGCAACGCGCCGCATGGCGGCTTGGACACCGAACATCGGATGCGTCATTTTGACGTGTGGTTAAGTATGGTGTCCCATACTCTGCATTTCACCCATCCAAGTGCACACACACAGAAGTGAACACACACACCATGAACACAAACCCGGAGCAGTGGGCAACCATTTTTGCGGCGCCCGGGGAGCAATTGGAGGTTAGTTGATGCAGCTTTTTTTACACAATTTTGACAAACTAACAGTTTATTGGCCAGATTTACCAAACGGGGCAAATTAGCGTGAGAGTGCAATTCCACAAATGCTCAGATGGGAGTGACAAGTTTTGCGCGTGATCTACTGCTGACGCGCAAATTAAAGAACACAGACTCAGTCAAATCATTTACATAATGACCAACGCAATCTAACAAGAGCCGCGCAAATTAGCATTGGGTCGCAAATAAGCAGAGCTGATGATCATCATGTGCGGGTCGACACAGGCGCAACTTGTTATATGTAATCTGACCAACACGTACACATATATAATANNNCGTTTTATATATATATATATATATATATATATATAGGCCAACATGGCTTGGCAAATGATATGTTCGGATAACGTCTCCCTCTGGCATTCCAAAGAAATTAATACGAGTGGAAAATATTTTCTCCCTTCCCGTACTCTCTGTTCTCTGTGGTGTCTCCTCCTAGCAGCAACAATTGCAGCCATGGGTTAAGACATGCTTTTTTTGGGCGTTAAATAATGGCGCAAAAAACAGTAAATTGACTTGCGCAATCATTAGTAAATCGCGTTGCGTGATTCATTTAAATACTCTCCTCCCATAAATTTTGCATCTGAAAGGGAAACTCCTACAAATAGGTGCAAAAACAACTCAGTCCATGCCTTTTCAGCGCTAATTTTGCACTGTGTGTCTTTAGTACATCCCAACAGTAGTTTTTTAAAGCCAAAAGAGGGTTTGCGCTGGTTCAAGCTGTTGGTTGGTAAATTTGGCCCTAAGCCCGCAAAAATAATATACAAAATAATAACAGAAATAAATTTGCCATTGCTACAGATATATTGGCTTTGCTACACATCCCAATGTTATTATTGTTAACTAAAACTAAAACTATTTAAAATAGTTTTTGATAATTGAAAGCTGAAACAAAATAAAGTATAAATAGCAAATAAAATCTTAAACATTTATTTCAGTTACTTGCCAAGGCAACATTTCTAATATTTGTTTAAGTTGAAATACTAAAACTACTAAAAAACAAAAATAAATGAAAACAATAGAAATATAAAAAAAAATTGCAAAAGCACATTAACTAACTAACTAACTAACTTTATATATATATATATACATACACACACACACACACANATAAAATCTTAAACATTTATTTCAGTTACTTGCCAAGGCAACATTTCTAATATTTGTTTAAGTTGAAATACTAAAACTACTAAAAAACAAAAATAAATGAAAACAATAGAAATATTAAAAAAAATAGCAAAAGCACATTAACTAACTAACTAACTAACTTTATATATATATATATACATACACACACACACACACACACATACATATAACCGTTGAACTTCAGCAATAAACCTCAACATTTTAATTAGGTTAAACATGGTACAGTATCTGAGGTGGTAAATGTCAAGATATTTGTGGCCGACAGAAGAACACTATCGTTTGTGAAGTGAAATGATGAGTGGTGAAAAATGCACACCTGCATAGCCACTATACACACGAATCATATGAAAATTGCATGGCACAGACATGATGCAGACACACATTTACAAGATTACAAAGATGCAAACGTCAGCATGCAGAACAAAGGAGGGTGATGATTCGTAGCCACGGGGGGAAAGTAATGATCAAAGAATTATCTATAATGGGCAGAGAACACACAGTAACTCCAAACAAAAGGTGTTAATCACAGTGACAGCCTTGTTAGGCATAGTGTGTTTATAGGAGACACCAGAGAGAAGTTACCTATTAAACTCCAAAAATATTGTAATCTTCATACCCAAATTAACAACTTGATGTCTACTGACCTATTAACACTTGGTATTATTTCCTGAGTGAGGTCCATAATTACACTGCACAGACAACCCGTTAATGAGAGCACAATTACTGTCCAACTCTTGCTCTGCTCTAAGTCATCACCACTAAAGGTTGTACAGCAGATAAGTGGCTATTTATGACTGACTAAACATTAGGTACACACACTCTCAGTGCAGGTCAGAGGTTCAGTCCCTCCGTTGAAACCCTGCATAATGAAATAATCTTCCAAAATTAAAATTAAGTCAAATAATTAATGGCTGCCATTAAACCTGGAGCGAGGTTCCCATAGAAAGTCATCTGTTTGTTTGTTGATGAGGGTTCATATAATGCTTATGAATTCAGAACACTTAGAGCAATATATGCCTGTTTGACCCTGTGCCATGCATCGATGCAAGGTCAAAATATTGTGTGGTTGTAGGGACACGGCCTACATTTTTATTAATATAGTGAAGTACAGAGTCAATACTGTTGTAAAGAATAGTTCTCTCTTGAAAAAAAGAGAGAGAATTCAAAACAACTACACTGGACAAGGATATATATATACATTTAGGAAGGCCATGTTTTTATTCTTTGGTTGTAAGGCTGTATATACAGTTGCAAGAATAAGTATGTGAACCACTTGCAGAATCTGTGAAAATGTGCAAAATTTTAACAAAATAAGAGAGATCGTACAAAATGCATGTTATTTTTTATTTAGTACTGTCCTGAGTAAGATATTTTACATTAAAGATGTTTACATATAATCCATAAGACAAAAAAATAGCTGAATTTATTAAAAATGACCCAGTTCAAAAGTTTGTGAACCATTGATTCTTAATACTGTGTGTGGTTACCTGGATGATCCAAGACTGTTTTTTTGTAGTGTGATGGTTGTTCATGAGTCCCTTGTTGATTCTGAGCAGTTAAACTGAACTCTGTTCTTCAGAAAAATCCTCCAGGTCCCAAAAATTATTTAGTTTTCCACCATCTTTTGCATATTTGAACCCTTTACAACAGTGACTGAATGATTTTGAGAATCCATCTTTTCACATGGAGGACAACTGAGGGACTCAAACACAACTATTAAAAAAAGGTTCAAAGTTCACTGATGCTCCAGAAGGAAACACGATGCAATAAGAGTCGGGGGGTGAAAACTTTTGAACAGGATGAAGAGGTCCAAATTTTTCTTATTTCACTTGAATATAATTTTTTTTCATTTAGTACTTCCCTTCGGAAGCAACAGAAGATACTTGCATGTTTCCCGGAAGACAAATTAAGTACAATTTACCTTTACCTCTTCAAATTCCAAATGTTTTCACCCCCCCGGCTCTTAATGCATCGTGTTTCCTTCTGGAGCATCAGTGAATGTTTGAACCTTTTTTAAAAGTTGTGTTTGAGTCCCTCAATTGTCCTCAGTGGAAAGAGTAACCACACACAGTATTAAGAATCAATGGTTCACATACTTATGAATGGGGTTATTTTAATAAATTCAGCTACTTTTTTGTCTTGTGGATTATATGTAAACATCTTTTATGTAAAATATCTTACTAAGGACAGTACTAAATAAAAAATAACATGCATTTTGTATGATCTCCCTTTTTTTCTTAAAGGCTCACAATTTACAGATGCTTTTGTTCAAAGCTTATAAATGAGGAAAAATATGAGAAATGTAACAATGGAGCAAACATATTAGCAGAAAAGTTGTGTTAAAAAGAGCATTTTACTCTCGGCTTCAATTTATTTGTTCTGTTAAGTGAAAACTGATTCACAGGGGGGGGAATGAATGAACAACATTCATTTATTCAGTTTTTAGTATTCATACAACTACTGCTAAAAAAAAAGTTCTAAAAAACATTGTTCTGTTATGCTGCTGTTACAAAAAAATATAAATTTTTAGTGAAATTAGTTAATGAAACTTTCCATGGTTCAGTTTGGGAAATAGCTTTTAGCTTAAGTGTAGTTAGCTGTTTATTGTCAACTCTGGTTAGTCATGATATAGATTTGGGCTTCAAATGAAATTCAGAGAAATGCACTCTCTCTTTCATAAAGTGATGCCAATCTGTTCAACAGTGTGGAGAGGCAGATAGAGCCAAACAGCACGGTAGGCTACCTGTTGATTACTGGCTCAGGAAATTACAAGCAGCCCAGAGCAGCTGCAACAAAAAGTAAAAGAACTCAATGAGATGTTTTGGTGCAGGAGGTTCATGGTGGAAGAATTTGTCTCCTACTGAGGTCTTAAGGAAAGGTTGAACTGAACTTTAAAATACTGTATCTCAGTCAATATTTTCACCGAACACTGCAAATGTCATTCTTCTACTAGTGAAATGGCCNTTCATACAACTACTGCTAAAAAAAAAAGTTCTAAAAAACATTGTTCTGTTATGCTGCTGTTACAAAAAATATACATTTTTAGTGAAATTAGTTAATGAAACTTTCCATGGTTCAGTTTGGGAAATAGCTTTTAGCTTAAGTGTAGTTAGCTGTTTATTGTCAACTCTGGTTAGTCATGATATAGATTTGGGCTTCAAATGAAATTCAGAGAAATGCACTCTCTCTTTCATAAGAGAGAGTGCATTTCTCTTTCATAAAGTGATGCCAATCTGTTCAACAGTGTGGAGAGGCAGATAGAGCCAAACAGCACGGTAGGCTACCTGTTGATTACTGGCTCAGGAAATTACAAGCAGCCCAGAGCAGCTGCAACAAAAAGTAAAAGAACTCAATGAGATGTTTTGGTGCAGGAGGTTCATGGTGGAAGAATTTGTCTCCTACTGAGGTCTTAAGGAAAGGTTGAACTGAACTTTAAAATACTGTATCTCAGTCAATATTTTCACCGAACACTGCAAATGTCATTCTTCTACTAGTGAAATGGCCATCAATTTCAATTTGTTGAAGTGTCATTCTAGCAGCCTCGAGGGGAAATGCCTAAGAGCGATGTCTAGTGAAAGTCGCCTCTTCACCTTTTCATCCCGCTCCGAGTGTTATGGTTTAATGCAGGAGGTGAAGGTGATGCACGTTTACCACTTTTGATGGAGTGTCAGATCAATAAAGCAAATACTGAGGATTTATGCGCAAATGCCTGGAACATTTAAATGAGAGAAACAGCAGAGACTCTCCGTTTATCAGCATGACAAGATGGAACTTTGACGTGTTAAATTGGTAAATACTACAAAATGTGCATCTAACATCCTCACATACAGTAGACCTATTTATTTGCTATTTTCATGTAATACTTGCAGAAGCAATCTTATAGTCAACGTAAAATCAAAACTTACTGCCATTTACTGCATTTTCCCTGATCTTATTGTGAACAATACATGTCGTTCTAAAGAAAAACAATGTTTGTCTTTTTAACCGTCAATAGAAAGGTAATATTTGCAAGATAGCAACAGAGTCTGGGCCAAATCTGGCTTACATTCGCTTCTGACTTGATTCTGGCGGGTTTTTTTCACAGTCTTGTCTTGAGCCAATTTGCTATCTGGGATAACTCTCATTAGAGTATTAACAGACTGTAGTTGACTGTCAGACTGTTAGGTTAGGGTTAGTTGTTAGGGTTTGGGTTAGTAGAATAAGTTGACATATATAGTTGCAAAGTTACTTGTAGTTAGTAGAATGTCTGTTGGGTAGGGATGGACGATATATCGCATGCGATTGTCACGCGCATTTTGTCAGTAAAAACGGTTCCCTGATTACCGCTAAATCACCATCACCTGCTTTCAAATGGAGCGGCATTTAATAGACAGAACCGTAGATCACTGACAAGCTACGCAATATCACGTTCATTATCGCAGATGAATCGCCTTCGATAATGAACGCGATATTGCGATATTAAATGCCACTCCATTTGAAAGCAGGTGATGGCGAATTAGCGGTAATCAGGGAACCGGCTTTACTGACGAAATGCGCGTGACAATCACAAATGCAATATATCGCCCATCCTTACAGTTGGGTAGCATCAAAATAAGGTGTTAGCAGTCTACTAATACTCTAATGACAGGTAGTTGACATGTAGTTGCAAAGTTACTTACAGTTAGTACAATGTCTAAAGTGGACAATCAAAATAAAGTTTTTCTTTTTAATTTTGACTTTTTATAATTATGAAAAAATTCTTAGAAATAAAGGTTTCAAAAGGGTTTTTTTCCATAGCGATGGAATAGAACAGGTGTGTTGAGTCAAGTTGGAGCTAAACTCTGCAGGACAGTGGCCCGAGTTTGGACACCTCTGCAATAGAAGAACCATTTTGGGTTCCACAAAGAAACTTTCTGTGAACAGTTCTTGAAAGAACCATTTTTTTTAGTGTGAAGGATATTTTAGTAACCCGAAGATCCTTTTGCACAATAGAAATGTTCCATGAATGTTTAATGTTCTTCGTGGAACCATCAATGGCAATTAAGAACAATTATTTTTAAGAATGTAGTATTTCATAATTTTGACTTTTGTCAATGATATGGTGGAAAACAGCTTCCATACTTAAAGGGTTAGTTCACCCAAAAATGAAAATAATGTTATTTATTACTCACCCTCATGTTGTTCTACACCCGTAAGACAAGTTCATCTTCAGAACACAAATTAAGATATTTTTGATGAAATCTGATGGCTCAGTGAGGCCTCTATTGAGAGCAAAGCCATTCAAACTTTCAAGGTCCATAAAGGTACTAAAAACACATTTAAAACAGTTCATGTGAGTTCAGTGGTTTATATTATGAAGTGACAAGAATACTTTTTGTGCGCCAAAAAAACTAAACTTTTCAACAATATATAGTGATGGGCCGATTTCAAAACACTGCTTCTGAGCTTTACGAATCGAATCAGTGGATCGGAGCACCAAAGTCACATGATTTCAGCAGTTTGATAGGAGATCCGAATCACTAATTCGAAACAAAAGATTCATAAAGCTCAGAAGCTTTATAAGCAGTGTTTTAAAATCGGCCCATCACTAGATATTGTTGAAAAGTCGTTATTTTGTTTTTATTTTGCACCCAAAAAGTATTCTTGTTGCTTTATAATATAAAAATAGAACAACTGAACTCACATGAACTGTTTCAAATATGTTTTTAGTAGCTTTCTGGATCATGAGAGTTTCAATGGCTTTGCTCTCAATAGAGGCCTCACTGAGCCATCGGATTTCATTAAAAATATGTTAATTTGTGTTCGCAAGATGAACAAAGGTCTTACGAGTGTAGAACGACATGAGGGTGAGTAAAAAATGACATTATTTTCATTTTTGGGTGAACTAACACTTTAAGAAATTCAACAAGTCAATTACAGGTCTAAGTCGATTCGATTATTGTTTTAATTGTCTGTGCTCATGCAAATGACTCTTTTACAGTGTTGGGGGTAACTAGAGCCGATCCTCCCTATACGCAAACTACGCAAGTTGCGTAGGGCCCCCTAACCACCAGGGGGCCCCCTTGCTCATCACTATATAAAATAATCTTGACGGTAATTTACTATAATGTGAATATTTCTTTATAGCATGTTAATATACGTGTGGTGTCTACTAAACATTTGCAGAGTTATGTGGAAATATTTTTAATGATGATTTATAGACTATTTATGCAATAACTGTTTCGGACTCGGACATCATGCAGTGCGGCAGACAATAACATGCGTCTTGACATGGCTATGGCTGCAAAACTAAACTTTCCTTCTGGAACAGAAAAAAAGTGCCAAGAACAAAGAAAGTATGTATTTTTGTAACATTTTAATTTTTTTATTTAGTCTTGACAAAGCAATAAATTCATAAGCAAGTCTTAAACCAATAAACCAATGAAATTATGCTGCCTCCAAAAAATTTTTTGGTAATACTTTGGTATAGGGAACACATATATTCACTATTAACTATGACTTTTGCCTCAAGAAACTCTTAATTTACTGCTTATTAATATTAATTAAGGTAGTTGTTGTAGCTTTTAAGTTTAGGTATGGGGTAGGATTTAGGGATATGATCATGCAGAATAAGACATTAATATGTGCTTTATTAGTACTAATAAACAGCCAATATGCAAGCTAATAAGCAACTAGTTAAAAGTGAGAATTGTTCCCCAATACTAAAGTGTTACACTTTTTTTTTAACTGAATTCTAAGGAGCATTGCATGCATGTAATCCTTTTTTCTTTTCTTTTTTTTTTTTTTTTTACAAAGACTGTACTGTAGGGGAAAAAATCCATGATGGTAGACAAAGCGGAATAGACGATAAATACACTTATGTTTCATTCAGTCCTGGAAAAAGTATCAAGAAGTTCCATGACAGTTAATATGTTGCTTCAGAAGGCAGCTGCCTATGTAGGTAGTAGGCATTGAGGTTGTGAAACAGATCCAATATCACATCATAATAAGTATGAAATGTAGATAAAAGCACACAAAAACACCAAACAGAGTTCAGTGTAAGCAAATCAGACTGACATTTAAGCAACTATTATGTTAGGAAGAGAGCTGAATGGCAGGATTGTGTATTGGTTAGAAATGATAAAAGAAAAACATTATTAAAAACAAATAGCCAAATGTCAAAGCCTGGCATGAGGACTCATTTAAGACGCTAACAATAGCTGACAGCTGTTTTGTGTGCTGTGTGGGGAGTTTTGAATTTCATCATTCTTGCTGTCCAGTGCAATACCTATGCGGAGGACATCAAAGAACACAAAAGAGTAAGTGTGGAAGAAAAAAATAAAAACTTAGGGGCTTTGTGAAGTTGCTGTCTGCTTTGATCTGGATGGAGAATAGGATTGCCAAGCTGATATGCTTTGAGGCAGACCCTAAAAGGATGCTGTAATTGGACAGACGACTGGCAGCAGCACAACACAAGAGCTACAAGGTCACGGCAAACAGCAGCCCCCTAAGAGAGAGGCCACAGAGAGAACTGAATGATTGAGATTTTAGAAAAAAACAGCGAGAATGAGACATTGAGTAAGAAAAAGGAACATTGCGAGAATAAGCTAAGCGACGGAAAGGAATCGATATTGACTGTATGGAATGGAGTTGGATCCATAAGAAAAGGACTGACAACTAATATGAGATTTTTTTTTATTTTATAATTTTTATTTATTTATTTTTGCAAACTCAAAACAGCTTTCATACTGTTTTGAGAAACTAGGATTGAATTAGGTGCTAAAACAAAACAGACAGTAAGTGCAGATAAACTTGTGTGTTTACTGAAGCGCTTAGTCTGTTTTTTAAAGCTCATATAAGGTCAAAAGGTCACATCTTAGATGTTGCATAAGTTTTCTTAACCAATCAAGTGCATTCATCTGTAGCAGGTGGATCTGAGTCTCTTTGATGTTGTGTGAACAGCTAAGGAGCACGTTTGAAGTCTAACCTGAATCCGTAAGCGCAGATGTTGTAAGAAACTGCTCTCATCTTTGCTACAGTTCTCTCTATTGTTTTACTTAAAAGACATTTTCTTTGATTTCCCTACTTGCTTTGATAAAACAGCAGATAAACTGATAAACTATAACAAAGCGTTCCACAATTTGATAAAGCATTTCAAAATGTATCATGTTCAATCTTAAAAAGTGTAATCATGCCAGAGCCCATAAAATAATGTGCCGCGCTGGTCACTTAGACAAGGAACAAGCTGCCAAATTTACTGAATTTATAATGACTGCTGGTATTTTCCTGATGTTTTTATTTTCTGTTCATTTACTGTGATATTCTTAAATGTCACCAATAACTTGGCTTATGCAGCACAATACAAAAATAGTGATTTCTGGGTTACTAAATTGATTATTTCCTTTAACAACATAATCATGAAATTAATCAACATGGAACTCATTTTTTAGTCAGATTTTTTTGATTGAGTCAGATTTNTAATACTGAATATATATATATATATATATATATATATGTGTGTGTGTGTGTGTGTGTGTGTGTACTGTATGTACTGTATGTACTGTATGTATACAGTCAAACCAAAATTTATTCAGACACCTTGAACATTTCATTCATTAATACAGTTTATTCACTATAGTTTATAAAGTGGTAATAAAATATGACAAGATTTCAGAGTTAAACTGTGTCCGAAAAAATTAGATAACACTTAAGCAAAACATGGTCAGGTCAAAGTGTCTGAATATTTTTTGGTTCCAAATTTGTATCAATTTTACTGGTAGTCCTCTGTATGAAGAATTTTTGGGTATAATATGTCACAGTTTATTTTGCTATCCTCACTTACATAAATAAACTATAGTGTCCTGCACCCACTAGTAAAAAAATATAAAGAAATTATATCTAGTATCTGAATAATTTTTGGTTTGACCGTGTGTAATTATATATATATATATATATAGCAAATGACTGTGTTGATAAATAGTAGTAAAAGTACCTGTTAATATATACAACCTATTCAA
>RJVU01071404.1:1005988-1024336 GCA_003731715.1 Anabarilius grahami
AGTTTCCTGGGGACATATCAGGTATGTCATGCTTTTTGAATGACCTGAATATCCAGACAATTACTTCAGCTCAAAAAGAAGGATTAGAACAGCCAATTGATCTGCAAGAGATTTTAGACTCCATTAAAGAAATGCGAAATTGCAAAACCCCAGCCAGGCCAGGGAGGCCCTAGAGTTGATGGTATATTCCTGGATGCAGAGAAGGCATTATACAGAGTGAAGTTGAGCTATATGCAATATTGAAACAATTTGGTTTTGGCCTAAAATGTATATCCTGTGTCCAATTGTTGTATTCTAATCTGTTATAACAAATAAAATACGTTCACAATTTTTTCCAGCATTAAGGAGCACAAGACAGACAGCACTTTAAGCCCTCTTCTTTTTGCATTAGCAATAAAGCCACTTTCCATTATGCTTGAATGATTGCAGTCTATATAGGCCAGGGCATTGATCAAATGGGGATGGAACACAGGGTTTCTTTATACACGGAGGACCCGTTGTTATACATTTCGAATCCATTGAAAACGTTCCAAAAATAGCGCAGAAGTTATCCAGCTTTGGCAGTTTTCAGGATATAAACTAAATCTTTCTAAAAGTGAATGCTTCCTGATTCATTTTCTAGCTTTACAAATTAATGCAGCGTCCCTTCCATTTTGCATGTCTGGTTTTCAATATTTGGGAGGTCATATTACTAGTACTTTCTCAGGTTTGTATGCAAATGTTATTTTACCACTTATAAACAAGATTACATCTGGTCTTCAGAGATGGGACACATTACACTTATCTCTAGCAGGCAGAGTAAATTGTATAAAAATGAACATCTTAGGTAGATTCTTATACTTATTTCAGTCCCTCCCAGTCTTTCTCCCCAAAACATTTTCGTTCATTAAATAAACCCATGTTTTCATTTTAGTGAGGGGTGGGGGAATCCTAGAATTCGTAAGGAGCTCCTCGAAATGCAAAGATCCCAGGGAGGCTTAGCTCTGCCTAATTTTATGGGTTACTACAGGGCTGCAAATATTCAAAAAAATAGTTTGTTAGTATAATTCCCTGGAGGTTCTGAAAGGCAGAAGCAAATACTTGTATTTTTACATCATTTTCTGCTCTAATAACAATGAAAATACCATTTTTTACCTCTAAATACTCTTCAAGCCAATTTGTATGCTCTATGCTCAAGACATGGTCACAATTTAGACAAATGTACAAACTCAACAACTTTTCTGTTAAGCCCTCTCTGTAATAACCATCTGTTTCCAGCTGGCAAAATAGATTTCACATATGCACAGTGGCAGAGGGTAGGCTTGGCCAGGTGTAGTGATTTTCAATAACACTTTTGCCAGTTTTAGTGACCTCTCAAAGAAATTTCAATTGTTACAGTCCAATCTATTTCATTACTTTCAAGGCCGATATTTTATTCAAGCTCAGAGCTCAACTTTTCCTGACTTGCCACCTACTTCACTATTAGATACAATTCTACAGACTCCTATTGTCCTTAAAGGTCAAATTATAGCAATGTATAAGATGGCCATGTCCTAAAATAATGTTTTAATTGACAGAATTAAATGAGAGTGGATCATCGGGACCCCCGCGGAGCCCCGCGCAATTGCGTGCTTTGCGTGGTGGGTAAACACGCTACTAAGAAAAGGGTGAAAATGGTGGCCTGAGTGGCTTCAACATGCTGTCTGTCAAGGACAATAATGTACGTAATACAAATTTGTTCTGGTGAGGGAACTGAGTGAAATACTTCACACTGCATGCTAAAGAGAATAATTGAAGAACAATTGAAAAACAATTGAAAAACTTTGCCGGGTTGGTGAACATCGTTCAACGTGTGCTGGTTTTGAGTGACATTTTTTATGCATGAACTATGCATTCTGCTTCAGATATTCCTGATTTGAATATTCTCAGTAGTTCTATTCTTGATTGATCTTTTTTCATCAGTCTGAAACTAGATAAACTGTTAAATGAGTGATCTTGAGAGGAGTCCCTGTAGTCGTCCAACTTGACTCTCATATGCTTCTCAGTTGTTTAAAAGATTAAGGTTACCTTTATGATTTGTTACATTTAATTACCCCCTTGCAGATTTTGATTAAATATACCACAAAAGTGTGATAGCTTTGTGTAAGAAAAATAAGGCCAAATTTTAAATTGCTCACTGATTACCTTCACCTCTTTTCCCACTCTCATAATAAATAACCGAGTAACTGAGTAAAGTCATATAATTCTATAAAAATGTAAAACCCAACTTAGAAGGCAACTGAAATTAAGGCAGGTTTAATTTCAAGATTTTGCCCCCATAACTGTCATTCAAACCCCACTCTCTGCGTTTTTACATAATCAGTGTTCTAGCTTAGATTTCTGCACATAAATCAATACGTTAGCTATCAGGTGACAGGGTGACAACATATTTTGACTGTATAATGTTGAGATGAATGCTTATATATGACTTCCAAGATGACTATAAATGTGGGTCCTCTCCCATACTCTAAATTCAAAGCGAGGTATCAGCTGGGATGGGCCACTGTGTTTATTATGATTACATGGTGACAGTGATGTATCCACTATAGGGCATAAATCATCTCAGTCACTGCCACCAAGAGCTCCAGGGACTGAATGCAAATTCACTCACGGTGCAAGTGCTGACATCATCATTGAGGGTGCTCTCATTACAAAGACACGGCTGAAAAGGACAAGAGCGTGATAGTTCAATATCAAACTCTCACTTCAATGTGATAGTCATCACTTATAGAAATGTGTAAGGGTGGTTTATTTGCAGCAGGCTGAATATCGTTCTGTCTGACAGTAGAATTTTTCCCATTCATTTCTCTACGAGAGGTCCATCTCCTTTCCCTGTATGCTTTCTTTAATAATAATTTATTTACATCATGGTTGTGGTTGAATTGCAGTACCATTTCTTACCTCTGGGCATCATTTCTAACAGTACATTTAATGGAGGGCAAAACCTTACTGCACATACCCAAACATGAAGATCCTGTCAAGAGTAGAAAAGCCCCACCGTTTGTCCCAGAAAAAAAAGAAAAAACACACTATAACTTATCTAAGTAGGCCATGTCCTAGTTTAAGTGCAATGCCAGTATTCATTCACTTGTTATAGTTTTATGTTTAATACTAAGTCAATATTTTAAAAAAATGCAGCGTTCGCTGCGGTGTTATTTTAGTATTTATGCAATATAGTTTTCTTTAATATTTTGAAATGGATTTTATTTTTATATTTCAATTTTAAAGGGGTGGTTCAATGCGATTTCACTTTTTTAACTTTAGTTAGTGTGTAATGTTGCTGCTTGAGCATAAACAGTATCTGCAAAGTTACAGCGCTGAACGTTCAATGCAAACGGAGATATTGTCTTTTAAAGTTATGGCAGTTTAATGCCTACAAAAATGACCGGTTTGGACTACAACGAGCTTTTTCCCGGGTTGGTGACATCATAAACCCTGCAAAACACACCCCCGGGAACACGCAACAAAGTGGGCGAGGCCATGTCACGCAGCTTAATGGAACCGGAAGAGTTGTGTACACCGGACGCGAGCGGTGCGACGCGTCAAAAGATAATAGAACCCATTATAATCTGTGATATTCTCTACACTGGATGCGGCGCTGAAGACAGCTTCCAGAATCTACACGAGTTTAATGCTGGATTTGCACAAAGGCTTTTACTGAAAGATGAAGCAGTTCCCACTTTAAAAGCAGAAGCTGCTGTTTATGGGCTGTAAGTACGTTTTATTGTTTGTACATGTCTTTTAAATGTAGAGTTCTGTTGCTATTTTTGGTTGCATCAAGGAGATATACAAAGAAAAACTCGTTTTTGCTTCACTAGCCAGTTAGTGAAATTCTAGTGCATACTTCAACAAATGTCTATGTTCATAGACAAACAGTTGTTCATGCTATAAATTAAACGCTACCTTTACAAAAATGCTATACCCAGTCATGTACTCGGCTACAGTAAAGCTTTAATCAGGATAAAACTGTATATTGAAAGCTAACTTTGTCACAAATGCAAAATGAAATAGCATTCATAAACGTCCTTTAAAAGCCGCGATTGCAGAGGTTCTGCTTGACCCTCTTCATCTGGGTCTGATTCGGGCTGAGTTTGATACAGCAATATAGACGCCATTATTTACATTTCCACTGAAGCAAGTAACAACGAATGGTAAGGGGCGCAGCGTTTCCGGACGCTTCAGCGAATCACGATACACTGGGCCCGCTACCAACCTGCTAACCAATCTGAGCACATTGCGTATTTCGGAGGGATTGGTATCATAGAAGCGGGAAGTCCAACGCCACGTTCATATGACAGTGGAAACAGAGGTGTAGAATAAAGGTAAAATATATGAAAAATACAGCGTTTTCAAAAAACTAAGCATTAAGACATGTTAAACTGTGCCCCAAAAACACAATCAAGCCTAGAAAAAAAACCACTGAACCACCCCTTCAAAGCTGCAGTCCGTAAGTTTGTCTCTTTGTCTCCATCTCTGTTCGAAACGTGCAATTGTGTTTATTTGCGGAATTATCATCTTTACATGGGTTGTGCAGAAGCACGGCTCCTCAGCACGGATGAATCTAATGCTTTGAGGAGAATTTGTGGCTCTCAGTCACCGCGCCGGTGGATACTGTACAGGTGCTTCAGAATCAGATTGTAGTCTTGGATGTATGACCAAAATAAGAATTTTCACCAGAAAATGTTATCTGAACAAGTAACAAATCTGCCACTTTCGTTTTGACCATCTGAGAAAAAAAGCATTACAATAAATCGTGATACCAACCCAGGTGAAAAAAAAGTATACTTGAGTGCATTAAAAAAATACTTAAATACAAGCAAGTACATTTGTAGTACATTCTTTATTTTGGTGCTAAATAAAAGTGTCAAAGTTATACAATATAATACTCTAATTCAATGTATATTTGTACTTCAGTAGTACTTCACTGCACTTGGAAAAGTATACTAAATACCACTACTACTTAAAAAGATTTTTAGTGCAATGAAATAAAGTATACTACCACAAAAATATACAGAGGAGTTTTATTCGTGTATTTTTTAAAAGTGTGCTTTCAATGCTTTAACCCTCTACAGCACAGCGTTGCCCTCAGGCAACGGAAAGTTTTCTTAAGCCCTTTAGTAATTTTTTCTTTAAATGATTACAACCAATTAGAAAGGTCGAGAAAGTACCAAAGAACAGTTCATTAAGGTGTTGGAGTCAATATCAAGCACCATTTAAAGGTGGGACGTCCTGTTCTGACACATGGTCACAGGAGCACATGGTGTGAACATGGCAAGATTATTTGCTTCAGTAATCTTATTTAAAATGACATGAACTGTACATAAAAAATATGTGTGTGTGTATGAAGGTGTAGAGAAGCCTTTTGTCAGGTTTTATGAAGTTTTTTTTATTTTGCATGTTCAGAAATTCAGTTTCTCTTTTTGTTGCCTCAGGGCAACGTTGTGCGATAAGGGGTACTTTTCGAGGAGGTTTTGTGCAATACCTCACATTGGCAACAATGTATTATGAGAAGGGAAGATGCAAGGTTCCTGGGTGTGCAGGAACACCCAAAGTGATGTGCAAAAATTGTAACATACACCACTATGTCACAGCAGAGAAGAACTACTTTTTGAAGTTTCGTACGGAGTGAAATCTTATTACATGAAGTGCATTATATGGCATAGCATACTGCATGATTCAGACCTATGCATGTATCAAATTCAATATATCAATGTCTTTCAAGTGTTTTTCCCTTTTTACTTAATGATTTCTTGAATTAAAAAAACAAAAAATTGATTTTGATGATCATTTTCTCTATGACTCTGTACCATTGTCGCACAACGTGTACCAGTAATGTACTAGTTATAAGTACATTTTCCCCAAGGTGAAAAAAAGTGCAGTAGAATACACTTTATTTTAGTACACAGTACAGTTCCATAATGTACTTAAAGTGCTCTATTTCTGTGCACTTATTTTGTACTTAGTATACTAAAAGCTCTTCTTTAGTACTTCTTAAGATAATCTTAAGAACATCTAAGTGTACTCAACGGTGCTATTTTGAGACCATGAATATGAACTAAAATGTGCTTTAAACATACTATTTCTGTATTTAAAAGAATTTAGTAGTACACTTGAACCCATCTTTCATACACCTTTAAATGTACTCATCAGACATAGGAAATACACTTATGAATTATTTATAATATAAGAATAATATATGATATATACAAAATGTATTCATAATGTTGTAGGCAATAAATTATAAATACATTTTGTATATATTCATTATATATTAATCTTATATTTGAAATACATCATAAGTCTATTTTAAAAGTGTTTGAAAGATGGGTTCAAGTGAACTACAAGTGGTAACTAAATAAAAAACATTCAATACAGAGATAGTATGTTAAAAGCACATTTTAGTTCAAATTCATGGTGTCTCAAATAGCACAGTTGAGTACACTTAGATGTTCTTAAGATTATCTTAAGAAGTACTAAAGAAGAGCTTTTAGTATACTAAGTACATTATGGAAGTGTACTAAAATAAAGTGTATTTTACTGCACTTTTTTTCACCTGGGAATGGTGATTTAAATCTAAAGATTGCTTAGCTCAGATCACGGCAAACTATGCAAATTATTATTATTGTTATACTTTGTTCTTAAATTGTTAACGTTAACAACATCAGCATTGCATGACTATGTGTATTTAGTGTGTATTAGCGTTACCTGTAGATTTTAATTTCTGTACAGACTAATCTCTAATTGTCCATTTGTCATCTCATACACTCTGCCATCTAAATGATAAGCTTAATTATTCCAGCTGCTGTGAGAAAAGGCTATAAATGATCCGTCACCTGCTGCATCCTCACAGGATTTAGCCTACAAGCTGGGACTCGTTCTTTATGTAAACAGATGTTACGTAATGACACAAAGATGAACGGCTTCATGCTTGAATTTCCCGTGGAAACCCACCAGTACCACCTGAATTATAAAACATTATTACAAGCTTATCGTTGTGAATCGGGCTAAGGTAAGGAGATAGTTTTGAACACTGGCTGGTTAAGTACTTGCTCAAAAATCATTTTTAACCAAAAGAAGTTACGGAGAGCAGCTTTAATTTGAGTTTATGTAATTTTGCTATGTGATTTTGTCATTTTTATCAATAGCTTTAGTTTTTAATTTCAGTTTTAATTATGTTAATTTGTAAGTTTAAGTTATGTAATATTTATATTCTATTTTTTTTTCAACTAACATTTGTTTTAATAGTTTTAATTAAGGTTAACAATGCTATTTCACTGTGGGATCTTGTTCAAGGATATTGCAAAACCCAACACGACACACAGTAACACTCCAATAACTGGGAAAAAGAGCATGCTGTTGACACAGATTGGCTAGTTGCTTCATTTTGTTTTCCAGTTAATTAATGTGGGCCCATACTGTGGTGCATCACATTGGACAAATTGCTGAGATGATTCTGTTGAGAAGCGGATGCTTTTACTTCAAGGCCTTCATTTAATGATGATTTGTTTTCAGTGAAGCAGATGTTCTCCTGCATTCTTGTGACTGGAGCTGTTAGAGAGTCACTTACGGCGACCCAGTGTGCAACAGCTGTAGAAGCCTCAATCCCCTCCCCATCCACCACCACACACACACACACACACACACACAAACACACAAACACACAAACACACACACTTTTTGTTCCCCATGACTTATTTCTATTACTGACTGGCAGTTAGCATACAGTTTGTATTGGCGGTATAGTTTTGTTCTGGGCAAAAACTCCCTGCCCATCCATGCAGCCTAGCATGGATAAGAGCATGGAGAGCAGTGATAACCCCCCTTTAGGGTAAACAGAACAGAACCAAGTATTGCAATATCATAAATTTTCTTAATGACAATAATTTATGTAACAACACAATTGAGGAATGAGTTTGATCAAAATAAATATCAAAAGGGCAAGTACTGACTGGACAAAGGAGGAGCTGGGGATGGAGGAGGGTAATTAGCTCCTGAGCAATGCGATAAAGTGTCGGCTGATGCGAGCTTGACTAACGTGACCTGCCAGAACTAACGCTATACGCTTGATTGGGGCCTTTATACTAAAAAAGATATGTATTATGTATTTAAATAAGTATTTTTGTTTTCTTTCTCAATAACATCTTTAGAAAAAGATGATACTAGGATATTACCTTAGGCAAAACTGTGCAATAAGACAACTTTTTTTCCTCTGAGGAAAAAATCTTAAATTTATGCTACAAGTTTTCATTCTACAGTTGGCATGAAATGAAAATTCACCTTATCTATATTCTAAATGTTTATTGTTAATAATTCATCCAAATGTTAAATCTTTTTTAATTAGTTTTGACCACATAATTTTTGATAAAATCGTCATAACTCTTCCGGGGAAACAACACACTTCTAGTCTGCTTTAACTCCACCCCTTCTTTACAATTGGCCACAAACTCATATTAGATCTGCCTCCATCCAATTAACAATTGATGATCAAGTTCCCTTGATTTACCTTTTTTTTTTTCTTCTTCTTTTCTTTTTCGATAACCCGTGTCGATTGACTGTACATCACAATGCAGAAGAAAATGTCTGTCTTTAAATTTAGTTTAACAATTAAATATTTAATAAATTTAAATATTTAAACAGATATTTTTTTAAATATTTGTATTTTTTTCAGTTGCATATAACAAGGGGGGGAAATTGCCAAAGGCTTAAGAGAAACAAACTGAAAACCAATGCTAGAGCATTTTTATAAAATTTAGCTTTAAGTAAATATATACTGTTTTATCCTGTTATTAGGTACTTGCTAAAAAGACAAAATACAGATTTATAAAAATGTGTTTTTAACAGGAAATGTAATGGAACAGAAATTAAATGAAATAAAATTAAAGGAAATTAACAAAAATGAACAGAACTGAACTGAATTATTTTTGTTCGTTTTTATTATTTCTGCCTTTAAGGGCCCCATCTCAATATATCTCTAATTATTCCTTTAAAATCAATATATCAAACAAAAACAAAAACAAAGAAATAAAAATGAGATTAAATAAAACATTCAGTAAATGTAAGAGACTAATTTCAGAGTTATTATATAGTTTATTCCATTCTTATTCACATAATATGTATAGAGAAGTAAAAAGAGCATGCCGTTAAGCTCTGTCAGATGCAGAGTACTGGAAACAGAATGACGGGCAGGTCTCCACGGCGAAAGCAGCGTAACCATGGTGCAAATACAAGTATCAGGGCTTAAGAAACAGACAGCCAGAGAATAGCCTGTCAGATACAGCAGCTGTCAGATCCCAGATCAGCTAATTCATGCGCAGGTCACATAGCAGCATTAGGTGCTAACACACAGCAGCGCATAAGTGAGACTGCTGCTGGAGGAGGAGTGAAGCTTCATTCCATTCATGAAGTCTTATTAGCATAATCAGCTCAGTTCATTGAGGAGTGAACCTGAAGTTCTGTGAGGAACATGTCAATCACATTTCAGGAGCACAGCACACACCCTGAACAATTTTATTCACTGCTGCTAGAATATTCAAAAATGTTTCCATGTCTCTTCCTGTCCTCTCAGGCCTCCGGTCCACACAACTCTTCGGGCCATATCATACACCCGGCGCAATGCAGCGGCAGGCGCGACGCAGGTGTTTTTTGCTAGTTTCAGCCCGACAGAGTTATTTTCACTTCCTGTGCCACGTTGTTTGAATAGCAAATGCATTTGCACCCATTTGTGTGCCCATGAGCGTGCTGGTCTGAAAACGAGGTGTGTTCAGGTGCATTGTTGGCATGTTGCTATTTTGAGGCAGCTGAAATATACTGCAATATTTATTTATTTTTGTTATTTAAAGAGTGCGTTAGAAATATGCACCTATATGCGGGTGCACAACACGTGTACACTCTGCTTATTATGCACACAGGGATGCGCAGCAGCACACAAACATGCCAAATATTAAAAATAATTTACAATGTAATGTGTGCATAAAGATAAAAATGCTTTGGTGGAATCCGGCTTTTCCCGTAGATGGTCTGCTTGTGCGCTTTAACCTCGTGGACAAGCAGATCTGTTTCCTCGCTAGAGAAGCATTCAGTTTTTCTGCTTGTAAATACTGCCATGGCGCGAGCACAACTGGCTTTTAAAGGGAATGAGAGATGATACTGATTGGTTTATTGCACGTTACGCCCAAAACACACCAATTACTCATTAAAGGGATAGTTCACCCAAAAATGAAAATTTGGTGTTTATCTGCTTACCCCCAGTCCATCCAAGATGTAGGTGACTTTGTTTCTTCAATAGAACACAAATGATGATTTTAAATTCCAACCATTGCCGTCTGTCAGTCAAATAATGTGTGTCAATGGGAACTCTATCAATAAGAGTCAAATAAACACGCACAGACATATCCAAATTAAACCCTGCAGCTCGTCATGACACACTGATGTCCTAAGACACAAAACGATCGGTTTGTGCGAGAAACCGAACAGTATTATATCATTTTTTACCTCTAAAACACCACAATGTCCAACTAAATACTGTTCGGTTTCTCGCACAAACCGATCGATTCGTGTCTTAGGACATCAGTGTGTCATCACGAGCCGCAGTGTTTAATTTGGATATGTCTGTGTGTGTTTATTTGACTCTTATTGATAGAGTTCCCATTGACAAAATAGGGATTGGTACTCACGTCACCGCTGATGTTGTGATTTTAGGATCACACATCTCTTAGGGTGTGGTTATGAGTACATCAGATGACCACTTCCACCTTTTCCTAGTTCAGGGCACCAGTCAAGGTCTTTTACCTTGGCAGTATGAAAACAACAGGGGCTTTTCATTCATTTAGAATTAATGTAAAATGGTCAGCTGATTTATTTGAAAGATTGGTGATATTGCTAACTTGTAGAGCCTCTTCTGTATTATCAGCACAAGGAAGACACAAGTGTAATAAAATAAATGTTATTAACA
Source organism: Anabarilius grahami (assembly GCA_003731715.1). Taxonomy (NCBI): domain Eukaryota; kingdom Metazoa; phylum Chordata; class Actinopteri; order Cypriniformes; family Xenocyprididae; genus Anabarilius; species Anabarilius grahami. The sequence goes on from RJVU01071404.1 coordinate 1,016,958, forward strand.
AAAAGATAAACAAGAATAACTGACACAACTACTAAATGAATACCATGAATGATAAAGGAATAAAGTGCATAAGATGCATAGAATATAAGTGATTAAGTTGAGTGTGGCTATGGAAGAGTTAAGTTATCTTATGGAAAGATAAACTGTTTCTCTGAAAATAATAAGGTGGGGAACCTTATTATGTAACAAACAAATAAACGAGAGATTATTTGTTGTTAACTAACATCAGCTATATTACATCTAATGGGAATTAGGAAATGATATACTGATAAAATACAACAATGCCAAGGTCTCTGGAAAGAGGTTTGGTTAAGTGATATTTACATTCCACGTGATGACGGTGACGTCCTCCACTGGTTGTGCTGGGTGACAATGCAGCGGGGAGAGGAGCCGGAATCTGTTTCAACAGTCTTGAACACGAAGCTCTGTAGGATGCTGATCTCCTGGAGCACCAAAGGGTCCTAAAATCTGGAACACGCAGATGAGGCCCTGTTGTAGGGGCAGAAGGTCCTTAACAGTCTGGAACACGCAGACAAAGGTATCTTGGAGTGAAGGTTTGCTCTCCTGAGCTTAACTTTGTTGCAGATGTCGTTACTGTTTCGCTGGACAGAAACTCTGAATGTTGCGTTTGTTAATGTCTCTTTCCTCACAGGCTGGAGGCTCAGAACGTGATCGTCTCTGTTGCTGCCTCACAGGCTGTAGACTCAGATCATGGGATCTGTGGTTGTCTCTCTGGACGAACCAGAGGCTCAGAATGGTGAATATATCTGTTGTGTCTTCCCGATGGAGGGCAGACTCAGAACGGAGTATCTGTTAATGTCTCACTCCTTACAGAGTTAAGTCCCAGAACGGTGTATCTGTTGTGTCTCAGCTTCGCAAGCCGGGACTCAGAACAAGGAGTATCTGTTGAAAGGGTACCTTTATCCCCTTCCGGTGAGGAGGAGATTGCATTTTGGCGCTTCTTCATTCAAGTGCTGTGATTGGCTGCTGGCATCAGAGGGGACACACACACCCTTCTTTCCCCTGTGGAACTCATTTACATAAAGCACAAAGTTGGAAGTCTTTACAGTGTCTTTAAAGTTTACCAATGCATTTCTCACTTTCCAAACCACCACCAGAATACCTTTGGCAATATTCTAAACAAATAGAGACTAAACATGATGTCATTCAACTGTCATTCAATTGTACATTAACAGCTGGATTTGTGTCAGATGTTGCACTACAAAGAGCTGTCACTGAGAATACTTATTTCTGTGATTAAGTATGAAATGGATGTGTAGTTTGCATCAGTTCTAAGGTTTTCAAACATAGTTTTGATTGGATTTGGATGGATCTTTGTGATCTCTCTTTGTTTCACCCGCTGTTAAGGTCCTGAGGAATTTTTATGGCGGTCTGTGGCCAACCTTAGGAAGTAGTCTCTAGATGGGTGAAGGGCAGAAACTACCTGTGGACCAATGAGAAGTCCTGTCCTTCCCAGGCTTGGTACAAGAGGTCTTCTTCTAGACCTCTAAGAGAGGTCCTTACATCTTTATCTGATGGCGTTGGACAGTTTGTTTGTGTTATTCCACCAAGATCCAATCAAAATGTAGCAAACCTTTGTCTGCTGTTACGGACAGAGAGGGGCCCGGCCATAAACTGGGCCCTGGAATGTGCTGTTCACTACAACACGCATTATTTGACTGACAGATGGCAACGGCTGGAGTTTAAAATCATCATTTGTGTTCTACTGAAGAAACAAAGTCACCTACATCTTGGATGCGCTGGGGGTCAGTAGATAAACATCAAATTTTCTTTAAGAGAATAGGGACCATTTTAGACCATTTTCCCATTGTTAAACTAGCAAACATGGATTCAGACATGCCCTAAGTGCACTTGCGCTGTGCACGTTAGACCATGTGCTTAGATCGTTAAAATAGGGCCCTTCACTTCCATAGCATAAAGGAATAGTTGACTCTGAAATTAAAATTGTGTCATCAATTACTCACCCTTATAATATTCTAAAGCCAAAACAAGATGTTTTGAAGGATCATATTGTGCAGTGGCATGCAGTGATGTTTTGAAATGAGGAGGCAACCCAGCTAACAAAAATATGAAGTAGTTCACTATTAGCTAATCAGCAACTACCATTTTTTCATATCTCCCAGAGGACTAAGAACCACTACAGTACAGGTTCATAATTAATGTGAATAATGCAAAATGTTTAATTAATTCTAAAGTGAAGATCATGGTAACCCACTAGTAATGACTTGAGTGTTACTACATACTTCTAAAGGAAATATTAACTATTTAGAACAGTATTCTAAAGTGAAAAGCATGATAACTCTAGTAATGACTGAAATCATTGTAAGCTTCTGAGGGTTTTGCAAGGTTTTTGCTTTTGACGGATTTGGTAACACTTGAGTTATTACTAGTGCGTTATACCATAATCGTCACTTTAGAATAATGTTCCAAATAATTAGTAGTTCTTAAAGAGGGCTGTAGTAACCCTTCAGACATTACTATCCAAAACATAATCTTTAAAAGCTTACAATGACTTTAGTCATTTCTAGAGAGTTATTATGCTTTTCACTTCAGAACAGGCCTACTGTTCAAAATAATTAGTAATTCCTTTAAAAAGATGTAGTAATATCTATGAAATCTTCATTTATCATTAATTACATTATGCATTATTCACATTAATTATGAACCTGTATATAGAAGTTCTTAGAGTTCCTTTGGGTGGTATAAAAAAAATTGTACTTTACATTACTGTTACATTTAGCAGATGCTTTTATCCAAGGCGACTTACAAATGAGGAGAACAACAGAAGCAATCAAATCAACAATATGGCAACAATATGCAAGTGCTGTGACAAGTCCCAGTTAGTCTAGCACAGTACAAGTAGCAAGTTTTTTTTTTAGTAGTTAGTAACAGAAGTTACTGAAAAATGAAAGTGACATGATGTGTGGCCAAGTATGGTGTCCCATAGGGTTGGATGGGTTAGGTGCCTTGCTCAAGGGTACCTCAGTTGTGGGTAATGAAAGTGTAAGAGAGCGCTGTTCATTCACTCCCCCCACCTACATTTTCTGCTGGTACTGAGACTAGAACCCGTGACCCACGGGTTACAAGTCCGACTCTCTAACCATTATCTATATAGTGAGCTACCTCATTCATCTGAGTTGTATTACTTACTAATTCGTTAATACGTGTTTGTTACGTAATAACAGTTATTAAAATTTTATTTTTGCATTGTTCCATTCAAAATGAATAACTACACAGGAACAAATGAGTATTCTAAAGTGTTACCAACATTTCTGGAAAAAAAAAAAAATACTACATGAACAATGTACGTTTTGTACTAACGTTTTAAGAACATTATTAAAGACAACATAACTTTGAACAAACATTCTATTATTGTTACTGTAAGACCGCTTGTTCATAACTTTGCGAGAGCCTTACAAGAATATTAAGTAAAGTTCTGCGAAAGTTTCCTGTTTCCTCATCCATTTTTTGAGGCCTCTCTTGCGCAATATGAAACGCCCCTGACACTGAGTCACATGGAGTGGAGAGACATGATTTTAATTTTAGGGTGAACTACTCCTTTAATATCTCACCTGCAGGTCAATCAAAGTTTTAGGGTTGTGATGATCACATGCAGAGTGCCGGCAAACTCTTCACCTGCAAAAACACGTGGGCCACTTCCTCATTCCATCTGTGGGTTGCCACCTGCAGCAGTGTCCTGACAGGCTTTGGTAAGCGGAAAAGTGGGACATGACTGGCGACTGACTATTTGCAGTTCGTCATCGGCATGATGTGAAAATCCATAGGGAATAAGAGATGCTTCTCACGCCGGCTGGAATTGACCATCGATCGATGTGGAGGGAAATTGGTCCTCAGAGTACGGAGAGCTAGACGAGGTTGAGAGAAGCTGTTTGGTGAAGCATTAGCCAAAGATTATTTATGGGCAAACATATATCCTGTTTGAAGCACTCTCATTCAAGTTCTCCAAGCTAAAGGTTATGCGTTATTTTGCTAAGTAATGTGAATCACAGGAGTCTGGGAGCCAGAGCCGAAATGGTTTTATCATTGAGTGAGCATGTAATTAAAACAAATAAAATCAATGATTTAAAAAAAAAAATTATTCATATTGTTGTGGGTAAAATGGTGACCACTTCTCAGTCTGTCCTTGCTCCCACTCTGCATCTTAAACTTTTTGTCATGACAATCACTGCACATCTGCAGTATATTACTATCAGGGTGTGATATTAACTTTTTTGCTCACCCTCCACTGTGGCTAGTGGTTTCCCAAAGTTAGTAGCCACTTAGCATTTTCACTGGCCACAATTTTGACATTGATACCATGGGGGAAAACTGCCATATAGATATTTGTAATATTATCTCATAATTTGGCACCAAGCATGTGCAATAAGCAGCGAAAAAGTACTCAATTTAGTACTGAGAGACAGCTTTATGTGTGCGCGGGAATGAGAAAAATTATTCACAATACGCACAATCCCACGCCGAAGTAAAATTTAACACCAACAATATTCATCCGGAGCAAATGAAACTAGTTAGTGAGGGAAGGCGGGTTTGTGTGTCAACTTGCATGGGAGAGTGAGAAAGTGCAGCTGGTATCGTGTATCTATTCTGCAGAAAATGAATATCGGAAGCGTATTTCAGTATCCATTTGTATCGAAAAATCTATACTTTTGACAGCACTACATTGCACTTAGTTTATTATTTCAGATGCCTTTTTAAAAGACTACATTTGAAAAATTAATATATTATATATACATTTTAACATGCCAAAGTGGCTAGTAGCAGTTAATGCGTTACCCGCCACTGCTGAAATCCACCAGCATTTGGTTGCTTAGCAGGTGTTAATGTCAAGCCTTGATTACTATATATGCCACAGAACATTTTCCACAATTGTGCAAATCACTTGTGGGCAATCTGGGCAAAATCACTTGTGATTATATATACACAGATGATTCAAAATGAACAATCATCACACCAAAAATGTGATTAAAATTTGACTTTTTAAACCACAAGACAGATAGTTGAACCCTTGCTGTTTTTTCTGACATTTATTTGACAAGTGATGTGAGCAAACCAAAATCAAAGACATGCTAGACTAAAGTGACTCTATAAACAGATGAAGTGTTTGTGTTTACATACACATGCAGTTCCCCTATGATTTTTCTTGATGGAGAAATCTTATCTTTGTGACTGAAGACTTTCACAATTCATGCACATAACAAACTTTACCTCAGTGGAAAATTGACTATACAAAGTTCATCTAGGAAGTTTAAAGTCCCCCTGTAGTCACTTATTTTATCCCTTAAAACTAATCTTTGATCACCAAAATGACATATTTAAAAGTTTTTTTTCTGTGAAAAAAATTATTCATGTCTTAAAATAGCTTGAATGTAACTCTACACCATTGCTTAATTTAGTATACGCCAAACCATGAATATGCAAATTAGCCCCACCTCCACTCAATCACATGATCTCAGAATACCTGATCCAGTAGGTCAGCTTTATTGTAGTAAACGCTGCACAATGGCAAGTGGAAATACTGGGTTAATTCAGCCATATATGTTTGAACCAGAAACTGATTTAGAAGAAGTGGAAGTGTGAATTATGCAGGGTCGTCTACAAGTCAATGTATCAGAATGGTAATGCATTTTATGTATCACTCTCTGCAACGTCAGACACATAACGTTTATTAATATGATTAGCCTTTTGCTTGACTACGTTATCAAAAGACTAATAACGTGTTGCTGATGTTACACAAACAGTGTTCTCGTTCTCCATCTCAGTCTGCCTTCTAAAAATCAGTGTTTCCTTAGAAATGCTTTGAACAACTTAGAATGTCAGTGTAGAAAGGCATATAGTTCATCATAACATGATAATATACATCATATACATAATTCACCCGCTACTGTATATTGCTAAATGTACCCAATTTTTCATTTCAAAGGAAAAATATACTGGGATAACCTGGCTTCTCTTGAGACTCTCCTGCTTCAGAGCATAGTTAATGATATGCTAAAGCCCGCCCACACATTGATGGGATTGGTTACAACATATTGCAATGTAGAGAACAGGGGCGATTTCAAATCGCATCTTTGGTTCACTGCAGTTTTAAGGAGAAAATACTCAGCAATGGTGTTGACTTATGAATGTGCACATATAGTTTGTCTTAAAACATATTAAGAAAAACACCACATAGTCATATGAACAACATTAAAAACGTGATTTTCACCACAGGGGGGTCTTTAAAAATATACCCAGAATACTTCTTGTATTAAAGGGATAGTTCACCCCCAAAATAACCTCAAAGTCACCCCTCATTCTTCACTTGTCACTAATTTTGACATATTCCTAGCTCGACCTGTGTGCTTGAGAGGTATTGAAATGTCTAATAAACAAATGCTTAATTTGAGCATGACCCTTTTTTCTTTTTTTTGGTTAGACTTCCACTTTAGACATTCTGCTATAAGCAACTTTGCTGCTACTACATGCCATGAAAAACTCATTAGATTATTACGTATACTTAGGCTTATACTAACTATAAGTAACTTTGCAACTTCATGTCAAACAATTCTAATTAATTGCCAACTACATAACTCTTAGAGTGTTAGTAGATTGTTAGGTTAGGGTAATGGTTAGTAGAATAAATTGACATAATTGAAAAGTCTGTTGGGGGAGCATCAAAATAAAGTGTTAGCAGATATTAAGCAGACAGTCTACTAACACTTTATTTTGATGCTCCCCCAACAGACTTTTCAATTATGTCAATTTATTCTATTAACCATAACCCTAACTTAATCTACTAACACTCTAAGAGTTATGTAGTTGCCAATTAATTAAAATTGTTTGACATGTAGTTCCAAAGTTACTTATAGTTAGTAAAGTGTCTAAAGGGCTATAGAAATAAAGGGTTATAATCTTTTTAAATGAATCAGTTACTGATTACAAATTAGACAGTTCTCAAGATCAACTCAGTGATTCAATGATTCTGTTAAAACTGGATAAAATATATTTGATTATACACAATGCTGCTTTCCTCATTTCCTAATTAGCTTTTATTATACTGACTGTGCACCCAATATATTCTTCAAAAAATGCACTGTATATGAGACTTGCTCATTTTGAACCCTGTATAGGCCTATAGTTTGATGCTTCATTTTCATCCCCCACCTCAAGTTGAATCACTGCATATGGTAAAAACTTGACATTGGAGTGAGATGAATAAAAGACGCTTTTGCAGTTGAGGGTCACAGTGTTTCAGATTCAAAAAATGACCAACTGACACTTTCACGCTACACACCAAATACCTATCATCTCTGTCCTCAAAGCTGCCCTTCAGCTGGTGTGAAAACGATTAAGTTTGG
>RJVU01071404.1:1024375-1041018 GCA_003731715.1 Anabarilius grahami
TACACTCATCTCTTTCTGCATCAAAGAGCTCAGCTGTCAGACTGGCCAGTGAATACAGCCTAATGTGTGACTCTGGCTGTGAGAGTGAGAGAGAGCAAGTCTGTGTGCGAGGTAGAAAGAGATAGTGAGAGGAGATGGGCTGAAAACAGGTGCATAATAGATCCTGTGTGTATCCAAGAATGCTTTTGCTGTGTATGCAATGTGTGTGTGGATATTACAGAAATATAAATGGTGAGCACACGAGTGTGTCTGATGTCTGATGTATAACAAATGAATGTGTGTAATGCAGGATCTCTTCTCCTGCCAAATCTTCTACTGTGTGTGTGTAGTAAGACAGGAAGGAGAGCTTTGGCTCACATGCATCTGTAAATCTCAAGACAAGAGAGCAGGCAACTGAGCAATGGGTCACTTTAGCAACCAATCAGGCTTTAAATAACCGCACAGAGAAGAACTAGCCAGGGGAGACAGGTTGGCCGTAAAACGGCAGGTGAGTACAAAGACGGGGATATCAATAACCCTATTTTACATTTCCAAAATCTAATTTCAGATATATGGAAATGTTCACTGAAATATTACGTGAAAAATGTGACTGATCGGGCATGGCAGCCAGACTTAATAATGATTCACCTTTCAAAGTCTTGTATTTAGGATACCTAAAATGTAATATACCCTGCATTAAGGGGATAATGCAGGGTATATTACCCCCAAATTACCCCAAAGTCACCCCTCAATCCTCACTTTCTTGCTTCTGTTGAAAATGTAAAATTTTGAATATTTGAATAAAAAGATCCAAAATGTCAAAAAGACTAAGAAAAGTATCATAAAACTCTTTACACTTTCTGCGAGAAACACACTGAAAATCTTGACATATTTCCCAGATCGCCTTGTTGTTTGAGGGAAATACCAATGTCTGATATGTGAACGAATGCTTAATTTGAGCATGATATTTTTAAATGAATCAGTTGATGAATCACAAATTAGACGGTTCTCAAGATCAACTCAGTGATTCAGTGAATCTGTTGCAACTGTTAATGGGATAATTCACCCAAAAATGAAAATTCTGTCATTAATTACTCATTCCTCAAAAAAGTCGTTTTGTTTTGTTTTTACGCACAAAAAGTATTCTCTTTGCTTCATAAAATTGAGGTGGAACCACTGCAGTCATGCCGACTATTTTAACGATGTCTTTAGTACCTTTCTGGACCTTGAAAGTGGTGGTTAAATTGCTGTCTATGGACGAGTCAACTCTTGGATTTCATCAAAAAAATATCTTAATTTGTGTTTCAAAGGTGAGCAAAGGTCTTACAGGTGTGGAACGACATGAGGGTGAGTAATTAATGACAGAATTTTCATTTTTGGGTGAACTAACCCTTTAAGGATTATGTGATTAAACAGATAACAGTTCACTGTACTGCTGAATTTAAATGAAGATATTTTGAAAAAAGTTTGTAACCAGGCTGCTTTGGGCCACCATTGACTTCCATAGTAGGGAAAAACAAACAAAAAAAAACTATGGAATTCAATGGTGGCCCAAAGTGGCCTGGTTACAAACTTTCTTCAAAATATCTTCCTTTGTTTTCAACAGAACAAAGACATTTATACCAGTTTGGAACAACCTGAGGGTGAGTAAATGATGACAGAATTAAAATTTTTGGGTGAACTATCCCTGTAAGTACTAAGATGGAGATATCAGTAACCCTATTCTACATTTCTAAAATCTATTTTCGAATATATATGGAAATTAAAATATTACTGTATAAATATACCGTAAATATTCCCTGCATTAAAGGGGTAGTTTAAAGTACAAAATTACAAAGAAGGGGATATCAATAACCTTAAATTATGTAATAATTTTACATTTCCAAAATCTAATTTCAGATATATGGAAAAGTTAACTCAAATACTATATGAAAAAAAAAAAAAGTGTGACTGATTGGGGATGGCAGCCAGAGTTAATAATGCATGGATCCCTACCAAGTAAATAGGAAAGTAAATAATTGAGGGTCTAGGATGGGCGAGCATATTCACAAGGGCCAAGCAACTGCACAGTACATTAAACACCAGCCATGACTGTAACATGACCATTGGGTCTGAGATACACAAGATCTGTAGTCCTGTTCTCACAGCGATCAGTACATAACTCCACTTGAAATCAATCATCCAGGTAAACAAAGCATATGCTTTGCTGCACAGCACGACAATGGCAAATGTGAACTCAGCCCCACGGTGACCCAAAGAGCCGCCACATGTGGCCGTTTGCTCTTATATAACAAAAGACAATTCATCTGTAAGCTAAAGCAATCTTGTGTACATATGTACTAGCTAAATCTAGAACTTCATTTAAGTATTTATGATGTTTTTGATACCACAGGGAGAATGAGAAGACAGGCAGTTATTGGATTTTAGCTCCTTCCATGCAAAGCTGAATGGTTTTCTCTCCATGACGTCTGAGTTCAAAGCCACCTTGCCGTGCCTGGAAAGAAAATAAGAATCCTGTGCCTGGTGAATCAAAGCCTGGGTAGAACAGGCTGGGATCATAGGTCCGTGTTTTCTTTGTGAAGGTGGACGAATGAGAAGGTGTGGAGGAGTGAGATGGCGCAGGAGAGGGTAACACCGCCAAGGCTTTGATCTGCTAACACATAAGTCCTTTCACCCACGGACCAACAGGGAGTCTCAGGCTTTACCCCCTCATGTGATGCTCCATATGAGGGAACATTTGCTCCCTCTGAAGTCTTGTCAACTCATCTTCATGTCTTCCAAAAAAAAAAAAAAAAAAAAAANCCAGCATACAAAATGAAGCATAAACACCAAGGATGAGACTGGGAGTACTGACTGGGGGGGAAAAAAGTCTCAAATTCTGATAGTGGCAGTTTGTGGCTTGATTTCTCTGGGTGTATTAAGTCACAAATAAATAGTTTTTGAATGGGATTTGACACATTCACCAATAAATTGGGCAAGAATTATTCGTAAATTTTGAAGTATGGATTGCTGTCATCTTAGGCACTGTGTCACATCAACAAGATCTAGAAAAGCAAACAAATAGAACAGCACAACATAAATGTTTAATAATTTTAAATTGGCAGATACTTTTAACCAAAGAGACCTACAATAGATTTAAAGTACACTTTTAAAATGTGTCTGTGGCGACCAGGGCGGGCGAGAGCCGTGAGGGAACGGCGCGAGGCCGGTGGCGCGAGAGGTAACGAGCTACACCTGGGAGGCGCGCCGGCCTCGAGTCTCTCACGGAGGAGCTCCGGGAGCATAAAAGGAGGAGCGACGACAGTGAAGGACGAGAGAGGACCAGGCCTGGATATTATTTTATGTTTTATTATGTTTGTGTGGCCGGCAGACGTCCGCGAGGGTCTGCCGGCATTACTTTCGTTTTGTATTTGTTTATTTTGAAATTAAAATTTATGTTGAATGTTCGCCGGTTCCCGCCTCCTTCTTCCCGTATTTACGAACTACGTTACAGTGTCCCTTTAAATGCAAATGAGCTGCTGCTCTCCTGGGCTTTCCAGCTTTAACAGCTTGTGTTTCGGTTGCTCAACAACAAAGCTGGAGAATCTCACGCAGCTAAAATGACGATTGTCAGAAATGGTGTTCAGCCTAACATTGTTCAAACTGGAGTCAGACACTGATGGAGAGACTCAGAAAGAAGTTACAACTTATAGGATGCAACTGGATGTTTCTGAATGGTTAGTGGATAAATTTATGTAGTTGCTGTGGAGTTGATTCAATTCATCGACTAGCATGTGCTGTCATGTTAATCTTTTGTGCAAATCCAGCTTTGAATTGACCCTCGTTTGTAATAACACTCTACTACAACAACTCTTCCTCTTCTCTAAAGCAGCCCAACATGGCCTCACCCCCTTCTTGTGTTCTTGGGGGCAGGGTTTATGTAAATTTTAGGGTTTAACCTCATTAACCCGGGAATAAGCTTGTTGTAGTTCCTACCAGCCGTTTGTTGTAGTCCGTAAACGGAGAATTCTGTAAAAGAAAATATCTCCCTTTGCTTTGAACTTTGAGCATTTTGCAGATGTTGTTTATGCTCAATCAGCAACATTACACTCTAACTAAAGTTAAAAAAGTGAAATCATAATCAACCACCCCTTTAAAATAATTGTTTTCTAGTTTAATATATTTTAGTATGTAATTTATCTCTGTGATGGCAAATCTGACATTGCTTCAGTCTTCAGTGTCACGTGACCCTTCAGAAATCATTCTAATATGCTAATTTGGTGATCTACAAATATTCTGTATTATTATCAATGTTGAAATAAGTTGTCCTGCATCATATATATTTTTTGTGTAAACTTTTTTTTTTTCAGGATTCTTTGATAAATAGAAAGTTTTAAAAAGCATTTAATTGAAATTGATTATTTTGTAGCAATGTGAAAGTTTTGACTGTCCATTTTGATCAATTTAATGCATCGTTGCTAGTGTTCAATAAATTGAAATATTTTAATTTTATTTAAAGTTAATTTAATTAATAAAAGCTATACCCAGACTCTGAATATGTGCTCTGCTTTTAACTCATCCAAGTTAGTACATACACATTAGGACCAGTGAGTGGACACACACACCCGGAGCAGTGGGCAGCCATTTTTGCTGCGGCGCCTGGGGAGCAATTAGGTACCTTGCTCAAGGACACCTCAGTCATCTCCTGCCAGTATTGAGAATCAAACCCGCAACCTTCAGGTTACCAGTCTAACTCACTAATGATTAGGCCATGACTGCCCACAAACATTAAACATTAAGCAAAAAGAAAAAAAAGAAACACCCCTTTTCCAGAATACTGTATTTTAAAGATACGTTTGTAAGATCCAAATAAGCTTTACTTTTATTGGAAAGGGTTTAAACAATGTTTTTCATGCTTGTTCAGTGAACCATAAACAATTATTGCACAGGCAATTGTGGAACAGTCCTTATATAACAGTTTAAAGGTGGTAGACATTTAAAGTCCCAATAACCTAGGACACTAAAGAGACCTTTATACTTACTCTAAAAAGCACCTGACAAAAGAAGCCCAGGGTCCTTGATCACCTGTGTGAACGTGCAGCTGCAGGGTGGCATGAGGACTGCAGATGTGGCCCGAGCAATAAACGGCAATGTCCATAATGTACTGTAAGAGGCTTATGTTATAGGAAGAACAGCTGATGGAGCCGATGAGGAGACCTAATGTGCCTCAATACAACCCATTTACTCAAAACAACCTAGCTCTATTTAAATACAGACAAAGGAAGGTACAGAAAGAAACCATAACACAAACGTTTTAACAAACTACAGTATGCTGCCTTATTTTAAGTTGTTTAAGGGGTTAATGAATTCCTTTAAGTCTTCTGAATGAATCACTATGATACGTCAATCAGATAAAGCACAGCACTATCAGTTAATGTGAAAAAGATGTTACATCCCGCACTCACACTCACAGAGGGCCTATTGTTGACTTTCAATCAATAACCTTCAATTAGTGGTTGTCAAGAACGCATCCAAGAGCTGGAAATGAGATGCCTTTGGGAGCATGCTAACTTGTCATAGACACTGTATATTAAAAGACAATATCTGTCAAGCATTGAGGTTGCCAAAATGAGATTTCAATAACAATATGACGTTATGACAAAGTAAGCTGTTAGCTTTCAGCGGAAGTCAAAGTCAAATTTGGTATTTGAGCCCCAAGTAAACAAACCTGTCTGCCATAGATGATGGACATAGAGTATTGCAAAAACAACAACATTTTTAAAGTGATTCATAAGAACTGGACTATGTTGGCCTATAACTTTTATAGAGGAGCGCTGACAATACAGCAGTTTCAACCAGACAGAGTTGAATAGTTGTTCCAAAGACTCTATTCAGTGGAACATAAAAGGTGAATTTAAAAATAATTCAAGAAGAAATGGTATTATATTTTTCTCAATTTAATGAAAGTGATCTTCCGCTGTCCAAGCCTCAGTCCTCATTCATTATATTGAAAAGCGAATCAAGCCTAATCATTTTTTTTTTTTTTCAAAAATGTACCTTTTGTGTTCCGCAAGAAGAAAGAAAGAAGTTCATGTGAATTTGAAATGACATGAAGGTCAACAATGATTCATTTTTTGGGTGAACTATTACTTTAGGATTTGTGAAACGTTTGGATATAGGAGGACATGGCTATTTTGAAGGCCTGACTTTGTTGTTGTTGTTGTGCTGTCTGGAGATGAGGTGGCTAAGATACCTCACAGTCCCGAAGGCCAAATTATTCTGCTCTTGCTTTGATCAAACTGTGTCCTGCACATTCCTCCTCTCGCTTCAAAGCAGGAAGGCTAGAAAGAACATGTGGCCTGAAGCGAAAGAGAAGTCATGGTGACCTCAGTCAGTTTCTTAATAAGACTGGATTCTGATTCAGTAAGAGAGAAATGTTTCTACAATAACAGATGACCAGAAAATATGTTTTGTCCGTCCGTCCATCCATTAAAGTACCTCTTAGTATAATGCTATGCAAATGATGTTACCAAAGTGCTTTCCAAAAATAAAAAATAAATACTAAAAAAATAAAAAACATGTCAATTCACACAACACATTAAAATAATAATAATAATAATAATAATAATTTTGCTCAACTTCAAAAGCCATAAATAGAAGAACCTTTTATGTTTGCATGCCCACCACATATTGGTTTTTTTTGTGCTTTGGCTGGTTTCCCAAAAAGCAGGATAAGTCATTCAAAGCCTGTGAAAAATGCAATCTCAAGTAGGGAGAATTCTATGTATAAGAAAAGAGAAACACTCAAAAAGCCCACTGTATATGCAATTTCTTGCTCAGCTTTTTGGCAGATTGACGTGTGAAGAAAAAGATGAGTGACCCTACAATGAATATGATATAACATTTAGTAAAATGCAAAGACATTTGACATATTATGAAACGCACTGAAATGCGATCTCACATGCATTAGCTTGTCACCAAGATAATTGCAATGCTCTTTTCATAGGGCAATCACAAAACATGCCAGGTTTCTGAAGTTTTGTTGAATGTAACTAGACTGTAATTGAAACATAAATAATACAATGCACTGCGCTACTGCACTTACAATGAGGAAAGCCCACTAAACACCTTTTATGTGTTCAATTCTTCCATAACAATTCTGTAGAAGTTCTTATGACATGCTATCTTAACTGAATTATAAAAGAGTGTGTTGTTAGTTGATTAACAACCTTATCTGTTTCTTCCTCAAAATCTTATTCAGATTACATATTTCATTTTGATTAGGGTGCTGTATAAAAGGTAATGAAGGAAAAGAGGAACAATGCCCACTAGGCTAGCCAGGATAGTTGGCAAAAACCAAAGTTGATGGGTTTTAATAGATCGGTTTTGCATTGGGAATATGTTCAGGGGAGAAAATAAAAGGAGGTTCTAAGAGAAAAGAAAAGTGAACTTTTAATAAAGAGTCAGTATAAGCAGGGCCTCTGGAGAAGGCTAGATACATGGACACTCAACATATTTTTCTTACCAATTACTCGTCTGTTTAATCATTAATTCCACCAATGCTAGCTGGAGAAGTAGGGCACGCTTTGTTTTTGTATTCTCTAGCTACATCTCTGTAATCATGACCAGGACTAGCTCTCTCTGGGACCAGGGGTGCTTCTAAGTAGCCATTGCCCATGCCAACAAACTTTGCTCCCCTAGTGGCCTGGCTAAATTAATAGTTTCACTACATCACCAAAATAAAAAAAAAATAAAAAAAATAATATTATATATAGATATATATTATGTTTTGCAAAGCCATAAATGAATGGATAAAACCTTTGCATCTATCCGTTCTCACACAGAGTTGGTAAAAACTTAAATTTTCTGAGTGTTTCTGAATGGGACCTAATTACTTCCAGATTAAATAAATAGACTAAACAATTATTTTAAAATAACACAATGACACAATGTAAAAGGCAGTATCAAATGAGTATGTCAGAAAAACAATATTCATGATAGGCACACAATAACGGGATGACCGAAGTGTGCAACCAGTGGACATCTCATCTCACAAAGTTTAAATATAAAAATGAGGGGGGTGGGGGCAATGCAGCAATGCATTATTCTACACACCTGCATTTTATCAGTTATACTTAATAAAGAACGATCTGTGTGCTGGTTTGGGAAACAGGTGCAACTTCATCATTACAGAATGAACAACGCAAATTAAGATTATCTCAAGAGCATAATTTGCTGCGTTATCAGTAAACCCAGACTGTATCAAGAGAGCTTTATACTACTGTATTCCTCTGAGCCAACATTTTGTTCGGATGGATGGATGGATGGATGGACGGACGGACGGACGGATGGATTCTTGAGTTAAAGGATTAGTTCACTTTCAAATGAAAATTACCCAAAGCTTTACTCACCCTTAAGCCATCCTAGGTGTATATGACTTTCTTCTTTCTGATGAACACAATCGGAGATATATTCATCCGAGCTTTATAATGGCAGGGAACAATACCAACGAGTATGAGCTGATGAAAGTGCTTCCATCCATCATAAGGTTTTACTTCACATGGCTCCGGGGCGTTAATAAATGCCTTCTGAAGCGAAGCGATGCATTTGTGTAAAAAAAAAAAAATCTATATTTAACAAGTTATGAAGTAAAATATTTAGCTTCCACCATACTGCCTTCCATTTTCAAATTAAGAAAAAAACAGAACTGGCATTGCGTCAGTTAAGTTTGTTCCGTAAGTTGAACAGGGAAGACATAGGACGAAGCGCAAGCTTTTTTTTTACTGTGAGAAGCATTGCGCTTTTTTCCTAAGTTGAATACGGAAGGTGGTCTGGTGGAAGCTAGATATTTTACTTCATAACTTGTTTTTTTTTTTTTACACAAATGCATCGCTTCACTTCAGAAGGCATTTATTAACCCCCCGGAGCCGTGTGGAGCATGTTTGTGATGGATGGATGTGGATGGACACACTTTCTTCAGCTCATACTCGTTGGTATCACTCACTGCCATTATAAAGCTTGGATGCGTCAGGATATTTATTAAAGGTGCCGTAGAACATGTTTTCAAAAGACGTAATATAAGTCTAAGGTGTCCCCTGAATGTGTCTGTGAAGTTTCAGCTCAAAATACCCCATAGAATTTTTTTTATTCATTTTTTTAACTGCCTATTTTGTGGCATCATTAAATATGAGCCGATTCAGGCTGCGGCCCCTTTAATTCCTCACGCTCCCCGCCCCCGGAGCTCGCGCTTCCCTTAAACAGCATAAACAAAGTTCACAGAGCTAATATAACCCTCAAAATGGATATTTACAAAGTGTTCGTCATGCAGCATGTCTAATCGCGTAAGTATGGTATTTATTTGGATGTTTACATTTGATTCTGAATGAGTTTGATGGTGCTCCGTGGCTAAAGCTAACATTACACACTGTTGGAGAGATTTATAAAGAATGAAGTTGTGTTTATGAATTATACAGACTGCAAGTGTTTAAAAAATGAAAATAACGGCAGTCTTGTCTCCGTGAATACAGTAAGAAACGATGGTAACTTTAACCACATTTAACAGTACTTTAGCAACATGTTAACGAAACATTTAGAAAGACAATTTACAAATATCACAAAATATTATGGATCATGTCAGTTATTATTGCTCCATCTGCCATTTTTCGTTATTGTCCTTGCTTGCTTACCTAGTCTGATGATTCAGCTGTGCACAGATCCAGACGTTAATACTGCCTGCCCTTGCGTAATGCCTTGAACATGAGCTGGTATATGCAAATATTGGGGGCGTGCATATTAATGATCCCGACTGTTATGTAACAGTCAGTGTTGTGTTGAGATTCGCCTGTTCTTCGGAGGTCTTTTAAACAAATGAGATTTATATAAGAAGGAGGAAACAATGGTGTTTGAGACTCACTGTATGTCATTTCCATGTACTGAACTCTTGTTATTCAACTATGCCAAGATAAATTCAATTCTTGATTCTAGGGCACCTTTAATATATCTCCGATTGTGTTCATCAGAAAGAAGAAAGTCATATACACCTAGGATGGCTTGGGGGTAAGTAAAGCTTGGGGTAATTTTCATTTGAAAGTGAACTAATCCTTTAACAGCTCACAGGAGATTTTCAGTAAATAATTATTTTGGTACAACTTTTATGACTTCAGAAGACTAAGCACAAAACTAATATAAACACACAAATCACATTGACTTTATGGTGTGTTTTTTGGCATTTTTTAAAGCTAAAAAAACAGCTAATGGGTTTGGAATAATGTTGATGGTGTGTTAAAAATATATATTTTTGGGTAAACTGCTCCTTAAAGGTGGTACAGAGGATCTTTTCGTCAACTGATTTTTTTAAATGTGCGCATGCGTAAGAACAACCCCCCTCCTTCACAGCTCTTTTCAAGGAAACGCCTCCCAAAACTCGTGCACGAGTATTGGAACACGAGTGTTTACCACCGGCATTCGCTGTGTTATTAAAGGGATAGTTCACCCAAAAATGAAAATTTGATGTTTATCTGCTTACCCCCAGGGCATCCAAGATGTAGGTGACTTTGTTTGTTCAGTAGAACACAAATGATGATTTTTAACTCCAACCGTTGCTGTCTGTCAGTCAAATAATACGAGTGAATGGTAACACAATTTATAAGAGTCAATAAACATGCAGACGAATCCAAATTAAACCCTGCGGCTCGTGACAACGGAAGTGATGTCTTGCACTCATTGAAGTATAAGCGCGAGACATCACTGCTGTTGTCAGAGCACGATCAGACCTCATTAAACGAATGCTGAACGCAGTTGGACATAGTGGTGTTTTAGAGATAAAAAATGATATAAATACTGTTCAGTTTCTCACACAAACCGATCGTTTCGTGTCTTAGGACATCAGTGTGTCGTCACGAGCCGCAGAGTTTAATTTGGATTTGTCTGTGCATGTTTATTGACTCTTATAGATGGTGTTACCATTCACTCGCATTATAAGACTGACAGACGGCAACGGTTGGAGTTAAAAATCATCATTCGTGTTCTACTGAACAAACAAAGTCACCAACATCTTGGATGCCCTGGGGGTAAGCAGATAAACATCAAATTTTCATTTTTGGGTGAACTATCCCTTTAAGCCGGGCACACATTTAACGACTAGCTAAAACATTCTAAGACTATGCTCAACATACAGCGATTGTTTCCTGCTCCTGAAGCAGATTTATATACTTTCACATGGAATTTGAACACCGACTATAATCGCAGACTGAACGCAACTGGCTCTGACTGGATGCGTTTGAGCTCGATCAGTCATAAGTATCAATTTACATTCATAATCGGCCTTACAATCGTTAAGTGTGTGCGCGACTTAAAGCCGCGCACACACTTAGTGGATTCATTATGTCGGACTCACCGCAGGTAACTCATAATCTGCAGTTGTTACTCCTGTCTCCTGACAAAAACATTGCATGCGGCGCCTGTAAAGTGTGGAAAGTTACTGGAGCGCGCAGCCGCGAGTCTCTCACAAGGAACGTCATGGCAGTGATTGACAAGCCAGAGGGCCAATCATCGCGTAAATGATTGGCTGATGTTTTTAAGGCCCTACCTCATGCACAGATGATGTATATTAATAATATTCCTTTCAGTGCACCTAATAAATAGTCTTATATCAGTTAGTAAAGACAGTTTTAAGTAATATTGCAAATATTTATAAAACAAAACATCCTATTTAGCACCTTTAAAGTATTCCATGCATCCAGGCTCACTTCCTCAAGAGATATCCTTGATTCTTTTTTACAGTTTATTTGGATCATAGCATAACATGGTGATGGTGCAGATTAATTTGGCAATACATCATGTGAACTGTCCACAGTGACATACTTCTATTTTCTGCATATGGAGGCGAATTGGATTAAGTCCAGTATTAAAGACATTAGGCCTCCTGGTACCATGTAGCTATTGCAAATGTCAAGTGCCATTTTTCAGTTATTCTGTGCCACCGAGTCTGCTTTATAAAAACAAAGTGTCAAAAGCATCACATGAGAATACTTCTACATGAAAAAACTGGCAGCTCACAGCTCTGGTTAAAAATGTGACGTGGGTATTTTTGACTTCTAGTCTGAAGCTAAAGTTGGGTGAAGCAGCGGAATGATGGATTGTCGGCTGGGGCTCACGTGACAGTTCATGTTCCCGCTGGGCTTGTTGCTCAAGGCTTGGTCCTCTCTTTGCTCCGGAGGGAGCTTGAAGTTATCTTTGACTGTGAAAATAACAGCCATTCTTCTGACCAGCATGTGTGTTGTATCAGAGGCATGTTAAATCACCTTGCTGGAAGAATTCCCACTGGAGAACGGGGTGCTGTGATCCTGCTCCGTGGGGGTTGGTTGGGGGGCATGCCAGCACTGCTGCATTCCACCTGCTGTACATGCATCCCAATGGGCTTTGTCATATGCACATTCATGAAGAGCAACGTAGGTGAGCACACATCTCATAATGGCCCAGAGGAACATACTGAGAAGGTACAGATGAGAAAAGGCATGCCGTAATGAAATAGACTTAAATAGACACACAGACTTACTGTATAAACACTCTCAGCACACATGAAAGACCTGATGACCTGATGATAGCACACTGACTGAATATCACGCTTGATAAAATTAGCTTTTCTTTTCAGCTGTGTGAGCTAAACCAGTTCATACACTCTTAAAAACAAAAGGTTCTTTATTGGCATCTACATTCTTAGAAAAAAGGTTCAATGGGGTTCTATACAAGTTTTTGCATGTTTTTTTTTAAAGTAAATTTCACATAAAGTTAAGTAAAATTAAGAAAGGAAATAAGTAACTTTACTTGGCCATGAAAGTTTGTTGAGTAATTTCTACTTCGTGGAAGTTAACTTTGCAATACTCTGTCTCTGTTTCAATTACATTTGACTCAAATAATTTAACACTGAATTAAGTCATGCTTTTAAAGTGTATGCTTTACTTAGAGCATCTAAGTAAATAATACAGTAGATATTGTGTAAACAACATATCTACATAATAGAGGTAATGTTACACCCACCCAAACACAGAGACCTCAATACTTTGTACACAATAAACAATAACGGTAACATTTGTTGGATCATTTGAGAGTATGAATGGGTGTTTTGAGTATAAATTAACTCCAGATGTCACAAAACAGCAAATTACTAAACCTAACAACAAAAGCAGTCTAAATACAGCTGGAAAACAGTGAAAAATGCAACCTTATTAATTATTCATGCTGCAGTGTGTTATGGGAACACCAGTGTCAGAAAGTTGAATAGGTTTTACTTAATTTTATAACCTTGATATTTACACTTTATTTCTACAATCTTAAATTGAGTACTGATATAAAATTTACTCTTTATGTTTTATTTTTTTATTCTTGCCTAAACTAACTTATTCAAGTAGAAATTACATTTGTTTTCTGTAGTATTTACTTTACAACAGAATCATTTTTATCAGTGGTTTCTAACTCAATTTTAAATAACCCTTTATGCAAAAAAAAAAAAAAAATGGGATCCTGCCTTCCAATAGGATTTTAGACATTTAAGGTTTAAATAAATTATTTCTAAACCCAGAAATTCTTAATTAATATGAGTAATACAAATGTATCAAGCAGAGTTTGAAATCCCTTTGAAATACAAATTTTTATACATGGTTTTATCACTTCAACAGTCAACGTTTGAATATTATTAAAGTGATTATTATGGGTTCACAAAAAGCTGAAAGCTCTTGAACAGTCCTCCAAAAAGCTACTTTAATACAAGAGTAACTATTTAAAATCCCATATACCACAGTCTAGCCTGCTTCCTTTTTTACTGCTTCAGAATCACAAGCTGTCTCACCACACAAAGCCCAGATCACCTACATTGTTTTCTAGGGCGAGAAAGCTGACAATGTGCAGCACGCTACACTCTGAGAATTATTTAGAGCAGTCGTCACAAACCGGATCCAACGCTAGACTCCGCTACCTATCGCGTGAGACAAAAAGACAGACCTCGGTTTCTTCCTCGCTGCACGGCATCAAACCTTTCCCGGCTCTGTTCTTGTGTTGTACAGAGAGACGTCACTTGAGAACTGAGAAAAGGAGATTCTGCCAGCGTGCCCAATTCGTAGTGCACCTGCTGTTCTGGTGACAGTATTAAAACAAGTCTGTTTTTCTCACCCTGAACAAATGCCCTACAGGTCACTCTCCAACCGAGCTGAGAGATCATTAGAATTCATGGCATAGCTGAGTCAGAGGATAGAAACAGTGATTATTAGAGCTCTGTATTCAAAATGCACAATAGCGGAATAAGACAAATTTGAGGATGGCAGCCGAGGGCAATGCTGGCAGTTATGAGGAAATTATACACATAATCAAGAATAAACTCTCTGCATGACACAGACTAGGCTAATAAAAGGCTAGTGCATCATGAACAACACAGTAACTTTAAGGTCTTGCTTTCCCACAACAATGACATAAGAGGTGCAGATACAGTGGAATCCTCATTGAGATTACTTGAAAATCTAATCTTAGCCTGGAAATTAACACCAGATTTTAGGATTTGGAAACATGTAAAACACAAAGAAAAATTGAGATATTGCATGAGTAAAAGACAAAAAAAGAAATGTATAATCAAAAATACATTACAGTAAAATGTATTTCAATTCATATTCATTTGGGGGCATCGAGTCAAAAAGTCAGGTTGATACATCTGTCCTGATATCAAGAAGACACATTTAGGGATGTATTAGGGTTCTCAAAAGTACAGACTTCGGTACCTAGTCAGTACTGATATTTTGAAAATGTGACGATACCAGAATTTCCCCCTCATGCGCTCAATAGATATGTCTGTGATTGGCTACAATGATCAATGCTTCAAATCCCTAATATATCCGCTGATAGACACTTGCTTTCAAATGCTCTGGTGTATCTGTGTAAGCTCTCGGTGAAGAGCATCAAAGATGTCTATTTACAACATGTTTTTGAAGCGTTGATCATTGTAGCCAATGACATATCTGTTGAACACAATGGCCAATCAGAGGTGTCCGCTCAACAGCACTCAAAATGCTAGGGGGAAATGCTGGTATAGTCACATTTTTTAAATTTCAGTACAGACTTGGTACCAAAGTCGGTACTTTCAACAACCATATTGTCAGTATTGACTATGGTCAGTATTGGATATTTAATTGTGCATTCTTATTTAGGTTACCTCAGCCATCATCTAACACCCACATTAAGATAATCTTTAAAACCACTAATAATTTAATAATATGTAAGTGAATAATCATTTGTATTTTTATTATTGCTAAATTCACATATAGCATTTAAAATCATTGATTTTAGTTTATACTGTTTAGACCAAATAGTATAGAACTTTAATGAAAATAGCAACTGGCTTATCGGTATTGGCCAAAATTTTAATATTGGTCTAACCCTAGCCTCATTTAAAATAATTATAATATTAATAATATTAATAATAGTAAGCCTAATTCCTGAAAAATATTTAAAAACAAATAAATCTAGGTGATTTCAAGGTTTATTATCTTTGACAATACACAAAAACTTGCATATATGGTTAATGAAGCCTCTCCTTATAATTGTTTTTATAAGGAACTAAACATTTTCTACCCACAAACGCCTATCTGAATCAAAACCTCCTATCGCACAAAACACTCAAACACTATTCATCACACATGCAACTCCTCACACATCCCTCTGCGAGTGTCAGATTCTCTCTTGACAGCTTAATATCTTTTTGAAGTTGGTCAAACTGTCAGATTCACTTAGCATCAAAATGCAGAGCATGTGCCATAACTAGCAGATGCCACTTTGTATCTGAAGCCGATATTGATCTGACGAAGCCTCCAGTACAAATTGATTAACTTGATAAGGAGGAGAACTGCAAATCAATGTTAAGGTCATGGAATTAGCTCTACATTAAGTGGAATGGAAAGGTGTTGGCTCAGGAAATTAATGGAAAAGGACGTCTTAAAGGGCATGCAAACACATCCTTCCATGACAACACTTCAATTCACTTCAGAGGCACATGCTTTCAACTTCTCAAATTGAGTGAACCTGAGCTCACTCGACTCAAACTTCTCAGTAAAGTGACTTTTACTTACTTAAATTGATGTGAACAAAGTTGAGTTTAAGGGGCAGAGAGGTTTTGGTTTTGAGGTTAAACATCTAAACTGTGCAACCATTGCTGTTCCCTTGAGCAAGACACAACCTCAGGTTCCTCCAAAGGACTATCTGTTTAAAGGGATAGTTCACCCAAAATAAAACTGTCATCATTTACTCACGCTTATGTTGTTCCAAATATTTTGGAAGTCAGTGGCTACCGTCAACGGTCTGGTTACCAACATTCTTTAAAATATCTTTTTAGTTCAACAGAACAAAGAAATGTATACAGGTTTGGAACAACATAAGGGTGAGTAAATGATTTTCATTTTTGGGTGAACTATCCCTTTAAATGGAAACTAGTTGTATAAAAGACCAACGCTTATTGTGCTGTCAGCAAAGAGTGCTTGAAAAAAATATAAAAAAACTTATATTTCTGTTAGTACAGTATGTGATCCTAAGTATACATATGAGTTGAACACATAAAATTAATACATTCTGAATTTTCTACATTAAAAATATATTACAAAATGTATTTTTATTATTAATTATTTATATATTTATATTAATTCAGATTA
>RJVU01071404.1:1041071-1055369 GCA_003731715.1 Anabarilius grahami
TGATTGATTGATTGATTGATGATTGATGATTGATAGATTGATTGATTGATGATTGATGATGATTGATGATGATTGATGATGATTGATGATGGATGATGATGGAGATGATATTATTATTATTATTATTATTATTAATAATAATAATCTTGCCCTACCTTGACATTGCCAGCACAAAGCTCTCCTCTATTCCTCCAACAGTGGCCAAGCAATCAGCATTCCCATATCCCATGTCCCCATATATTTGCATAATTGGTAATATACCTCACGGCACCGCATTAAAATTTACCATTCACAAAGGAAACACAAAACTGTTAGCGGGTCCTCCGCTCTCACTCCAATAAAGTCCACAGAAAACACAAGAGGAGAAAAAGAGAGAAGATTTTCATTTGCATAGTTCAACAATATCCATAAGGCATTCTATCACATAGTGGGCTACAAACCTCTACCTTCATAAAGTCAGTTAATGTCTTCTCCGCTAGTCATCGAGATGGCCCACCACTGTCACCACGTGGCCTGGTAAAATCCAAGGAATTTACTAGCTTCTTCTAATCACAAAATAGCCCAATCGAGTAATGATGGCTTTATGTTACTCCCCTGAGGTCAGTCGTTTCTATCATAGCCCCCTATTAGACCTGTTTGGGTCTGTGTGTGTTCACCAATGTTGGTTAGTGATTCTATTACATTAAGCATGGCTCATCAATCCTTTCTGTGTGTTCTGTTGGCTCTCAAAGACCATTCTCTCCCATTATGCTGGCACCTGGGAAATAGCCTCATTCCATATTTTGAAAAGATTCCAAGCACTCTAATTTTCTCTGCCTTCAAGACGTAAAGGAACCAAAATGAAATACAGAAACATGCAAAGCAGTTCATACTGTGCTTCACTGTTTACTCAAGACAAAAGGGTTTTGCTAGTGGAATATCATCAGATATCATCACTGTAAATATGTTCCATTTATCTATTAACATAACCTTGATTATGTTCATTCTTCTGTGCAGAGCATAAAATAAGTTATTGATTTTCATTAATTCACATGTAACAATTTAAATTCCTCAAGCAAATAAGGCATTGCTGTATCTTCAAAAAGTTCCGTTAAGTTCTCAAATTATATTCAAGTGAAGAACACAGAAAACATTATATATTCCCTGAGGTTTCATTTAAGGACATAAGGACTATCATTTTATCTACCTTTGCTCAATTGCGAGACCCATTGGCGATATTACAGCCTGACATCCAGGCGAGTTTAATCAAAGTGTCTCACTGATGGAAATCACCTTTTGCCTCATTACATACCACTCAATTTCAATATGTTTCCATTTTAAGGAAAGGAAAATCAAATATGACGTCTAATAGCAGCAATCACAGCTTAGAAATCGTATGGTAATTTGCTCTAACATATATTTCATTGTAACTTTACTTCATTTTGATTTTTTTTTTAAACC
This sequence comes from Anabarilius grahami, assembly GCA_003731715.1. NCBI lineage: Eukaryota > Metazoa > Chordata > Actinopteri > Cypriniformes > Xenocyprididae > Anabarilius > Anabarilius grahami. Next base: position 1,042,512 of record RJVU01071404.1, read on the forward strand.
TTCATATTAGACAATGTTCCAATCCAAGTATCAGATTAGACCCATCAGACACAATTTACAGCACTCAACTGAGAATATATTTCAGTTCTATGAGCATATTCTATGAGTAAAACACTCAAGCAATGGAGGAAAACCCAAAATAAAAGCAACCTGCCGTCTGATTGAACTATACGAATTATGCAATAGCATTGAAAAAAAAATAGGTTTCCTTCAAAAGTAGCTAAAAAAAGCTGTTATCTTTATTACTCAAATAAAGGGAAAAAAAGAGAGAATGAAAGAAAACAAGCACTGATGTTTCAACATCTCATCTGTCCTGAAATACATTAAAACACAGCAGTTATCCACATTGTTCATCAGCATACTAAAGTCCCATGGATTTCAGATCACAGTACCCTGCCTCCCCTCTTGACGAAAAATACATTCACAAAGTTATATAATTAGAAACAAAGATAACTAGGGTTGCCAAGTCCAGCAAGGAAAATAAGGAACACTTTACATTTTTTAGGCAAATAGGGACACTCTGTAATATCAATAAATCAGAGTGAATTATTGCAGCTATGTATGTGCATAAAAGATTTGTTTAAACATATTGTACATAGCTGATTCAGTCATTGTTTGACTGAATTAACTGCTAAAATACATTTGAGATGCATTCATTTGCATCTGTTGTAAATAAATAATTTTAATGTCATGCATAAAAAGCGAACAGCATAAAGCCAATGTCATCGCTCTCACATATATCTACACACATCCTTTTACAATTTATTTTCAATTCTAATCTTTAAATTTCAACTTTAATGCTTGTATTCTGCAGTTCATACTGAAGTGTTCTCGGAACAAACCTTTTCCTCTATGGATGCAATACAGTTTGATTCCCTTAAGGAAGATATTTTGGAAGATATCATTATTTAGCACCACTAAGGATGACACTGAAAGTCTACAGTGTAAGCTATATTAATAATAATAATGATAATATCAATAATAGTAAATAAAAACAGCTGATACCTTGTGTGGATTAAATGCAGGTCTTGACACTGCAAAGAAACACATTATGCAATGTACAGCAAGAGAATTACAGGCAACAGCTGAAACACTTGGAGGTCATAAGTGTAGACGACCGTTCTCACAGAAACCTGGTTTACTGGCTTATTAGCGATTGTAATGAGCAGGGTCAAAGTTGAGTTTGAACATGCTCTCCATCTAGTTAGCACAGGGGAAATATCTAAGGTTAATGAGATGACACAGAGAGTAAGAGAAGCTTTTTTTCCTTTTCCTTATTTTTTCCCATTGCAAAGGACTGCTTAAGTCCTCTAGTTTGTAAGGCTAGAAACAGGAGTGTGTGGATATAGTAGAGAAACCCACAGTGCATGGTGGGGTGTGCATAGCTCCTAAGGCTTGTTATTCTATATGCATAGAGCTTACAGCAGAGAAGAAGAAAAAAAAACTAAGCCACAATTCTCTTAAGGGGGTTAGTTTCAGCTGGTTGTTTTGACTTGGTAATGCTTTAGGAAACCAAGACATTTGCTAGTGCTGAAGGATTCTACCAGATATAACTTCAATCAGACAACAGAGAGCTTACAAAGAGTGCTTTACAATGAAAGTCAAACATATGAAACTTCAAGCTTGTATAAAAAACTATTTTAACCATATATAATTTTTAGGTAGTACTTTATTTCACAGTCTTGTTACACATGTACAAACTGGATTCTTATTATAGTAATTACAATAATTGGGTAATAACTAGTTAATTAACCAGTACTTTCTTTAGTAAGTACAATGTAAGTACAAGTAAGTGAAAGTATTGTAAAATAAAGTACCTATTTTTATTATATTCAGCTAAATTAATTTATTGCAAAATGTTATTATATAATATAATATAATATAATATAAAATATTATAATATAATATAATATAATATAATATAATATAATATAATACAATACAATAATATGTGAGCAATATCACACTCGTAACAGTGCGATACTGGCTGTGGATCAGCACGGCTGTGATTCAGCAGTAGGTAATCACAGCATGCTCATATACAGCCATATGGCACAGCGACATGTGAGATATTTCGTTTATACAACAGTTCGACGCACAAGTGTGTAAATACATAAGAGATAACAACGGAGTGTCTTTAAAACACTCTTTTGTGGAGCACTACTTCCTTCCGCCACGGATTCAAAGCTGACCAAGCCTCCGTTACCAATTCTAAAACATCACTTTAGAACTAGTAACGAAGGAATGTTGAGTCCTTCCATTGAAAATCCCTGTATTTTGTACAGTATTAGAGAGAGAGCCTGAGCGAGCATTACCTGTCTGATATAACATTCATTCTTCAGGTCAGTGTCCATAATATTATATTCATTATAAAAATCCGTTTGAATGTCCGCTTAGGAAAGCAATCTTTGTATTTGTCCTTTTTCCATAACAGCGCTAAAACAACGTCCTTTGTTTACAACAGTCCCTTTCAATTTAAAAGTCTTTTGCGACTGACTCATTCACATGTCAAGTTTGCCGCCATCTAATGTCATATTACTGTAACTTTCACTCAATCCATATTACGCACCAATTAACCCTTTCTCAATACCAGATACAACATATTATTTATATTAAAAAATATTTATTGAACAACAATATTTAAATTAACAACAATAGCCAAAAGCAGTGCTCTACAGGATGTAAGTTAAATATAGCCTTAATATTAAATTATTAAATTTAGCATAGCCCAATTTTATTTGCTCAGGAACAAGTAATAGATTAATAAGACCAAAGATTGCCCATTTTATGTACCCAAAATGTATTATATTTCATGTTTAACCACTATAAGAGACAGCGGCAAACCCCCGAAGCACTACCCGAGATGAAGCCGTTCTCAGCGGGTACACGAGCACTGAATGGCCACTGACGGCCTGGAGCTCGCATCTCCGAAAACGTCTAAACAAATGGTAAAATAGGCACTATGATTAAATACACATAAAAGTCACATATTTCAGGTCTAAACAACTACATTCTTGCCTAAAATAACTCTTAAAACTACAGTTCGTGATCCAACAAGTGTAGTATTTGTAAAAAAAAATTACGGTGGATTTGCTTGGCCACCATGACGGTCGCTTCAAGTGGAATGATACAAACGGTAAAAGATAGGAGTGCTGTTATCACTAGAATATCTCACGGCTATCAGCCAATCAGATTCGAGAACCAGAAAGAACTAAACTAAACTATACTATACTATACTATACTATACTATACTATACTATACTATACTATACTATACTATACTATACTATACTATACTATACTATACTATACTATAATATATGAATACATCTATCCTGACAAGAGGCAAATTTAGTTATATACTCAGGCAGACTAACAATGACTGATGCTAAAAGCATGTTCATGGAGTGCTACAGCCATAGATTATTATCGAGACAAAGCAATCACGAAGCGCAGATGGGGACGCCTATGCATATTCATTCCATTTACCAATCAGACATTATGCACAGATGTTTTTCCAAAAGTGTCTTCATCAAAACAGAAGGCAGACATAGTACAGCCATCCTCCTGCATTATCTAACAGCTCTAGATAACTTAGGGCAGAGCTGCAGAAAAGATAAGTAGAGATGCAGTATGTTAGTCCTAATGTTGAATGCAGTCCTTTCTTTGGTCATTTGATGTGATTAGATGCCAGTTATAAATAAAACTGCAGTCTGGTGCTTTAAATTTCAGTATGTCATGTGTTGTAATTGTAAATGTAGAGTTTGGAAAAAGATTTGAGTATGTAGGGTGGGTGGTTGGGTAACAGACAATACAGAGCATGCCAAGGCAATATTTCAGAGGTTAATAACAATTGGAAACAGGTTTCTTATTCGCTATTAAAATTAATATACTTATTCGCATTCAGAAAGAGAGGGAAAAGGGGAGTTCAGAGAGCCAGAGCCCTTACCAGCAGGTACTACTGATGTGGAAATAAGCGTGACATCTTTTAATACCATTAAAATGAGGAGACCAGCACAGAGTCCTTTCACTATTCCCAAGACGTGCAGCACACAATAATTAAAGCTGGAAACAGGTGAGAGAGTCCAGATTTAAGCTCATTCAGAGCAAATTACTGTTCCATAACCTCGACCCGCTTAGAGCAGGCCTAACAACACAAGATGGCTATCCTTTTAGGCTACTCAGACTACATATAACTATAACACTTCAGGAAGTATCACATATAAACAGATCAGAAAAGGCACTTTACTGATCTCTCAGCTTTTTAACAGCAGCAAACAACTACAGTATCAACAGTTATCCATAGTGTCAGATGATACACCTACAGACTAACCTTAATCCGTCAACTGACGCATAACGAACAAAAAGAAAATGCTTTCTCGATATGGCAAGCTCTAATACAATAGACCAATTTGGAGCAGACATCACAGTTACGCTACTCGCAGATGCACGCGCATAGTGGTGGCAGATAAACAGTGGTAATAAATGGAGGAAAATGGAGGAAAATGGGCAAAATCAACAGAATAAAAGAAAAATGTTTTCTTGTGCCTTTGGATGTCAGAATCGGAAGGCAAAAATAGTCTTCATTTTTATAGAATACCGTCGTTGAAGACGCCCTTTGAAGCTAAATGCAGACATTTATGTTGCAAGTCACAGTCTGGACTGATGAAACCTGCAATGAATTGTCTACTATTAAAGCATGAATTTGATGTAAACAGTAAGTCTACATAATATTCACATATGCAGTTCATAGGGGACATACATACAGTACATAGCCATACAGCTAGAGCATGAAATAATATTTAAACCTATAACATTTTACATAGATAACTTTTAAACATAGCTTATAACATTTTTAGCTCACAGTTCTGACTTTATAACTCGCAATTGTAAGTTTATATCACAGTTCTGAGGGGGGAAAAGTCTGAATTGTGGGATATAAACTCGCAATTCTGAGGAAAAAAGACAGAATAACAAGTATCTCACAATTCTGTTTTTCCTTCAAAGAATTGTGAGATATAAACTCGGATTTGTGAGAAAAAGTCAGAATTGTGAGATATAAACTCAAATTTAACCATTTTTATTCTTATATTCCATGGCTTCCACAGACTGCTACAGCAGAACTGTCATTTTCTGCCACCAGGTAGGTTCTGCCCACAAAAAAAAACATCATTGCTGTTCGCAAACACAAAATAGGTCTATTGACTAGCTTTACAAAACTTCCGAGAGTAAAGATACATTTCAAGTCCACTTAAGAAAAAAAAAAATCCATATTTGATAAAACAAGCTCTTTTGAAGAAGGTTAGTGACATCAAGTTTTTGAAGGACATGCTTCAATTGGGAGCTACTACTGTACAGCCACAAGCAGAATTGCTTGTTCTGGTTTGTTTTCTGAGTTATTTTTGAATTTCAGTCATAGTTAAAATAAAAAAGAAAAAAAAAAGGAAATGTATTCAGATGGATTGCAAAGTAGTAGTCTGTATTTGTTACTTTTGGACTGGCAAAAATTTTGATCACATCATCAATATGCATTGACTGCATTTTTATTACAATAGTTAGTGTGGTGTTATCTACAGTGAGAAAAAAATGATGTAGAATTTACTTTAAATAACTTTTACTCAGAAATTGCTAGTAAATTTCACAAATATTTACTAAGAAATGCAAGTAACATTTATTATGACTTTTATTAGAATTAAATATGAAATTTTGAAATAGAAAGACTGTAGTAGCCTTTTTTTTACTTTGAAAAATCATTCTTACAGTGTATTTTAGATAAACCTGTCCCTAAATATCACATAAAACATATAGTCCAGACAGACTCTCTTGGATGGTTCTTTGCCAAAGTAAGTTTAGTGCAACCTGCCCTTTTACCTTTTAGTCAGTCTATCCAGAGTTAACGTGACAAAACATGAGGGTGCAATGTGCAAATCGATTTATACAAACAGTTGCCATTCCAAGAGAAGTAAATTGATTGGTTAGCTGGTTCAGGTGCGTTTAATTGGGGCAGAGCAAACTCTGCAGGACAGTGGCCCTCCAGGACCGAGTTTGGACACCCCTGCTCTAAGGGAATAAGACATGTGTCCATTTCTTTCTTTGGGCAAAGGACAAGACAGAAGGAAAACTTTTCGAATATGTCCTCAGTAATTTACAATACTATACATTCAAGGTATATGTGTGGAATAATAAATCACGCCCTTTAATATGTTACACTATTTATGAACAATTCAAACTCTTTACAAAAGTACATGATCAAACTCTGCTGTCATGACAACTAACTTCTACAACTTAGCACATTAATTATTAGCAATGATATACCTTGACATTCTCACAGACTTATACAATCTGAGTAGGAATCATGCTCTTTTATTAGAACTCTGATATGTATTGAATTTCATTGGGATGTGCACTCTAACATGCTTACCTAATATAGTCTATGAATACATCATTTACCGCATGGAATTATACTAACTTTAAAAGGATTAATTAAGGAATTTTCATGTGGGAGCTTTAAGGGATCTGTGACCACAGAGCAAATGAAAATTTTGTGGACTTGTCAAGGACACAAGTCATTCATGAGCATAAATACACTTAATCCCCCCCAAATCCCCCATTCTTTTATTTAGAGACATCACAGCATCATGTCCAGACAAACATTCTGAGTTTCAACCACCGATCACATACTGACAAGTTTTGAATATGTTAGACACCAGGGGGAAAGCCTTGAAGTTTGAGCTGCAGTACTCTTCTAATGTGCGGCACAAGGCTTGAGTTTCTAATTAAAAGAGGATGTGATGTAATTGCAGGAAATGTTAACTGGGATTAAGTGTATGAGTTATGCAAAGGCAATGGGGCATTTTAAGATTCTCATGCCATAAGAACACTTGAAGTAACATGAATTGAAGATGAACTGAAGTTCTTTTTAATTCCAGATCAATGGCAAAATGCTTTCATATAGTTAACGAACTCAAAATGACCCTATTTACTTTTATTAGGAGTATTGAAGTTATTACTGAAGATTTTATTAACTATAAAGAATATTTACAAATTCAAATACTTCTATTGTTAATATATACAAGGAGTTCAGATAAAATATTTTTTTCTTTGAAGCTCTACCAGTGCATATTAAACCTCTGTGCAGGATTCTTTTTAAAGGGGACCTATTATGCAAAATTCATTTTTAGATGGTGTTTGAACATAAATGTGTGTCTGCAGTGAAAATCCACCCACTCCTTTTTTATATACAGTATTTCCCATAAATCATAAACAGTGTCTCAAAATGAGTCGTTCGAGTTTTCTAAACATTGTGACATCACAATGTCACAAGCCCTGCCCATTCCGTACTGCTGACGGAATCTGCCCTATTAGCTTTTATCCTCCCCTGAGTGAGCTGTCCACTTTCTGCCATGTTTATCTCCTCGCTAGACCTTGCTAGAGCATTTCTGGATGCAAAGACACGTTGTTTGTGAATGGCTTTGAATGGGAGAAAAAAAAAAAACAGCAAGGACCATAGCACGTTTACATAGAAAATAATAGAAAAGCTGAGCAGTGGAATGCAAAAATGTGTTCTGTGCAAACGGCCCCATACTGTTTCTCCTGTTTTGTTGTTGCCGGTGTATCCAGGCATGAGCAGTAAAGTATGAGCAGTATCTCATTGTATTTAAAGATACAAACACTTCCACCCAAAAAGAGGCATTTTGGACATGGTATAAGACATGATCTGTGGGGTATTTTGAGCTGAAACTCCACAGACACATTCTGGGGACATCTAGACTTATATTACATCTTGTAAAAAAGGGGCAAAACAAATATCAGCTACTTTCAGTAAAATTTCTAAATATTTTCATGTCAACAGTTTGGAAGATAAATACAACTGTTTATTTCCCAAACCTCACTTTTGCACAAAAATTGTACCCATTTTAAAATAAATAATTCAAATGAGAATAAAAAAGCAAAGAAACTGACAAGAAGTTTCATAACCAGGAAAATATTTACTTTCTCAAGTGCCATAAACAGAATTATCCAATTAATTGTATCTTACTTTATCATTATGGCATTTTTGACATTTGAGAATATAAAAAGAGAAAAATAGATGAGAAATTGATGACAGATAATAAAATGATGAATTGGAAACAAATGAAATTACTATCTTCAGTGTAATTGAATACGAGCGCAAGATGAAAAACACAAGGTTATTTTTACTTTGCAATTTACTTTGTTTTCCATTGGAATATGAATTACATTTGTAGAACACGTACAACATCAGCTAGCCTATGATTCCTGAGATATTTATAAAGCAGAAAACATGTCCTCACTGACCCTGTAGTGCGTACTAAAAAAAATCTAATATATTACAAAAAAAACAAACAATCAACTAGGATTGAAATGTGTTCACTTGTCTGAATTCAAAAGAAAAGGAATAACTTTGAGTACATAATATTTTAATGCTCCCAAGCCACTGTGTGGATAAGGTGAAGGTCTTTTCTTTGTGCTTGTTTTTCTAAGCACTTATGACATTTACTTCCGAAACCTTCACACGAGTTTTCAGGCACAGCGAGGAGGCCAAACAAACACGGAAAGGCTCTTTATTTGCTTTAGCCCCCTCCATGCATTTGCATTAAATAGGTCAAAATCATCCATTTTTCATGGAACCCCGTAAAGAAGAAAGGCCTCTCAAACAGCTGCAACGTTTGCTCACTCAATGAGGAGCATTTTGAAAGGTTTGAATAAGTAATGCTGTTTTAACATACATCAATTTTAATTCTGTTTAAACTGCCAAATTAATGCATATCTTAATGATTGATTCCTTTTCATCATGGATTCAGCTGGTGAGGAGAGACCTTTATGTTGCAAAACCAAGCAGGATGAACTTCCTTACACCATGTATGCCGCCAACCACCCAATTATTATTCCGCCCTATTCTGTAAATATGTTTACATTTTTACAGATTTTTTTTTTTTTTACAGTGCATATAAACTGTACTTTTAAAAAGTGTCCTGAAGTATAGTTCCATTTCACAAGGGCTTAGTATTACGCAAATTATTTCTACAACCTAAAATCTTCTTTTTTAGGCCATGTTTGGAAAAATTAAATAATTCATGCTTTGTGTTTAGTATAGATTTAGTGATAAAATAAATGTCGAAAACAGCAAATGGATTGCAGAATTGAAGACTATAGTTCATTAAAGTGCAGCTCAGGGTTGCCAGGTTTTCACAACTAAACCCACCAAATTGCTACTCAAAACTAGACCAAAACTAGGTAAAAATCATGTTCCAGGTGGTGAAATCTGCTTTTTTGGCAGGGTTCCCCTGGTTAAATTCGCATTCCAGGAGCTAAATATTATGTTATTTGGGGTTGTTTCAACCCGCGGACATGAAAAACAACCCGTGGCAACAGTGTAAAAGTAGCCCCAACTTGGCAACACTGGTGCAGCTGATGGCATATGGACTGTTTGCACTGAAAGCTGCTAATTACAGAGAATATAAAATTCAGCTTATTTTTGTCTTTGTTATATTTCACCAAGCACCCTCTCATCTTGTGTCAGCTACTAAGTGTAGGAATGGTTAATTAGCTAATTAGCACTGATGCATCTAACTCTATTTTCATATGGTGCGTTCAAGTCCTCCTGGGAAGTTCGTATTTACGAGGTGGGAAGTCGTGTGTACGACGGTAGGTGCGTTCAAGTCACTTTCATCGGAGTATGATGACGGTGTGCCTTCTCTAAATTAATTACACAAAATAACACTTCTACTTTTTGAAAATGTAATGTGCAATGGTTGTATGTTGCTTTTTAATTTTTTTTATTAATTTATGAAGCCATTGTAAACTTTATTGCAACATATTACATTTTTATATTTTGATGCTATTGTATTTTTTGCTGGGAATCAGCTTACTTCGTTGTAAATAGAAAAGCCTGACAATGTCACTGCTAAATACCTAAGTATTGTGGTATTTCGCCATGTTTCTTACTGACATGCCCCCAACTCGTACAGATAGGGGCTTAAAGAAAATCCCGAGCTTCCCACTCGTATTTACGACATTGTTGTAGCCTTCATGTGTGTTCAGCTCGTAAATACGATCTTTCCGACATGACTTGAACGCACCATTAATTCACTTGTTTTCACTTTACATTGATTTCCTTTCCTCCATCTGCACCTGCTGTCTGAAACAATGCCTTCAACCAAGGAGAAATGTAGTTATAGAGCATCTACCAGTGGGAGCTAACTAGCCCTTGTTAACAAGTCAAACCCCAACCATTTCACCACTTTCACATAGAAAAACTAACAGACCCCCTTTGTTTTCACAGTAGATAGTGGAAATACCTTTACATTTGTACTGCAAGCAACAGATCCAAACCTAAACTTGTAGTACCATGCCATCAACTTCATGAATACAGCAGCTTTAATTTACTGAGCTCACTAAACACATCTAAAATCTTGTGCTCACCTTGTTAAATCATCGGAGTGCTGTATTACAGCTCCCTGAGCTTTAAGAGCACATCCCTGTCACCACAAGCCCACATTAAACTAATGGTACACACTATGGCAGAGCAATAAGTACCATTTCTTTGTTGTCGCACAACACTAGAATGTACCAAGTCACCTCATGCGCTCATTTAAACTATCCTCAAATCATCCTCAGCTGTTTTACCACTTTAAAACAGAAAACAGAGGTAGTTTTAAATCACTGCGGTACAAGTCTGCAGCCGTAGGGTGGGGTTGATGGTCTGGAGACAATATTTACAGGACCCTTGTCCTCGTGGTGAGATTTGTGACTTGAGACTCGCTATCAAAACACTTCAGAATGAATCATGTCCCACCACCGAGCCATTTTTCCTTCCTCCAATTTCATACCTTCTCCCGCAGGGACATACTTCACATTCGCCACTGTCTTTTTCCCGACTGCTACTACGAGATGGGTTTGGGAAAGGAAATATTGGTACCTAAGAGTCCCATTAGCCAGACTCCCATGGGTGCCGTCAGTCTCCCCAGGGATTGTGAAAAACACGAGGCTTATGTTATAATAACCATTTCCACACTGCCAAACATTGAAAATCTGCACAGCTGTTTTCGGGTAAAACAAACAAGTGTGATTGAGCTTTTCTCTCGTGTGCTTTCTTTAAATAACATCTTATTCATGGTTTGCACTCTGAATTCTTGTCTTCGCACATATTTTAGCAGACAACACAACTTTTTACATTGGTCTAATGATAGTAAGTATATTATATCTGATAACAGAACATTTGCCTAAAACTTTAATTACAGAAAAACACAATATAAATTTCAGTTCTATTTAATGTTTCCAATCAAACACCTTACTATATTATGTTGTGTCTTAATATTTATTTGAACAACATAGGCCTACTACATATACCATTTATTCATATAAAAATCCAGTCTCGTTAACTATCCGTGAATATTTTATGTTTTTTAATTATAGGCATTGGCTACATTTTATGTTTTTTTTTTAGATTTGGCTGATGAATGTCAAGAGTGGGACTTTTATTTTGGCAAGACTGAACATTGACTGCAAACACACTGGAGAGCATTTTCTCAGTCTTCATTAATTTGCTGTTTTTGTTTAACAATTTTGTCTAATAAATGATTAAATTAAATTGTTAAACAAAGAAAGTGGCAAAATGAAAATGTGCTAATTCTTACTTTTCTATTGATAGTAATAGAAATGGAAATGCTTGTAATACCTTCTATAGTAAGTGAGGGTGTTATTTATTTACTAATATTTATATGTTTTTTCTACTTATTGATTTTCTGATGGATTAGTATTATTATTAGAGGACAAGCACTGAAGCTGTGTAGGCACCTATTGTAATCATTGGTGTTCTTATTATTATTCTTCCGCTCTGGAAGTCTATGGCAGCCCATAGAACCGCTTGAGTTAAAGTTATGAAATTTGGCACACAGATAGAGGGCAGTCTGAACTGTCACCTTAGTAAATTGGGAGTCTCTAACTCAATCGCTGTAGCACCACCAGGAAACAAAATTCAAGACTATTGATGGCTCAAAATGATTCGAATGCACCCTGTGCTTTGAGAGGAAAAGCAAATTATACAGGTTTGTTTACAAGTTGATGAATCAGAATGGTAATGTGTTTTCTTTATCACTCTCTACTACGTCAGACAGGTAACCGTAATTGATATGATTAGCCTTTTGCTTCACTATGTTACACAAACCATGTTCCCATTCACCTCACAGTAAGACAGCTGCCTTCTAACAATCAGTATCCTTAGAAACGCTGGTAACACTTTACAATAAGGTTCATTAGTTAAACATTAGCTAATGTATTATCTAACTTGAACTAACCATGAGTAATACATTTGTTACTGTATTTACTAATCTTTGTTAATGTTAGTTAATGAAAATACAGTTGTTCATTGTTTGTTCATATTAGTTCACAGTGCATTAACTAATACTAACAAGATTTTAATAATGTATTAGTAAATGTTTAAATTAACATTAACAAAGATTTATAAATGCTGTATAAGTGCAGTTCATTATTAGTTCATGTTAACTAATGAACCTTATTGTAAAGTGTTACCGAAACGCTTTGAAAAACTTAGAACCTCAGAAAGGCATATAGTTCATCATAACATCATAATGTAGCCTACATCACATACATAATTCACCCACTATATTGCTAAATCTACACGATTTTTAATATCAACAGAAAAACATACCTGGCTTCTCTTGAGACCTCCCTGCAGGGTTGCCAGGTCCCAGAAAAATTCACAAAGCCGACTCAAAACCTTCCCAAAAGGTATGAAAACTAGCCCAAATTTTCCCCCGTCCAAGCAGTTGACAGCTGCAGAATGCCATTAAGGACCTTAATATATGGCCTTAATAT
>RJVU01071404.1:1055689-1124515 GCA_003731715.1 Anabarilius grahami
GGTATTTTAAGCTGAAACTTGACCAGACCAGAGACTTATATTACATCATGTGAAAGAGGGCATAATAGGTGCCTTTTAACCCAACCTGCTGGGTTTGTCCATATTTTACCCAGCTTGGGTTTTTTTAACCCAGCATTTTTTAGAGTGTAGTAGCAGATTAAAATGCTATGTCTATAAGACATATTTTTTGACATATTGTAGATTTTCATTTATTGTATGAAGATGTGTACAAACTTGTATTTTCTAATCTCAGTCAAGATCATTATATAACCTCTTTAAATAGCCTACTCTTGTTTTGTCTACACACAAGCATCAATGTGCAATTAATCTACAATGTCAAACTCAGTTAACCCGTCTTCAAATTCTCTATGTAGGCGAAACACATGTAACTTCTAGGTTGTGAAGTGTAGCCAGGTAGCCTATTCATTCCAAGCATCAGCACACATTAGTAAAAGGATGTATTTTCATTTTTCTTTGTCTACAGATGTACATTTGGCAGCTGCAGTATATAAGTTGCCCAAAAACCACAACCCACAGCTCTGTCATTTTCCCACGACTGCATTTTCAAAATAGCCCAATTGTACAGGAAAACCTCATCGTTGCCCCCCTGCCTCACAGCATTGTTAATGATATGCTAAAGCCCACCCCACACTTTGACAACATGTTTGTGATGTAGAGAACAGGGGCGATTTCAAACCTTGTTTTTGGTTCACTGCAGTTTTAAGGAGAAAATACTCAGCAATGGTGTTGACATGAATTTGCACATAGTTGGTCATAAAACATATTAAAAACACCACATAGACATGTAAACAACAATAAAAACTTGATTTTCACTGCAGGGGGTCTTTAAATATATAACTACCCAGCTCTCTAAGATATTGCCATTGTCATCAGCCATCAAAAAGTCCACATACTGTATGTCGACCAGTAAAGTGAATCTGTCTGAATCACAATTGTTTTGAAAGTTTCTTAGTCTGTAAAATGAAAAGAAAATTTAGAACACTGATCGCACTGGAAGAAGTGAAGATTAACTTAAAATATTTTTAATATTTTATAATTGAGAAGTAATTTTTGCTTGCAGTAGCTTGCAGTACCATTCTCTACAGCTTAGCTAATTTTCTGTAAAGGACTAGCTAGCTAGGTTTTTTAGGGGAGGAAGTGTAAGACGAAGCACAGGAGAGGGAGGAAATTGCTCGGATGAATAAATGCATACAGTTTTTGGTAAAGGAGCTGAATATGAGGCTGAAGAGCGCCACCTATCATATCCGGTGTTACAACCAAATAAACAAGCCTGCCAAGGTCAATAAGTTTGCTTCTAATTCTTTCCATAAGTACACAGAGCATTTAAAGCAATAATGTGTACACACACAAACACACACACACACACACAATAATGTGATTCACTGTTTTTGGTATATTCACAGATATCCTAAAGTTTATTATTATGTCGTTAATTTTTTTTCAGTGTTAACATTCATAGCAGCTAGTTTACCAGAAATTGCAGATATAGCTGGAGATTTGCAAATTACGTAACACAGCTGTACATATCCAATACAACATCATACTGTTAAACAAGAATCACTCTTACACTCAAAATTCTTTGGCTGAATTAAATTCAATTATCGACAGTGGTTGCAGACATTTGAAATGGGGTTTTCTAATAGTAAATTACACCGTGAACTCTACTTTAATACATTTTTAAATCTATTTAAGATAACCAAATTAAGTTACACACAGTTAACTACCAGCTAGCAATAGAACATGTTAGCATGCTAAATATAACAATTGTTGCCATTTGTAATGCATGGTGTTGACAGGAAGTGCAAAAAAAAAAAAAAAAAAAAAAGAGAGAGAAGACTTGTACTTCCATTTCCATCAACACAGTAATTGCTTTTTGAATGAAGCATTAAATTGTACATTAAACAATTCCTGTACTGTTGTCAACCTAAACACAAGCTGCACTCTTCACCACAATGACCGCCACCAAAAATCACAAGATAAACTCTTCTATCCCAACATAACACAACTAAAGAACCAACCCAGAGATGAAAATTGCCATTATTTACTCACATAATGTTTGAATCTTCATGATGTCTTATACAACAACAGTTCAAGTCTGTCAAGCTCCATTAAAACAAAACACCAGTCCATACAACTTGAGCACTATATTCCAAATCTTCTAAAGTCATATGACATTTTTGTGTGAGGAAAACTCTGAAATGTAAGTTTTGATAGATTCTTTCTTGTTATTATTCATTTCTCTCCAATGCAGTTCTCATATATCAGGTGTGTGCCATTAATGAAGTCAAAACGGGCACCACCCTTTTTGTAGTCCGTTTGGGTTTTGTAGTCCATTCTAAAGTTTAGAGGAGGTGAGAATTATAACAACTTCAATTGTTCAAAGTTATCACATGTCATCAAAATACTTATATACTTATAAAAAATACTAGATAGTATACATTTATGGTGTATTAATTAATACATGATACTTGCATGTATTTTGTCCTTTTTGGAGTTTTGTATGAAAAACAGGAAACACTCTGCACTCTTTCAGGGTGCTGCTCTGCAGGTGACCTGGGAAACTGGTAGCTGCATATTCATCACATATGAGCAATGAAAGAGACAATTTTCATTTTCGGCAAATTATACAGTGGAATACTAGCAGGTCTTCATCTTGTTCAAAACACATAAAATAACTATTTCAGTATTTATTCTCATATAATCCAGTCCTTTACAGTTTTAGCAATGCTACATTGACACCAGTGGAAACAAAATGAATTAAAAGTGAACTAAATTCATAGTAAATTTTATTTCATATGAAATTAATTTAAAATTTAAATGTAAATTTTCAGGAATTGTGTTACATTAGCTCATTTTCAGCTCAAGTAAACTGAGCATGCAGTAAAACAGCCTGAATTTTATTAAAATAAAATGGTTAATAAACCTCATTGTGTCACATTATACATAAAAATTGCAATATGTATCATATCATAAGCCAATACTGTGATAATAATGTAATGGTATCCTTGGTGATTTTCATCACTATCTAGTACCATCCATCGTTCCTTCAGTCAGTAATCTCCACATGCCTTTTATCTATGAATGGATTTCTATGTAGCGTCTCCTGCACAGCTTATTAGAAGTGGCCTTAGTCTATTCAGCTTATTATAAAGGATTATAAGGCCAGAAAGGTAAACAGAGAGGACTAAAAAGGCTTGGAACTCAACCAAACACCCGTAGCTCTCTCTCTCTGTTATTGTAAATACTATTAAATAAATGCAGGCTGTACTTTAAATGAGGCAAGCAGACAGCTCCAAGTGGCCCATCTGATTTGTGAGGTAACTAGCTCTAAATTAGCCTGTTCTTTTGATGAAGTCAAACATTGTTTGGACAGGGGAACACTTAGACAAAAAGTGCCAAGAAATTGAAGGAATCACCACAATGGACATAAATCAAATAGTGGAAATAATATATATATATATACTAGAGAACACCAGATGGCAACTGGGCTACTCTTTACTGCACAGGAGTGGAGGATGGAAGCAGACCTCGGAAAGCAGCTGAGGCAACAGAGACTACACTGCGGCCTGATATTGTGCTGTGCTGTGGTCTCATTAAAGAACATTCTGATGCTTGAGCTCACCATGCATGGGAAGAACAGACGGAGGAGGCCTTTGAATGGAAAAGAGAAAAGTATGAGGAATTAAGGAACAACTGCCAAAGGAAAAGTTGGAGAGCCAAGTTTTGGCACGTGAAGGTCGGGTGTCGGGGCTTTGCAGGGCATACACAGCACTCAGAATCACAGGAGAGAGACAAAGGAGAGCCATTCACACCACCACAGACACAGCTGAGAAAGCGTCCAGGTGGCTCTGGTTAAAGAGGGCAGATCGTGGGTTGCTGCTAGGGCACAGGCCGGGGTCTGATCAAACCTGGTCAGGTTGCCTGCATGGGCGAGGGTCTATGACTGACCCCAGATAATATCACTGGGTACATGCCATAGTATAGCATCACAAAGATGTTTCTGAAAGTACTGTACACATGCAGACTGAAATCCACAATCATTCTTCCATATCTCTCAGTTTGACTTCTTTGGATAGTAAATTTATTTGAATTCCTTGTCTGGTGACAAGCGAGCTCCTCCCTGATGTGGACAGTCACTGAAATCAGATTTAAACATTTATTTGAATTTTAAAAGTGTTTATTATTATTATTAATAAATGTACAGCCCTAATAAAAGATTAGCTGAGTATTAACTGTATATAGCCTACACATACATATATGCTATATGTTTGTTTATCTATGCCAACTTTTGATTCTGGTGGTTTTGGGGTATGTGTGTAAGAGAGCTGAGATGAGTGAATGTGTGTGTCTGTGAGAAAGAGTCTGTAGGCGAGTACAGAGAGAAGATTGATGGAGCTGAGGCGGTGCATCTGGACTGGAGGCTGTTTGGGCCTGTCAGCATTCTTCCTCAAGGTTCTGGTAATGAACAGATAGAGCCACGATCATTGGAATGATAAAAAGTTGACAGGCCTTTTCATCAACTTGGAGCACCATTAAATCCTCTCCAAATAACAAAGTCATGCAAGAAAAATCCAAAAATAAGACTGTCTGAAATTCAACCTGTAAATATGTTCTTATCCTACAGAAAAGTACTATGGTATTACAGTGTGTATTACTATCATGCTATTTGAAGTGAAATAAGTTGCTGTCAGGGAATGTTGTGTGTAAGCACATGATGCAGGAGAATAGGTACGAACAGTCTTTAATTCAAAGGAACACTCACAATGAATCATCAATGATGCGGAACAATTAGCAAACAAAACAGGAAGTATGGTAACGCTTTACAATTAAGGTACATGAATAATCATGTACTAATACTTACTTCAACATGAACTCATGGTTAGTGAAGATATGAAGGAAGGTGGGCAGGAATATTGGAGGAGGAAGATTTCTGGACGGAACCGGAGCATCCAGATAGACAGGACAAGACCGGCAGAAAAGGCAAAGACTTGACTTGGGGACTCTGGAAGGCAAATGGACCTACGGACCCCAGATGGTTAAGCAGAGGTCCACTCCTGGCTCTGAGATGGACTGAGCAGCGCACGTAGACTCTGGGGCTTTGATGGTAGCCAGCTCTTGTTCTGGGACAAGCTCAGTGCCTCAGGCATTTTTTTTCTTCTTTTCTTTTCTTTTCTTTTCTTTTCTTTTCTTTTTATTGTTTCGTGTTCTGTCAGGGAATGCTATATGTAAGCACACAACGCAGGAGAATAGGTACAAATAGTCTTTAATTCAAAGGAACACTCACAATGAAACATTGATCACAGAACAATAAGCAAACAAAATAGGAAGTATATATACACAGGTTAACAGAGGGAACTAAACAGGAACTGCTGAACCAAATGAAAACTGAGTAGCCAAAGAAACAAACAAGAACTAATGCAGACATGACAGGAACTAAACTAAACAGAACATGGCCGTGATAGTTACATGGTATATATCAAAATACCATAGTATTACCATCTGATTTACAACAGTACTTTTTAGAAAGCAAGTGTGTTTCTACTGTTTACACAGACCGATCAGGCATAACATTATGACCACCTTCCTAATATTGTGTTGGCCCCCCTTTTGCTGCCAAAACAGCCCTGACTCGTCGAGGCATGGCCGCCCATGACCCAGTCGTCTAGCCATCACAATTTGGCCTTTGTCAAACCTTACGCTTTCCCATTTTCCCTGCTTCTAACACATCAACTTTGAGGACAAAATGTTCACTTGCTGCCTAATATACCCCACTCACTAACAGGTGCCGTGATGAAGAAATAGTCAGTGTTATTCACTTCACCCGTCAGTGGTGATAATGTTATGCCTGATCGGTGTATGTAACCTGTGGTATAGTATCTAAATGAACTAGTTTTATTAAAATCTAAAATACCCTTTAATATGACGGAATCATCCTGACTAAATTAGTTTACACCAAATAAATTGTAAAGGTCAGGCCAGAAATATCTCCTTAAGTTAACAACTGGACATTTTCACTTTTACATGTTTCTTTTTACTTTTTAACTCTAGCATATAAAAAAATGCAACACTCCGACTATATACATTAACACCTATGTATGTATGTATGTATAGCATGTATTTCTATTATATATATACAGTTGCAAGAAAAAGTATGGAGATCATACAAAATGCATGTTCTTTTTTTATTTAGTACTGCCCTGAGTAAGATATTTTACACAAAAGATGTTTACATATAATCCATAAGACAAAAAAAATAGCTGAATTTATTAAAATGACCCAGTTCAAAAGTTTGGGAACCCTTGATTCTTAATACTGTGTGTGGTTACCTGGATGATCCAAGACTGTTTTTTTGTAGTGTGATGGTTGTTCATGAGTCCCTTGTTTATTCTGAGCAGTTAAACTGAACTCTGTTGTTCAGAAAAAATCTCCAGGTCCCAAAAATTATTTAGTTTTCCACCATCTTTTGCATATTTGAACCCTTTACAACAGTGACTGAATGATTTTGAGATTCATCTTTTCACATGGAGGACAACTGAGGGACTCAAACACAACTATTAAAAAAGGTTCAAAGTTCACTGATGCTCCAGAAGGAAACATGATGCATTAAGAGTCGGGGGGTGAAAACTTTTGAACAGGATGAAGAGGTCCAAATTTTTCTTATTTCGCTTGAATATAATTTTTTTTTAATTTAGTACTGCCCTTCGGAAGCAACAGAAGATACTTGCATGTTTCCCGGAAGACAAATTAAATACAATTTACCTTGATCTTCAAATTCCAAATGTTTTCACCCCCCCGGCTCTTAATGCATCGTGTTTCCTTCTGGAGCATCAGTGAATGCTTGAACCTTTTTTAAAAGTTGTGTTTGAGTCCCTCAGTTGTCCTCAGTGTGAAAAGACGGATCTCAAAATCATTCAGTCACTGCTGTAAAGGGTTCAAATATGCAAAAGATGGTGGAAAACTGAAGAATCTGTAGGACCTGGAGGATTTTTCTGAAGAACAGAGTTCAGTTTAACTGCTCAGAATCAACAAGGGACTCATGAACAACCATCACACAACAAAAAAACAGTCGTGGATCATCCAGGTAACCACACACAGTACTAAGAATCAATGGTTCACATACTTATGAATGGGGTTATTTTAATAAATTCAGCTATTTTTTTTGTCTTGTGGATTAAACATCTTTTACGTAAAATATCTTACTCAGGACAGTACTAAATAAAAAATAACATGCATTTTGTATTATCTCCCTTATTTTGTTAAAATTATTAACATTTTCACAGATTCTGCAAGTGGTTCACATACTTTTTCTTGCAACTGTATATATATAGAGAGAAAGAGAGAAGAGAGAAGAGAAAGTATTTTAACACTGACACAATTACACACCTTATGCTTTGACATTTAATGAGTAAAGATTCAAGAAATTGACAGATGAAACTGAACACACAGACCAAAGCTTTTAGCCTTCAAAATGCGACATACGTG
This sequence comes from Anabarilius grahami, assembly GCA_003731715.1. Classification (NCBI taxonomy): domain Eukaryota; kingdom Metazoa; phylum Chordata; class Actinopteri; order Cypriniformes; family Xenocyprididae; genus Anabarilius; species Anabarilius grahami. The sequence goes on from RJVU01071404.1 coordinate 1,063,193, forward strand.
CACATACATAATAATATATAAATGGTGTGACATTTTTACTGCTGGAGCACACAGATTACTTCTTATATAATGGTGTTCTCATGGCTGATGCAACTCTATGAATGAGGTTCCAGAGGCTCAGACCCAGAGACCTGTCAGTTCAGAGGCCAGCTAAATGGCATGAGCTTCTCTGGACTCCAAAACATACTGTGCATGTACTTCACAGGAAATGAGGTTCAGCCTTCGGAACAACATGACAGCAATTCAAATGACAGCAGTGACGATGCACAAAAAGTGGCACCAGATGTGTGCCAACGCACGCTGCTAGCTATGGTCCATCAGATTACCCAACCACGGGGTACAGGGTGTTCTTGGCCAGTGGCACAATGTCAAGAGTGTGATGAGAGGCTGTTCCTCATAGCATTCCTTCTCCATGATGAAATGTCACTCCAGTTCTTTTGATAGTTCTCTCTTTGGTCTGCTCCCCACTTTTCTTAATTTCTTTATATTATGCTATTAATTACTTTTTTATATTACTTTTTTGTTTTTTACACTTTTCTGTTTGAGTGTAAAAAAAGGTCTGCAAAGTTACAAAGTTATTCTCTATATCCGTAAGCACTGTTTCCAAACTCACTGAAACGCCTCAATTGTAGTCTTCAGGGAATATATAATATCACAATATTTCTTTTTTAGAATAATTCTCTTCCTATAGGGGGAGAGGCCTGGTTGAGTTGTGTTAGCAGTGTGTTGTCACCAAGAGATGTGTCCAAGAGATTTTTTTCCACCCTGGATCTAATATGGTTAGATCATATTAGATCCAGGGTGGATCTAATATGATGTGACATTTCTGAAGCATGCTCAAAGCGGTTGACCAATCACAACACACTGATGGAAATGGAACATCTATGTATCTCTCCACTAACCACAAGCTGCTTTGCATGTTGTCATACTACTTTTCAAGACAAAAGACAAATAAATTTGGTGCAGGTTGAAAGACAATGTTGAAGGACAATTGCGATAGTCAAGGAGGTGATGAAAAATAGGGCATTGTGTCCTCAAGAATGGTCACACAGTGACGGAAAGTCTGAGAAATGCACACACAGCATGGGACCAGGCAGTTTTTTAGAGGTATCTTTGTTAAGTTTAATTGCTGAGCTTGAAGGATAGTTAAAAACTCAATGGAATCTAAAAGGGTACAAAAAAAAGGCTACAATAAATGAGGATTGAGGTTTTTAGGCTTGTTCTCTTGTTGGAGTTGAGGCCCTGCCTCCAGTGGTGTCACCGTATGACCAAATCGCTCCACTCTCTCTAGCTCTTTTCCCAAGATAGTGCGCCAGCATTCAAACAGAGAAACTTCTTCCTGCTCAAATCACACCTTTACATTAATCGATATATACACACAGTATTTATACAAGAAAACAGTGGAAACATGATTATAATTATCAATGTTGAAAAGAGTTTTTTCTGCTTAATATTTTTGTGGAAACACTACCATTTAAAAGTTTGGGGTATAAATTAATACTTTTATTCAGCATTCTCATTAAATTGATCAAAAGTGACAGTAAAGACATTTAAATGTTACAAAAGATTTCTACTTCAAACAAATGCTGTTCATTGAACTTTATGTTCGTAAAATAATCCTGAAAAAAGTATCACAGTTTATAGAAATATTAAGCTACAAAAACTTGTTTCAACATTGATAATAATGTTTTTTTTAACTGTAGTTTTGCTCAATTAAATACAGTCTTGGTGAGCATGAGACTTCTTTAAAAAATATTTAAAAATCTTGATAGAAATATTCAATGAAAAATATTCATTTATCATGTATACAAATGCAATTTGAGTAGCATAATGGAAGTTTATGAAAACAATGAGGTGTAGAAAGGGGCTGGAGCAGTGATTATACATTCATTATTTCCATTGTTTAGCCCCTGAAAACCAATACTATATTCACTATCATGGGTAATACAGACTGTTCTTAATTGTACCTATACGGTCATGACGCATGTGGTCAAGTATTTGTGGATCCACTGATTACCGTATCTGAAAACATTATCCATAGTTTAGCCTCTTTACTACAGCAAATGAGGCCTCTCTTTACTATCCTTAACAGTGTCTGTAATCACATCTATTAATTATTGTATCTCCACGTGGTTACGTTTGCAGTCAATGTTAATAATTCCTGTTTGCACAGTGTTGATAGTCAACAGAACACGAAAAACACACAACACTCAATTTCCTCAAAAAAAAAAAAGAAAAAAAAGAAAAGAAAAGAAAGAAAAACAGCCAATCACCACTGGCTAATATGCCTGTATCAGTGTTAGTACACATTTCTCGCTTGCAGTGAGCACATTAATTTAGCAGTTGCCTTGAGTGGCCTTTGAATAGACCCAGATTAGTTCTGTGCATCTAAGGGCCATCTGTACCCACGTCATGCACAATAGTTGTTTGATTGCAGTTTCAACTTTGACAAGCCATTTTGATTCATCTGGCTCTTCTTGCCTCTCTAACTTCGGGATCTCTCCTCCAATCGTTCCTCCCACTATCCCTCTCTCTCTCTCTCTCTCACCGTGTCACCCCGACTGAGGCTGTGAGTAATACGCACGTGGTCTCTCGGTGGATTTGGGCCCAGTGTCCTCTCATGGAGGACGCGTGTGATTGATTAGATCGAGGCAAATTTTTGTCAGTTCGCCGTGCTTAAGGAGATAAGGCTGCTAATAAATTTCCCCCTGGTAGCTTCTGACACGTGTCAGCTGGCGAGCTCGTATAAAGCATGATGTCGGCCAGGGGCAGATAAAGTGCACCACCCAAATTCCCCCGCGTACCCCTCCTGATGTCCTGCTGAGACTGGGTTTGGGGATGTGAAGATATATTTGGGGATTTCGTGCCTCTGAGTGAGACGTTATATCTAGTGGTGTAGGAAAAACTTTTGGCGCTTTTCCACTGCATGGTATGATTCGGTACTGCTCAATTTTTGGCACTTTTCCACTGCATGGGACGGCTTGGTATGGAACTGTATGGTTTGCTTAATTAGTGCGACCTCGGTGGAGGTTCCAAGAGTTGTCAGTAACAACCGCCGCAGTATCATTTGTTAAACGACCGTCGCACGCAACTTGAAAAAAGAAATGGCTGTATCAAGGTGCAGATTCGTTTGTAGATGAGGAGCAAATCCATGGCAGTAAAGGCGGTGCAACTATAACTATCAGTCTATAATCCCTCCCACTTTGAAGTGGTACTAAACTGCAGTGGAAAAGCAAACCGAAAGTAAAGCGTGCCACGCCGTACCAAGCCATACCGAGCCGTACCGAGCCATACCGAGCCGAGCCAAGCCGAGTAGTACCACGCAGTGGAAAAGCGCCAAGGGCCTCAACAATGCGATGAGGTACCACCCACGTTATTCAGATGTTATTTTGGCCAATGTATCACTCTTTTTTCTCTTTATTGATCCTATTCTGTGTTTAAATATTTTTCAAATTTTTTGTCATTTAGAACGATAAATGTTTTAAATTTTAAACCATTCAGCGCTAATGTGAGTGTCCAATTACTGTAGGTGGCCTGAATCTTTTGAATTTGTTCATCAGTAAGATTAGATCACTGATTTGTTCAGTGGTCCTTTCTGCAGGTTACATCCTTACACCAGTAGGTGGCGATAATGTGTGTTTTGGGTGAAACCCAAAGTATACTTTTTTATTTTTTTACATGTACACTAGGGGTGCATACAACACATATGAAAATTGTTATCATCACTACTGTACGCACATTCTTTGTGTACAGCACAATTTTTCTAAAAGCATCTAATTAGTCCTAATTAGTCCACAAGGTGGCAACACTGGTCCTGCCTGTTGTTTCACAGACACAGTCAGAAACACAAGAGATGCAACAACAACAATAGCGAACTACTTGATGGGCCGTTTACACGACACCGTTTTCAACAAAAAACTAAAAAAGCATTTTGCGTTTTGGCTGTTCATTTACATGACAAACAAACCATAAACTTTTGAAAAGGGGTTTCAAAGTGGCAGTTTTTGAAAACAATATCGTTATTGTCTCTGTGTAAACTACAAAAATGTGAATTTGTGAAAATGGTGATGTCATGTGCATGCGTATTACGTGTTCGTTTCTTTACGAAGTGACATCACCAACTACTCGACTTGCATGCAAAATACAGCATGCAAAATTTGTCGTTTTTCGAGGATCCGCATGAACAGGGATCGTTTTGACAACGTTGTCTTTTGTACGCGAAAAACACAAAGGAAAAACTTTTCCACTTTTAGTAGCTTACATCATCATGTAAACATACCCTAAGATGGCAAAAACAATAAACACCTATGTTGACTTTTTTTTTTTTTGTTGTGAGTTAAGAGAAAAATGTACCTGCAACTCTAATTTACATGAGTACAAATGTTATTGGTCATAACTTCTGCTATTGTATTATTACATACCATTATATTTTCATATCTAAAATGTCTAACTATACAAACAATAAAGCAAACACAGGGTCGATAACAGTAGCGGCAGTCCAAACAGCAAACTGATCAGTTTGATCAGTCAGGCAGAGAATGATACACCTGGCAAACAAACAAAGTAACAGAAACACTCGATAAAGTCAGTGTAAACTGGCAATACTTCACAATATGATGAACAAACAACATGGCTTATACCACATGATTTTTTCCCCAAAACCGATTAGCGGAAATCCCCGCCCTGCAACCAATTTCATTGGCTGAGGTTACAGTGATGGGTAAGTTTAGGGATCAGGGTTGGGTGTAGGTAATCTTTACTGTGATTGACACGGCCAGTGAAATGTTTAGAATCAGCTCCAGGGCGGGATTTCCACTGAAGCGGTTTGGGAAAAAAAGAAAAAAAAACACGTGCTTATAACAGATAGGAACAGGAAGTAATGCAAGAAGAACCGGCGGTAGTCAGTACTCAGGAGATGGCTCCCTCTGGTGGTTGGAGGAATGGATGGCGGATGCAGATGTTACACGTAAAAATGTAGTGCAGCTTTTGTCTTCATAGTTTTGTCTTCATTGTATCAATTTAGAATCATACATACTCCTTGTATATATTGCAGTATATTGAAAAAAATATAAGCACTAGTTTCCCATATACATTATGTACTGTATTGCATTATATTTTCCTGATTATGGTTACATCATGATGATGCATGATGACCGTAACAGGAGACCGACAAATGCAAGACAAACAAACAAAAAACTATGCCACTGTATTCACCCTCTTCAGCTCTCCTCCAGCTGCTGTACATAGCAGATGAGGAAAGCTGTGAGAAAGGGGAATTACATTATTGGCAAAGTGTCATGACAAATTGATTTTCTCAATTAAAGCCGGGACAATGGACAAGAAATAACAGGTTGGCCGTTTCTCCCTCTAAATGGGGCCATTTTCTTTTTTCCTTCACAGATCAGCGGAAAAGAGTCATTAGGAGTCTACAGAGTAAGAGAGAGAGAGAGAGAGAGAGAGAGAGAGAGAAAGGAAGGGAGCAACTGGTGCAAAGGCTCATTCAAAGCACACAGGGGGACTGTAGTGTCCCTGGCCTCTCATTCTTCAAGACCACAGTGTGAACGTCTCCACCGTCACATGCAGCATATCTTTCAAGTGAGCAGTCACCCGTTCAGACCGACTCAGAGAGAGCTTTGACATTGGTGCATTTATGACTGCACCTGACCACATCATCAATCAGCGCTGGCCCCCGGTTCAGTCGTCCCCTATTTTCTAATTTTGTCTAGGATAAATGTTTTAAGCAAATGACAAATGTTACAGAAATTAATCTATTTCCCTCTGAAGAATTTGAAATTAATTAGTGCCTTTGGTTTAATTTATTCTTTTCTTGTGACATTAAGATTTTCAGAATGAGAACTTGTGTGGTAATAAAATTGAGACAATAAAAATGTAATATACCTGATTAAAGCCAGATTAATAACTCTTCCTCACAACNCTCTTCCTCACAACATTCAACTTTTTTTTTTTTTTTTTACATTTTAAAGTAATTAACTCTTTCTTTCTTTAATTATGTTTTTGTGAAAATAATGATGGTTTTTAGTTATACAAACATTCTCCCAGTCTGCAGTTGGTCGGACATATGCATATTAAACTGGGTGAAGAGAAAAAATTGAAATACTTGAGCTTTAAATAAAGCTAAATAAAACTGGATGACAGGAAAACCAAAATAAAATAAAACTACAAATATACTATATATAAAGATTTGTTTAAACACCTTAAATTTATCTAAGGCATCTAGATAAAGTGTCATCTTTCTGTCCAGCATTTACTGAGACCCTGACATTAATGGAAAGTCTTGTGTAATTCTTCACCAAAAATCCCTCTTGTTCCACCTTTGTTCCAGTGAAATGCTGCAGACTAAATGACAAGCTTGAAAGAAATGCACTCATATCCGTCCTTTAATGATATTCTGAAGTAGTTTGTGATGTGAGGCAGACTAATACATTTCTCAGAAGCACATGCAAACTCACAGTCCCCAATTGCTACCAAATACAAATTGTGTAACTCTACAGCAGTCATTTATTCTTTTTAGTTCTGTGTCAAAATCTAATTTTTACTCTATAATTTTCTGTACTTTCTCCATAGGGGCCAAAGCTAATCTAATGAGTTGACTTTATAGAGCAGCCTTACAAAGAATTTTGCGTAATTGCACGCTAATTGAGTTTCTTATTCTTGATAGTTTGTTTTGTATTGTATTGTTTACCTTGCAGTTTTTGACCTCTCATAATAAGCATGCTTAGAGAGAGTGATGAAGACAGAGTGAAAGTGTAAAAGAGAAGCAATTGTGTTAAGTTGTCATATTATGTTTAGCTGTGTGACAACCTGCTTGCAGCAAAACAGAAGTTTTAGAGAAACAAATCTAGAGACTAACAAACTAATAAATTACAGTCTTGTGCTGCCAGACCTTTGACTAAATGGCATAAGGTTTGATCAACATTGCATCTAATTCTGGTCAAGAACCAAGTGACCAATCACAGTTTGTTTACTTTTGTGTGATGTTTACTGGTGGGTTTAACTGAAATAGATTAATAAACCAATGTGAATTTTTGTTTTTAAAATAATAAAGTAAGAATGTAAATCAGATTAGATCATTATCCAGTAAGATTAGAAATTTACAGTTTTGTGTGCAACATGAAATCATCCTGTGGACAATACTGTGGGTGTTCTGTGTGAGTGGCATCTGAGGCCGAGACTAGGTGAAATGTTGATTCATTATTTCTATATATGATGTTATTGATAGGTAGATTTGCTCACTTTCTTTGTCCTATTGATTTATGCTGCTCAAAATGGTCTTTTGAAGGCAATTTACCTCTACAAATCTCTTACTTAAATTGCCATTTGGAGAACTGGTTAAATCCTTATTTGGTAGGATAATTCATATTTTAGATCAATTTCCCACAGAGGGAACGGAAAGGAATGGGGCAATACAAAGAGAACTGAAGCAAAAGGACTGCTAAAATGAACCAGCAAAATGTACATTTCCTGAGGACTATGTTCATTTAATCATAAAAAGCAACGATGAGGACACATGGCTACATTCACACTGCAGGTAAATGTGGCTCAAATCTGATTTTTTCTTTTTTGCCCACATGTGACTCATATCTGCTTTCCCCTTGACAATGTGAACAGTACAAATCACATGAAATCTGATCTTTTCAATGCCAATTTGTGCCACTTCCATATGTGTTTCTAAATCCTGTAATGCGACCGCAGTGTGACAGTCATATCGGTATTCCTCCAATTTTTACCAACATGTTCTCCAAACAATACGACAATATAGGTCGTTTGTCACTTCCCTGAAATACGACTCATATGAGCGTTTACTAAAGTGGCGCCCCTATCGACAACAGGACACTTTCATTTTAATTCATGAAATACGACCCATAGGAGCATTTGCTTTCATTTTAATGGATTGTTCCCTTTTATCTGTGTCATATATTAGGTTTCGCGTAGCTCAACTGGTAGAGCATTGCAATAACAATATGCAATCATGTGATCATGCGATCGTGGGTTCGATCCCAGGGAACACATGTGCTCATAAAGTGTAAATGCACTATAAATCACTAAGGTTAGGTTTAGGGATGGGGTGGGTGTAGTCATTAATAAAATTTAATTTTGGTAAATGGAAAAAGGAGAAATAGTGTAAAACATCCACACATTGCATTTAAATAAACATGCATTTTGATTGGTAACGAGAGTCATACGTCATTTCATGACGACAGGCGTAACACGACACTGTCATTATTTTTACGACCACTAGAGGGCGCATGACTTCAAAACGTGAATATAGGTCGTAATATGGTGCTTAAAAAACGACCTATAGGGTCGTTTTTTTTTGGAGGACAGTCTCATTTTTATGTCTCTCGAGATCAACATTCGTCATGATTCTGCACTCATGGGAGTCTATTCAAAGATTTTACATACCCAACGTTATCAAGAAAATTGCGAAAGGTAGTCAGTAGAAGGACAGTGATGTGTCAGAACTCTTAAGTATTACAGAGATCGCTCTATAATACAAGCAAAACATGAGGGCTCGTATCATGGAAGTTTCAAAACTCTGCTCTCTTTTGTCACATGATTGTCTTTATTTTTCATATTGCTTGTGCATAATTTTGCTGGCTTCCACGGCAGATCACAGTATAAATAAATACGGAATTGTTTATTTTAATGCCCTCCGTGTTTACTTCCGTATGACAGAGCCCCATGTGTGTTGCCAAGTCCACGATTTTCCCGCAGAATTAGGTTACTTTTTCACTGTTGCCGTAGGTTGTTTCGCAACTCCATGGGTTGAAGAGAAATCTGATCTAAGCAAAAATCGGAAATGAGCATTTAGGGTTGCAGTGTGAATGTAGCCATAGAAAGCTCACAGACAAGCTCTCACAGGCAAACTACATTTTTATGAATAGAAATTAGTATCTAACATAAAAAAAAAATATATATACATATATATATTTCAGATAAGCCTGCCACTAATTTGCACATGAAAACAAAATAAACTATGGCTGATCATGTTTCCTTTCAGCTAGACAGTCTTTTCTTGTCTAACTTGGTTGCCCTTGGCTAGAAAACTCTGCAATATGGACCAGACTTTATGGTGAAAGTCAAATATACTAGGAAATAGGTCTAGAGAGCATCTGCAGTTGCTGTTTGCAACGGCAAGAGCTATGATATCATCTCTCTTGTGCATATGCTCTGTGAATTGAGAATGACTTTTGTGGAAAATAGGATTTTGATAAGCAGAAGGCTCTTAGCAAAGCTAGGCTGACACATTTACTCTATTAAGCTGCTGTCGGTTACACTATTAAGCCTACATTACATTTTAAGAAATCCTACCATTAAAAGAATAGTTCACCCAAAAATGAAAATTGTGTCATCATTCACTCATGTTGTTCTAAATCTGTATATGGCTTCCAAAACAACACCCAAGGAACTGCAATAGCAATAAACTTCAAAAAGCAAAAGCATCAAAATATCAAAAATGGTAAGTGAATTCATTCAATTCACTGATTTAATGAATGACTCAAAATCCAAAAATGATCACATTTTTATTTTTGGATAAACTATTGTTATAATTTACCATTCAGGAAAATGAACATTATATTTACACATTTTTTAACCTGTTAGAGTTCCACTGTTCCACCCGAGGTACACATACCATTCAAAAGAGACCAAAACCATGCATATACTCCAAATGTTTCAAGAACAGCATGCAATTTACTTTGGGCATGCCTTTTTTAGGCGTTCCGGGCAAATTTTACAGGAATGCTTAGGGGTCAAAGCACTTGTTTTTATTGTTAAAGGTCTTGTCTCTATTCTTACCTTTTTCCCCTGTACTTTTTGGCTATAATCTATGTTCAGTATATGATCACATCTAAGACTTATTATGGGGTTTCAATAATTATTGCAAACTATAAAAACTTAACTTCACTCGTTATGTAATCGACATATCCAGTGTGTCTTAAAATGTGGCAGAATCACCACTATACCTGTCACAAATAGAAACAAAGCACGATGATCACCAATTGTCTAACTACCTTTGGATGTCCAGACTGGAGAAATGCACTTGGGCTCAGAGGTAACCCAAATAAAACTCTAAAAACGATGCGAAACCTTTGATAAGTGCTCAACTGGGATGCAGCTGTCAGGAAGATAAATACCTAGCGCGGAAGTGGCTTTCATTAATATAACAACCTCACTGGTGGCTGTCGAAAAGACTGCAAAAAGTTTTTGGGCAGAGAAGCAGTCCGCAGTCCCCTCATGTGGCGTGATTAAGTCTCTCTTATGGTCTACACAGAGCTTCCAGCTTAGCTAATATATTGAGGTCTCCAGAGACAATTACAAAAACACAATTGACTGCTGGAGTGAATTAGTCACACAATCTCAGAGAGAAGCCATTTTATCTTCAAACAGACAGTTTTCCTGACATTGTCAATCAATGATTAATGAATGTTGTTGAACTAATGTAGGAATGCACTGATGTGGAAATTTTGACCAATAGCAATAATGATAATTATATTTTGAAGCGGATAACGATATAGATTTTAATCGATTGTGGAAAAATTAAAAGTCCAGATCTATACATGCTTAAAATTATATCTTATTACTTCTTATCCCACAATCATTTGAAAAATGTTTACAATGAACCAACATTGATGATAAAGGGAATTATACATTAGGCTACATACTTCTGGTCAACTTTTTAAAAAGTTTTTTTTTTTTTTAAATGGAATCACAATTTAAAGGGGGGGTATCACACAGTTTCTGCCAATCTCATGTTAATCTTGAGTACCTATAGAGTAGTAGTGCATCCTTCATATCTCCAAAAAGTCTTTAGTTTAATCACATTTATAAAAGATACATATGCTGTATCGAGTATTTTCGAAAACAGCCGAGCGCCTGGAGGCGTGTTGTTGTGAGCGGAGACAGAGTGAGGAGCTGTCACAAGTACGCGCAGCTTTTGCATAGAGATCGGCTGCAAGCTATCAATGGTCAGCAAAACAAATGTATTTAAACACACACAATACACCATCGCATTATCCCTGGATAACTTTTGAATCACTATAATGAATATAGCGTATAGGGAATGATGAATAATGAATTTATGAATTCACTACGTGTGTGTTGTTTAAATTATATGCACTTAGGCGCCTATTGCCAACAAAACAAACATTTGAAGCAGTTTTACTCACCACCTGTGGTTCTGACTCATGACCAGGATCATTATCGCTGTGACCGCTCCATCTTTCAGTTTCAAATGATCTGTTAATCCAGTGTTAAACTGGGCCTTGTTTATGAAACCATAGAACAAAGAACAAAGAATAGTGAAACATAATGGGTTTTAAAAAAAGGCAGCAAGTAAACATTTTTTTTTTTTTTTTAACAATAGATAGCCCAACTAGAAATGTATATAAATTATTGGCTTCAATATAATATATTTTATCAAGTTAAAACCGATAATATTAAAGCCATTTTTTGGCCAATACTGATGACTACCAATATCTCAGTCAGGCATCTCTGTGCGCTGTGTTACAATGGTTAAAACACTCTTATTTGTAGCTGAAAGCTACCAAAAGATAAAATTACTCAAAATATTTAATAAATGAGCACACAAGGGATTCTTCTGCTGAGTTCTACTGGTGCAGATTTTGTCTGGGCTTGGAAAAATTCAAGGAGCAGCACTGCAAACACTAAATCACCCAACTAGTTTCCAACACAAGGGCACATCCTTGGTGCTATATTGAGCCAGATGTACAGTTGAACTCACACAATACCTTTTCTGTAGAATAAATGATTGGGTTTCATTTGTTGAACCTTCTTGCAGTGCAGAATGCAAAACAGAAAAATAAAAAAACAACAGGAAGAATTCACCACTCACAAGAAACAATAAAAATGGCCGTCACTCTTCATTTTCCATTCACTTCTACATTATTAATGTGAAAGTTTGGTTATGGCTACCCTCTTCTAACCTTTTCCTGCACTGGAAACTTGGAAGCCATGCCCTGTCTGGAAATGGTTACCTGAGGAAGATACAGTCTACTCGTTGCCATGTATATACAGGGGCACTAAGAAGCAAAGTAGGTTTTTAAAGTGCATAGTTTCATCTATAAAATTAAATCTGCTTAAAATAACAAATATAGACACACTGAAATTTAAATGTGTGTGGCGAGAAACAGTAGCACGCCAACAGTTGTCCTAATGATTTATATTTCTTGGCAGAAGAATTGTTTATTGTGTGATTATAATTACTGGCAAATGATATTTTTTATTGAACATTAGTTTCTGTAATCCTTCTGCTGCTTTATTTGCCACCATTTTATAACAGTCATAAGCTTCTGAGGGAGTGCATTAAAGTGATTTTACCAAGGTCTCTCGTGGCATGTTACTTAAATATTTTAGCTAGATGAACCCTCAGTGCCTGTAGCAAAAGCGTAACCTCTAAACCTCTGAATAATATCATCATCCTTGGTTTCCCCAGCAAACATTCTGTCCACTTTCTTCTGTATAATCTTCAGCTATTACTTCTGATCGTTCCCAGAAAACAACTATCTTGAGACCCTCTTTGGTCTAAATGTAGATTCAAAGCCAGTAATTCGAGCTTGAGCTCTCCGACAGTGCTGTGAGAGGAGCTAATTTTTCTTAATCATCCCCTCCACCACACATGTCATGCTTTAAGCAATCACAGACCTTGGAGGCCAGCACACTTTGAAGTTTGTCAGAAGCTGTGAGACCAGGCTAGGGTGTCTAATTAAACAGGAGACATGGACACTAAAGAAAAACCCTATAAAAGCCTAGTTTATAATAATAGATACGTGGCTTTCTAAGGTCTCTAAATCATCAATATTATCAAAACTTTGTGGGAAAAACCTGTTGTACACAATGTCCTACATGCCTTCTGCCATCTGATTGATAATTTATACTTTTTTTAGCAAGTAAAAGGACTTTTAGTATTCTAAAAATGTCCACCTTCAATTTGTGGTACACATCTTTTTGCAGTGAAATCTTTAAAGATTTTTTACTGTCGTATGGGTTGGAGGACTTGTTGTCCATTTGCAGGGTGTATGCAATATGTATTGTAGTACTTATGTGGTCCAGAAGCAGCACTGGCTCATTTTTGCTTTCACATATGACTCGTTTGCAGCGCACAACTGATCCGCTGCTGTATACCAATCACGCTCAGGCTTGGACACAATAAAAACTCAAACAGGTAGGTTTATTTGCAGATACAGCAGGAACATGATGCATAAACAAGTATGAGATGGTACTCAAGATCGTTACCAGATGAGATAGACTTTTATTGTTGATTTTGAGTCTTTGTTTTACAGAATCACTGGAGAACACACACACATACACGAGGGAACAACGTTAAGACGAGGGATGACTGGAAGACGATTTGGGTGACTGGAGATGGATTTGGTTGAGGAAACAACAATAGCTAGCAAGGTACTCAGGTAGTAAGTAGTAAGTAGTCTGTAGCATTATTTATTATTTTTATTTCCAATTCAAAAGTTGTTACTGAAAATGTTTTTTTAGCATTGAGATTCTCTTTGTACACAGTTATACAGTCTTTAATAGGCCACGTTCACACAGCAAAAGAATACTGTTGTCAATCCCAAAAACTGACAGTGTAAACAGCCATTGTTAGGATGGTGCAGACCGGCAGAAGATGATGAAGATTACGTTTCAAAGGTCTTTAATAATCTACAAAGCAGGCAATCCAAACAGACAAGCAAACAAACACAACATCCAACATAGAGCCTAACTTAAACGCAACCAGACAAACACTGAGTGAACGTGAGGAACTTAAATACACATGGTGATTAACTAAAAGATGAACAGCTGGAAACTCAAACAATGGAACACATGTGACTAATGAAAACAACTGAAAACTAAAGCCCTGTCCACACGAACAGGGGTATTTTCAAAACCGCAGCTTTTTCTATGTGGTTTGGCCGTTTTCTATGTGGTTTGAAACCGAACCTTTTTGGAAAGTACAATGGCGGACGTAGCCAAAATATTGCTGCTAATAACTGTGCTAGTAGGGCTTTGATTGGTCAACATGGCTTTACGGTTAGGGTTATATCGCCACCTTTTGGTTTGGCATGCTTTTGACAGAGCTTTATATCATGTTTTTGCATTTTCATGTGGACAGTTTTTTTTTTTTTTACCGTGCTTTTGTGGACGAGACTTTTTTTTTAAACGAAGAAGGAAAAACTCTGTTTATAAAAATACCCATGTACGTGTGGACTTGGCCTAAAACAAACTGAACATAACTGTGACAGCTATAGACATAGTATGTGTATTCATGTTTAAATGCACTAAATTTGTATTATTCAGTTCATAACTTCTATAAATATTAGTGGCAAAACATTTAAACATGGTTTTCTTAATGTTAAATCATTTTAAATTAAAACGTACAATTGACAAAAACAGCCGGCTCTCATGCCTTTTCTTTTGCATTTAAATCTTTACACAAGAAATCCTGCAGGTCATAAAGGACTTTGTTTGCCATAAAGGTCATAAAGCCATGTGTTGATGTGAAACACATAGAGTTTAATTATATATATCTATGGTGAAATTACCACATTTTTGTGTCAATCCATGTTTATTTTTTTTATGCGAACAATGTGCTGTCACTTTAATTCAGTGCGTGCAGCACAGCTATAGACTCGATGTGGAAACGATCGCTGCACTGCTGCAGACGCAATGCTCCTGGAACACATTCCCGGATCCCATCCTTGTGCAGTGTGAACGCTCTAAGCTGACTTTATTTATCAATATCTTCTCTTCTGTGTCATTCTCAAACATTGTTTACATCCAGCGCTTCCAGGTTCTATGTCAGAACACCAACTTATTATTGGCCGGCTCCTGCGTCAGCATCACACGCATGCATCGTGCTGCTCACGTGATAAGCTTCGGCCAATACTGAGCCAGCATCCGAACGTAAACACAGAAGCCTTCACTGTGGGGTTACTGCATCACCAGTAAAGATAATGACAGGGAAGAGAAGAGATTGTTGAATAAAGTCGTTATTTTTGTTTTGTTTTTGCGCACAAAAAGTATTCTCGTCGCTTCATAAAACTAAGGTTGAACCACTGCAGTCACGTTAACCGTTTCAACGATGTCTTTAGTATTTTTCTGGACCTTAAAAGTGTTAATTATATTGCTGTCTATGGAGCACGTCCTGATTTTGCTGAGTGAGATGCGTTCCTGGGTCAACATATTTTGTAGATCCTGAAACAACATTCCAGTCTGAATATTAAGTCTTAACCCTATTCCTACCCCTAAACCTAACCCTACCCATAAGTTATCCCAAAAATCAGAGGGAAATGATAGATGAATAACACTGATGTAGAAGCACCAATTCATGATTTTAAGCCTAAACTTGACATAATCTGTAAACTTGTCCCTCAAATCTGATTGGTTGATTTGAATGTTGTTCCAGGATCAACAAAAATGTTGACCCAGGAACATGTTGAACTCAGCAAAATCAGGTTATGCGTCTGGACGAGTCAGACACCTCTCAGATTTCATAAAAAAAAATCTTAATTTGTGTTCTGAAGATGAACGAAGGTCTTACGGGTGTGGAACAAAATGAGGTTGAGTAATTAATGAAAGAAATTGTATTTTTTTTGGGTGAACTAATCCTTTAAGTGTACTTGATTATCCATAAATCACTTAAAAAAATTTATATGTATTTATCAAATATTTTACAACATGCTTTTGAGGAAATTCCATTTCTTAAAAAAAAAGTTATGGGTTAATAATGGTAGCATGGATGTTTTATTTTGTTGAAGAGCATGCTTCTAGTGCCAGTGACTAATGATGAGAGCAGCAGGTTCAGTGTGGTGAGGGGGATTATGTGTGAGTTCTGGTGGTCACCCATATCTCGTCTGATGAGCTTTTGCAGTATGCAAACGAGCGTCAGGATCAGGCTGTGATGGCCAGCATGGTTCTAGTCACAGCCTCAGGCGGTACACCCACAGACCACCCACAGTCCGTTCACTGATCGGTAGGCACATGCATGCATAGTGAACAGAAAATTGGTTATTTTCTTCATATGGTTTCATATATATTATATCACATATATAAGTCACTTTACAGACTGTCTCATCCTGTCTCAAGTGGCTGTTCTTGGCCAGAATGAGCTGCAATTTGGACTAGACTTCATGCCTCGAGTCTAAAGTCAGACTATGTGAGAAAATCATGGTCCTGACTCTGTTTCGCTCTGGATAACACTTTCTCTCTTTCTTTCGCACAATCTGTAAAATTCACACAAACCTAATTTCCGCATTCACACTCACTAATGCCCTCTTGCAAACACCTGGATTCCTGGATGCAGGAGACAGAGGGAGCTATGCGCCTGTGCCTGGCGTTCAAACATGCTTGCAGCACTAGAGCTAATCACGGTGACACTGGGTGAATCCATTCCCCACAGTAAGCTGGCGACTGGCCCAGCGCAGGTAGGCTTTCATTTATCATGGCTAGTCTGAGAAGACATACGTGAAGTGAGAACAGAAAGCTAAAGACTGCGAACATCTGCTGATCAAACCAAACTGCAGCTGTGGGACCAGCACAGGTGAACACATGTATTACATGTGAAGTATAAATGCTTCTTTGATTTGATTGTTCAATGAATTTTGCTTTAGAGGCCAAAAATGAAATAAAATAAAATAAAATAATAAATCTTTTCTTGAGGTGCAGAATATATTCTAAGAAGTCCTAAGTAATAAATATGCTTTAATACATATTTAAATTCCTTAGAAATAAAATTATTATTATAACATATTAAATGTAGAATGCAGAATTTATTCTAAGCAGTCCTAAGTGATAAATGTGACCCTGGACCACAAAACCAGTCATAAGTATCACGGGTATATTTGTAGCAATAGCCAACAATACATTGTATGGGTCAAAATTATCAATTTATCTTTTTTGCCAAAAATCATTAGGATATTAATCAAAGATCATGTTCCATGAATATATTTTGGACTTAATTTAAAGGTGATTTTCTCAATATTTTTGCACCCTCAGATTCCAGATTTTCAAATAGTTGTATCTCTGCCAAATATTGTCTTATCCTAACAAACCATACATCAATGGAAAGCTTATTTATTGAATTTACACTTATGACTGGTTTTGTGGTCCAGGGTCACAAATATGGTTTTACATCTATTATTTCAAATAATATTATTTTGTTATGAAATGAATGAATGAATGAATGAATGAATGAATGAATGAATGAAAATCATAACATTATTCACCCTGTTATAGTGTATTAGTGAGGATTTATCCGCAGCAATAGTTTATTTGAATAATCCACATGAACAAAGAAAGTCCGAACAAAGAAAGTCCAAACAAAGAAAAATAATCCAAAGAGATAATGCAACAGCGTTGTCTTTGCAGGGATCTTTAAAGATAATGACGGACAAAGACTAAAACACAGGTGTATAAATACACAGGATAACAAGAGATTAGACAAGGCACAGTTGATAGAAATGAATCGCTAAGGAAACAAATGAGAGTAAATATATGTCCAAATATATGAAAACCAAGAAACTCAAAACTAGTGAACATTTATATACAATTATAAATTTATACACTTATATGCAGAATGCAGCATTAATTCTAAGCAGTCATAAGTGATGAATGTGCTTTTATATCTATCTGAAATCCTTAATATTTTTTTTATAATTTATTTATAATTTAATTTTAAATAAATAAATAACAATATTCACGACTCTATGTTACAGAGTATTATACAATACTCATTAGATAGTAGAAGAATGGTATATCATTAGATATCGTTAGATAGATAAAGGAAAATATTAAAGTATATTCAAATAGCTAGAAATGTTTGATTATATAAATGTATATAATATGTGCGTGTAAAATATGAAGAGTTAAGATGCAAAAGCCGCTAAACGAGATCTCCGTTAACAATGAGATAATGATATTGAGCGAATACTTTCTGCACATAGTAAAGTTTTGAGCAATCTCTTACCACGAGTTACAAACCATGTAAACATCTTTGTATTCTTTCATGCTAGAGTTGTACAAATGAGGGTACTTTCTAACCTCTTCACACAATCTCTTGTCTATGTAGGCCACCATTGTCGCTGTAGCTTGCATGCGTTCCGGTCTGCTCTGTTTATGCAGTTTTTCATTGACTTCCTTGTGAATCGACACCCCCAGGGCACGGCTGCCACCATGTGAATAAACTAATTATTGCAAAAAAAATGAAATGCACAAAGTATGCACGGTTACAAAAAATCTGGTACGCTGACCCTCGCGTAAAACGAAATGAGGAACATACAATGAAGGAACACATGTAAACATGAAGAGTTGTAGCATCAGCAGCAAAAGTTAAGAAGAATGGAAGAACCAGTTTGCTGTTAATGAGCGAGATGGGCATCTGTTTGCTCTGTAGTAAAGTACTAACTTGACATATGCAAAACCTACAATGTCTAAAGACTGAACTGTGAATTCGATGTGTTTATTTGATGTAGGCCTACTACTTGTATTTTAAATCAATAAAAATAACCGCATCAGAGCACCCGCGGCTGGAATGAACCCAACTCTGCGCGTGCTCGCGGATCCGATATCGTCTGGATGCTTGATATCGTCAGAGATTGTAATTACAATGCGCTCAGTGTTGTTTGTAAAAAGAGCTGAGTAACATTTGCTTATTAAGGCGTTTGTGTGATTGTTTGGTGACTATTGCGATGCTGTTGAAGAGAGTCATACAGAATTAAATAGCAACTTAAAGTGATTGTAGAGTTTGTGTATTCACTGGGCATTACTATCTGATTATTATTGTAAAGCTAATGTCAGTAAGTTAGTTTTTATTTGTTATTTAGGTAACACTTTACAATAAGGGTACATGATTAATGATGTACTAATATCTGAATTAATAGTTTATTAATCATGAACTAATTAATGGACCAATAAGGAATTAATGATGGANTGAGACTTGCACTTGGACCACTGGGAAAAAAGGTTGAGAACCACTGCTAAGTCCACAGAAGAACCAATCAGAAGACGCGAATTGAATCTTATGATTTCATGATGAATGACGGTTTGCGTAAGTTTTTATCATGTTTTGTCCAGCGTTACAGTGGCAATGACAGAATTTCGCGAGTAGCAAGTAAACACAACAGTGTTTCCTTTGCTGATGTAAAAATGTTATACTATGTCTTGTTGTCCAAAGAGGTGGACTTGGAGGTTTTTGAAAAAAAAAACAAAAAAAAAGCACACATTGAATTTTTGAAAATAAGGCATTTCAATAACTGACTAATAATCTTTTCATTGCCATTAAAGTGAAATTACTGAACCTAAACATAGGAGCCTGGGAAAAATTAACATTTTTAAAAGAAAACATGTCAGATGAACATAGAGGTTTTTGCATCTGAACTCTTCATATATAAATATATAAGTGTGTGTGTGTGTGTGTGCGCGCGCGCGCGTGATTTTGTGACATATCAGGAGACAAATTTGTATAATGACATAGGTGTTACAAGGAGAGGGTGACTTATGAGGACATTATCCCATGTCCCCATTTTTCAAAAGGCTTATAAATCATACAGAATGAGTTTTTTTTTTTTGAGAAAGTAAACACAGTTTACAGCACAGTTTTCTGTGATGGTTAGGTTTAGGGGTAGGGGTAGTGTAGGGGGATAGAATATATGGTTTGTACAGTATAAAAACAATTATGCCTATGGAATGTCCCCACAATTCACAAAAACAAATGCATGCGTGCGCACGCGTGTGTGTAAAGTATTTATATCAGTACTTTTTATACTACTAGTTTACGTAGCATGGGAAGATGGAGAAGCTTGAGTCTGTGGGTCAGTGGTCATGTGTTTCACAGGCACACATGAGGACTGAGGTCTTCAAGGGTGAAAGAAGCAACAAGAGAGAGCATTTGTTCTACTAAACACCAACTGTAATAGAAGCCATGGATCAGCGGCCGCTTTTCCTCGCCACACGGCTGCGGAATCGCATTCTATCTGGCTCTTTTATCTGCACTTTTATTTAGCTTTATTGAGCATGGCGGCAGCCAAATGCGCCTCTCTAACAACGCACTGTTAGAATCATTTCGCACAACACCACTTCGTCATGTAAACTGACAGTTTTTATATTGCTCCATGTCCTTGCTTTGTCTTAGCAAACCCAGGCTATTCGAAAGCACAGCCGAGTCACAGAATCTCTAAAGCGAGCTCATCTCAAGCCTGGGGGAAATGTCTGCAACGAGACCCCTCCAGCTACAGACACATCATTTGAAAGGGTGTCCTGGTAAAAGCTTTTCACATTACATGAATAGGATCCCATTAAATGGCATGATGGCTTTAACACCTAGCGGACTGTTTCAGCGCTTGGGACTCTGGTGCTATCGGAAGAGAGGGAGATGCCAGTTATAAAGTCTTTCAATTAACCCCAGGCCTGTTTCTCTTTAACCGTATGGCTCTTGGCTGACCTTATTCTGAGTTATAGCACTATGAAACTGACAGGGTTGTGAAAATATGGCCTGCCTCAGGACACTGAGGCTTTTGACTAATCTTTAGCAGGCAGGAGAGGCAATAATTGGTGGTGTCAAGATTAGGCAGTGAGAAATGATGCCGTCCCTCAAATGTCCCATCTTGATGAAAGACGAAAGGTAAGAGGAATGGACAGTTGACCACTAAACTGAGTGTGAAGTGCAAAAATATGCTAAGACCTTTCCTCAAAAAAACTTTAAATGTCATTTAAAGTTCATACCATTGCAGTCTGAAACTACATATAGGCCTATTTACATTATAGACATTATATAGAGTATACTATAAAAATATCCTCTGCGGTAAAAAGATTTATTCTCTAAAATAAGTAAAATATTGTTATGTATATTTCATTAACTGATAAAAGGTTAATATACCAACCTGTATGAATGGTATAAATCTTCTTTGTATACTTGAATCTGAAATGTACTGAAAACTACCATTATAATACAGGAGGTAATATAGAAAGCCAAATGATTCATCAAAGTTAATTATAAATGGCCTGTTAATAATCCACGACCAATTTCTGTACAGTATATAAACAGTACAAATGGTCATACACAAGCATACAGACAAAATGCAAATAACATAACACTAAATAACTAAAATACTTTATAAAACGGTCAATTCCTGTTCTTGATTCTGATTGGTCAATAGCTGTGTTTTATTCATGAAAAAACACAGCTATGACCGCTTCACCCAAAGGTTCTGTGTATCACTACACAACACCCTTAGCAACCACTCTTAGCAACGTAAACTGTTTGTTCTCAATTGATATATAAGCTTACTGTATTATGTAGAAGAGTATTGTGAGAAAGAGATTGAGTGAGCGAGTTTATTACCTGCATTCAGATTTAGCGTTTTCCTTCCTATGTTCATAATAAAAAATCTGTTTAAATGTCTGATGTATTATCTTGTCCTTTTAACAGTTAAGGGGTTTTCTCGTGACTGACAGTCGATAGTCAAAGCATTTGTCAGTTGAGTCTTGTTCCGTGTTCACAACAATTCAGACTTTTCAATGTAAAAGTCTTCGCTACTGACTGACACACTCATAAAGACAGTATTTGCCGCCATCTAATGGCATAATAATGTAACTTCTGTTGCTGTTCACGGTCAGGGACTATTTTTTATCCGGCGAAAGGAAGGCTTTTAGTGAAAGTTTACTTCATGAAAGTTGCATTTTTGGCTTTAATATTTGTATTGTGTGGAACAACATGGAAACATGACATATTTAACTGAGAATACACATTACCAAGACAAATCTCAGTCTCTATCTAGAATGGATGGGGACCATTTGTGAACAGCTGATATCCAGGATATAAAACTTTCTATATTTAAGTCACTCTGTGTGGCTTTTGCTATAAGTTTCAGGTCCCGTGCTGTTAGCCCCAGCACTCCTTTTTTTTCATTCTGTATTTAGCTTCATATATTTATATTTGATCTTGACCTGTCTAGTCCCTGAGAGCAACATACCCTCAAGCATCAGTGTAGAGATGGTGTTCTGAGTATCCTGTGCTGTGCTAGACTTGTACTGAATACAGAGGGTAGCAATGAGTCCAAAAAATGTAATTTTCCTCTAGTCAGTCAATAAAAACCTCCTCTAAAATGTTGTCTCTCAGATGCCTGTGGGCAATCTGCAGCTGAGATGTGATATGAAGATTTTTGTTTTGTTTTGATTTTCTTTTTTCTTTTTATCAGCAAGGCTTACTGCCACCCATTTGTACAAGTCAAATTTCTGAAAAGTACATGCTGTTTTTGTCATGTTTACATCTCTACCACCTCTGTCGTGGAAAACTAAAGCTATTCTGGAAGACTCCCGCATTTCATCCCTGCCTCCAACACCCTTTTTTTTTTTTTTAGTGATGGCTAGTTCTGTTAAAGCTGCTGTCCGCAATTTTTCCTCTTTGTCGCCATCTCTGTTTGAAACATGCGATTGCAGTCATATGCGGAACAGTTATCTGTACGTGCGTTGTGCTTTGGCACAGCTCGTCAGCACGGATGAATCTAATGCTTGCTGTCAGTCACCGCACCGGTGGATACTGAACTTCAGAATCACAGATTCTACGTCTTGAAAGTATGACCAATATAAGAATTTTCACTGGGAAATATCATCTGAACAAGTAACATGTTTGCCACTTTTGTTTTGACCAACTGAGGAAAAAAGCATTAGGCCTACAATAAATCGCGCTGCCAATGATGATTAAATCTAACGATCGCTTAGCTCAGATCACGTCAAACCGTGCAAATTATTATTACTGTTATATTGTTCTCAAATTGTTATTGTTAACATCAACATTGCTATGACTATGTGTATATTAGCGTTACCTGTAGATTTCAATTTCTGTAGTCACTCCACAGTCCAAGTCTTTTGTTTTTTGGCTACGGGTGAATCTCCAGTTGTCATTGATGATTGTCATTTGGATCTTTCTGGATTACAATCCGCCATCAAAATTATAAGTTTAATTATTTCAGCAGCTGTGAGAAAAGACTATAAATGTGCCGCTACTGGCAGCATCCTCACATGATATCACTGACTAGCCTCTCGACGAGACTCCTTCCTTTGTTTACGGACGTGATGTAATGACGCACAGAGGAACTGCTGCATGCTCAAATTTCCCGCGGAAATCCGCCATGTCGCTCTTATTATAAAACATTATTACAAGCTTACTGTTGTGAATCGAGACAAGATAATTAGATAGTTTTGAACGCTGGCTGGTTATGTACTTGTTCAAAAGTTGATTTTGGATCATTTTGAACCAAAAAAAGTTGCGGACTGCAGCTTTAAGATTTGAACTTGTTTTACATTTTCCTACTTTTTGATATTTTCTGAGGTTTAAAAGGTTAGAAAGTTCCTCCATGAAAATTTCCTGGATTTTAAATTATGAAAGGACAGATACATTGTCCAAAATCAATAAAGACAGTATTTGGACACATTCTTGTTCTCAAACTTAGTGGAGCAATCCATCAATATCAATCAATCAATCAATCAATCAATCAATCAATCAATCAATCAATCAATCAATCAATCAATCAATCAATCAATCAATCAATCAATCACTCAACCAACCAACCAACCAACCAACCAACCAAGTGATCAATTTATTTATTTCAGATGTCACTTTGTTCGTTGCTATCTAATGAAAGGAAATTCATACATTTATTCATTAGGTGTGGTTTGAGTACTAATAATTTTTGAGGCAAAAGTATGACCTGCATTATCAGTATTGTAACAGATGGTTATATCTTACATCTTCTAAGGTGAGTAAACATAACACGCACACAGCTCAGATACCGAAAGTAACATTTATTTACTTCACCCTCTCTTGTACATACTGTATCTCTCAATCCTCAAGAGTGCCCCCTATTGTCAGGTTAGGTTCCACTACAAGTATGAGTTATTTACTTCAGAGACAATTTGTCAACTTGTCTGATCATGAAGCGCAAACAAATAAAAGACAACCAGATTTAAAAACTGAGCTTTGTGATTATACAACAAAGAAAAGCACTGCTTTGTGAGCCATTTTCCACATTTTCTTCTTTAACTGTTGAATCCCATGGCACACGTCAGCACTGCCAGCCTTTATAATTGCCATGTGCAATTAAACTAACAGCATTAGATCCGTAAGATGTCATCTCTTATACCACCAGATACAAGTTATCCAAGTTATCCCCCTCCCCCCTAATATTGCCTTTATTTTATTCCATGACTATTTTTGGATGGTTATTTCTGAGAGACAAGAAGTACATTCAGCTATTTAATAAAAGAAAGCTTTCTGGAAGCATGTCAGACAGAGGCAACCAATCCAAATCTATTTGGCTGCAGTGTGTTGGCTTGTGAATAGATATTATTATAGAAAGGTGATTTTGGTGTCATAAAGACAAATGACTTGGCAATTACAGAGATGGCCACTTGTGTAATACAACTTAACACCCCTGAGCCAAACATTTCAGAGCTCAAAAAGTGCATTCTGAATCTATGTTTGCAAAATGTAAGCTGTGTTGAAAGATACTGGATATGTATTTTATCAGAGAATTAATAAATCATTTTAATTTATAAATTATTCATCAACTCATTTACCTCCTAACTCTTTTACTGGACTTTGTTTATGGCATGGTAAACAAGTTGTTTATACAAATACAGCTATCAAACACCTGCACAACATGATGTTATTCAATAATAAATCATTTGCATCTTGTTAAATGTGATTTTAATGTGAACATGTGATTATTGTCTTTCAGACTCTAATTATGTTCCAAGGACACAAAATTATGACCATTGGTTTTCTACTGTACATGCACCCATTATTTGTCCCTCAAATCTGATTGGTTGATTGGAATGTTGTTCCAAAATCAACAAAGATGTCAACAAAATTATATTTGGAAATTTAGCAGTGGATTTCTAGTTCCCAGCATGTTTTGGACTGGATACGGAGGATAAATGTTGAAATTAAGTTTTTATTTATTTATTAGTGAAGTGAAGACCTGTTAAGGCCCCAATATACTTCAAACAAAGTACTTTTAGGGGTAAAACGAAGTTCGAAATACTTGAGCAGCGATATACTGTAATCGAACATCTGACGCCGCCCACACTGCTGAGAGCGAAGGTTAGATGAATATGTAAATATGTGCTGTACAATTTCTTCTCAGTAACAAAATAAACACAACAAAAATGAGAAAACAGCAAGCATTTTTCATAGAAAGCATAAGAAAAGCATCTGATCATAACAACATGGGTATGTTAGCACGAGCTCTGCAAATTAGCACTCCAGTCATGTTTATTTGTAGAGCACTTTATTCAATAGATTGATACTGTAAAGCTGCTTGATTTTAAGCAAACAAAGCACAACTTATTTTTGTACTATAAAGCAGCCATCCAGTGTGTTCATGTTTTCACCCACTGAGATCTTACCTCAATGAACTCAAACACACGAAATGAGTCAAAGACGCGTTCCATGCGAATGAAGGCGGAGCCTCGGCGCACACCTCCTATTACGTTATCGTCACTGACTAATGGTAGTACGAAGGTGTTTTGCAGCTGGAGCGAACCTTTCCTGAAAGTTCGCTTTGGCAAGCCGTTTCGAACTTCCAAAAAGAACACAAAACGAACTTCGTTTGGAAGTATCCGGGCCTTTAGTGTTTAATTCTGTTTGACATTTAAAATGTTGAATGTTGAAGTTTTTGTGGTTACCATTGTGTTTACAAGTATTACATGAAGGTAAACACTACACTGACTCTATACGCGATGACTGCGCTAATGCTAGTGACAAGTATTATCTTACGAGCTCATTAAATATACATATTACATTTAGAATGTGTCAAAATGAGGTTCCGAAGTAAGTTGTTGAGTCATGATGCAGCAGTGATTGCAGCTGCCTACATGCTGCTGAAGTAGATGAATAAGTTCTCAAACACTCAACATCTCCTCAGAAATAATACCCATGTACTGCTGTATTTCAGATGTTTCCAAGAGATGTTTACTTGACCCCCCACCACCGCTCTGTTGTTGGCCTGAAGCCATAATTTCAACACACCCCTTCCATTCAGTTTTTCTTTCTTTCTTTTCTGTGAGAATAGAGAAAGCTTGTGTACAGAGTTACACGCAACCTTAGTTTGTTAAATTGTCTTAAACAATTACCACCCCACACACAAAAAGGAAATTCTGTAGGCTCTCGGGAGATACAAATCTTTTCTTTCTTATAAACAGTAGAACATCTTGTGAACAAAACAAGATAACAAGGTCATCATAAGTGCTAGTTGTGCTTTAACTTCATTGTCTGGAGGCACAATTCAAGCAAACAGTACAGTTAAAACAAAAACAAACACATTATAAATGTTCAAAGGCTTTGACCAATGTTATTGTACATGGAGACACAACAGGGGTTTTGTAACATCCTGTAAATGGCCTGATGAAATAATAGCAAAAGTACTGGATGATATGTGATGTCACCTTCTAGTCTCATGCTCAATCAAACAAGGTAACATCCAATTCTATTCCAAAGCCAAGAAGCTTTCTGTTTTTCTTTATTTTACCATAATGAAAATTATGTTGCTTTCTCTCTTTTTTTATGGTATATACACATAATTATTCAAATTAAATTAAATAAATTCATAAGCAAAATCAGTCAATGAACAGAGACACGTCTGGGGTCATGAAGATGTCTGAGAAGTGAGAAATAACAACATCTGCATTCCTAACAGAACCCATTTTAATAAAAGGTGTTAACCACAAAAGAACAATTAAAAAGTCTAAAAGCAGTTATTCTCGTTTCTTCAATGTTGCATTGTTACTCTCTCTCTCTCTCTCTCTCTCTCTCTCTAGTCTCTTGTTTGTCTAGTGTTTTCTAGCCAATGCAAAATTTAATCCAGGAAAATGGAGTGTCACATCAACCCAGTCTTCAAAGTCCCGAGTATTGATTTCTCCACCCAGATTAATGCTGAATCCAAAAAAAAAAAAAAAGAAAAAAAACTTTTTCCATTTTGGCACTGGATGGAACAAATTGCAATGAAATAAAAAGTCTTTCTCTTTGAGAGTGGCTCTGAAATGAATAACACAGAATGACTGGATTTGTAAAGGCCTGAAAACCGTGCAAGCAGCCAATCAATACTAGTCAAGTTAATATTATAACAAAAAAAGTACAACCCATTAAAGTCAGGTTATGTAACATATAAGAAGCATTGAATAGGAAAATCGTTGCATTGCCATATTGCATATTAGTACAGTTTCACTATTATATTAACACAACTGATAATGAATTAGCCTGTGGCTTCAAAAGGCACTGATTCAAGTAGAGTGGTTTCTGTGCCTGCTAAACTATGCGATGTGATTTTACCATTCATATTTTATTAAAATTATTTATACCTAACAAAAATTAAAGGTTTAATGCTTTTGATGTGAATTACATTTCTATTCCTTTCCCTTTTACAGGCTTAGAGGGTCAGAGGAAAAGGCATGTGTCATGAAAAGGAAAATCCTGATTTAAATTCTGCCCTGGGCGTTTTCTCTGACAGCTGTCATTGTGCTCATAAACCTTTAAGTTTAACTGTCACCTGCTCTAGGGGCATTGCTATATAGCTGCCCATGTGCTGTGATCTTTTCTCTCTATCTGTGACTAAGCATTCAAATTCTTTGCTGCCTTTAATAGATGAATATAGTGTTTCCACTCCACTCCTTAGATCAGTAATAAGTTCACTACCCAGGTCTTTTCCACTGTTAAAATATTTCCAGAGCACTGAGACATACATTCCATAGAAATGTCCAGAATGCATTATTTAAAAAAAAAAAGGAGGCTGGCTTACTATAGCAAATTAATTTATGTCACCAAGTCTCTCAGTGTAAGAGAACAACCACAAGTGTACATGTATTGTATAGAGTCTAAATCTTATTTTTAGTCCTTAATATTTTAATTATATTTTATCCCTAATGTGAATATTCCTAGTTCTGAATCTAACTAGTAAACAGAAAACAATACAGATGGTCACTAAAATATGTAAAAAGTAACTGCCATCACTACCCTGCTACTTAAAAATAGTAAAATATGTAATAGTAAAAAATGCTGGCAAAATGAGTCGGAATGTGCACTGGCTAATTTCGAGCTACAGGCAAAACAAGTGAAAAATTAGGTTTTCAATTGAGGTTTTCACAAAAAATAAGTTTATTAAGCCCTTGTCTAGCGATCCCAATGCTCCAAATACCAATTAAACTTCTAAAAGTATCTTTATTTGTACGTTTTGTGAGAGGAGTACCTTTCCTGTGGCTTTGACCATAAAAAATGTAGTTTTTCTCTGCTCACATCTGGACTACTGGCACTTCCCTCAGAACAAGTTTGGTATCGTTTTAAAGCGCAGCATTCCAGCTTTATAAATATTCACAGCCAATTCTCAATGACAAGAGTCTGAACCAAAGAAATGTGATTTTCAAACTCATGTTGATGTAAACAAATCTTACTCGCGCTGACTGACAGATCCGAAGTGTGCACACAAAGACGTCTCAGACAGCGCACATTCCCAATATACACATCTAAACACACATCTAAATGTATTCGGTTGCATTTAGTTTTGTTATTTTTACAACAACAAAAAGTTATTGTTAATAATTGAGTTTGGTAGTTGTTGACACAGAAGTCAACATTTATGACCACAATATTTTATTCCACTGTTTATCAGTTCAAGGTTTCACCCGCAAAGCATTTTGCACTCCCACCTTAACAGCGTTACACACATCATGAGGATTAATCTGCCTCCCTGTTCTTCATCATGCTGTGTCATACTGTATTGACCTAGATAAACAAACAAACTGTATCCAAAAGAAAAGACAAATAGTCCAATACTTAGAGGGGAAATAATGAAAATAAACTTATGAATAATGCATTTGCTTGAGTGTTGACATACTAAATGAGGTGAAAGGTGCTCCAGTAAAAACTTTATATTCTTTTGGCAGTGCCATGAATAATAGCTCTGGTCTTGGAGGCAAAATCTGCATCCACTTGGAGAGGAGGGAAGCAAACACTACTTTCAAAGAAAGTTGTGTACTGAGGAGGCACAATACATGACAATTTGCTTGCAATATGCAATTTTTGTTTAAATAAAGGATTGCAGAAATGAATACACCCTAGATTTAATTCAACAAATGTATAATATTCTAGTACTTAGTATGCCCTCCATAATTTTGAATATACTGCTCTGACCCTTCTTGGCACGGAGTGTAGAGGTTCATGACAAATTGTTACATCTGTCCTGTTTAACTCCAGGATGATGAGCACCTTAAATGCCCTGATCTTTAATGGGGAGTGTTGCTCAACTCGTCTCTACAGAATCCCCAACAGGTGCTCAATTCATGACAGCATTGATAAAGCACAACTCCCTCACACCTTCAGCACTCATTCATCCCTATGTAAGAGCTTTACTACCACTGAACTTTACTGTGGGAACCAACTTCTCACTGTACTCCTCCTCTAGCAACACCATAACATTTTGGATGCTGTTAGATCCAAAATGATTGATTTGGTCTCATGAGACCTGAGTATTGATTCCCAGAATCTGTATTTTGTATATATGGGCTTTGGAAATGGCCAACTGACTTCATTGTGCTTTGGCTACAGTAGGTAGTTCCAGTAAGAACAACAACCATGCATGTCATTTCTGCAGGCTGCATCTTACTCTGTGAGATAAACAGTCACTCTTTTCATAGCTTTTGCTGGCTTCATAGACACTCGCTTGGTATTTCTCCTGCTCTTTGTCTAGCAAAAAAATCCCTCATCACTAAATGAAAGCTTAAAATGAAGGCCTGATTCAATTCAGTTCAATTCACATTTATTTGTATAGCGCTTTTCACAATACATATCTTTTCAAAGCAGCTTTACAGAGAATGCATGTCAACATTACAATTTAGAGAATCTGGTATCGGAGGTGACTGTCCAATGTATGTGGTTTCAGAAATGTACATATAATCATGCAGTTAGCTAACAATGTAATAATTTAGGCAATTTAATTTACAGTCACTGTTAGCAGTTTAATTGAAGGTAGACGCAATGAGCTCCTGGAAATAATGAATTACATATTAACAATAATTAGGATATATAGAAATTTGGGAATGTGCATGTTGATCCAGATGTTGCATCATCTGAAGTCCTCGCAGGAGTTGGCGCCGTCTCTTTAAAGTTGTTGGTCATCTGAGGTCTTCTTAAGAGGCTGGATCCAAACTGAAGCTGATGTACTCTCTAGTCACCTCGGGACAGGCGTCCCCAAGATAAAACAGAAAAGCAAATGGAGAATAATTAGCGTCGCTGCTGTTCATAACATTAAGCAAAGATAGTCATGTGCAATTGATCTGATACGAGATGCATTATTTAAATGCTTGGCTAAAGAAATGCGTCTTTCACTGGGTGAGTGAGTCTGAGCCCCGAACCTTATCAGGAAGGCTATTCCAGGGTTTAGGAGCCAAATGTGAAAATGCTGTCCCTCCTTTAGTGGACTTAGATATCCTAGGTACAACCAGAAGTCCCGAGTAGAAGGTTGGCTAAGTACACAGGAGCTAAACCATTTAGAGCCTTATAGGTCATTAGCAATACTTTATAATCGATACGGCACTTAATAGGTAACCAGTGTAGAGATGATAAAATTGGTGTTATATGATCATATTTTCTTGACCTGGTAAGAACTCTAGCAGCTGCATTTTGTACTAATTGTAGCTTGTTTATTGAGGAAGCAGGACAACCAGCTAGTAATGCATTACAGTAATCTAGTCTAGACCTCATGAAAGCATGAACTAA
Source organism: Anabarilius grahami (assembly GCA_003731715.1). Lineage (NCBI taxonomy): Eukaryota > Metazoa > Chordata > Actinopteri > Cypriniformes > Xenocyprididae > Anabarilius > Anabarilius grahami. The sequence continues at coordinate 1,093,992 of RJVU01071404.1, forward strand.
TTTTTCTGCATCAGAAATAAATAACATATTCCGTAGCTTTGCAATGTTTCTGAGGTGGTAGAAGGCTGTTTTTGTAACATATGAAATATGATTTTCGAAGGACAATTTGTTGTCTAATATAACACCCAGGTCTTTAACTGTCAAGGATGGAGTAACAGTACATCCTTCTAAATGCAAATTGTAGTCTGAGAGATTCTCTGTACAGGTATTTGGTCCAATAAGTAATACTTTAGTCTTATCTGAATTTAAAAGAAGAAAATTACTAGTCATTCAATGATTTATTTCTTTAGCACACTCTGTCAGATTGGATAATTTGGAGATTTCATCTGGTCGTGATGAAATATAGTATCATCGGCATAGCAATGGAAACTAATTCAATGTTTTCTTATAATATTACCAAGTGGCAGTATATATATTGAAAATAGCAGAGGGTCTAACATAGATCCTTGAGGCACTCCATAATTTACCATCGTTATTCCCCGTTTAAATAGACAAAATTGTGACGGTCTGATAGGTACGATCTAAACCACCTTAATGCCTGTCCCTGAATACCAGTGTAATTTTGTAGTCGATCTAGGAGTATTTTATGATCTATAGTGTCAAACGCAGCAGTAAGATCAAGTAACACTAGTATTGAGATACAGTCTTGGTCAGAAGCTAGAAATAAGTCATTTGTAATTTTAACAAGTGCAGTTTCTGTGCTGTGATGAGGCCTGAATCCTGACTGAAATTTTTCATAGATAGCGTTTTTTTTTTTTTTTTTGGCAAAAAAGAGCACAATTGGACCAACAACTTTTTCTAGTATTTTAGACATAAATGGAAGATTTGAAATGGGTCTGTAATTTGCTAATACATTTGGATCTAATTGTGGGTTCTTAATGAGGGGCCTAATAACTGCTAGCTTGAACAGTCTTGGGACACGGCCTAGAGATAAAGACGAGTTAATAATATTGAGAAGAGGCTCTTGTGCTACATGTAACAATTCTTTCAGTAGTTTAGTGGGTACTGGATCTAATAAACATGTTGTTGGTTTTGACGCAATGATAAGTTTATTTAGCTCTTCCTGTCCTATAGTTGTAAAGCACTGAGACTGTTCTTGATCGGCAGTAATTGAACCTGAATCATAAAACGCTGTCAAAGGTTGTACATTTACAATTGTATTTCTGATGCTTTCGATTTTCTCAGTAAAGAAATTCATAAAGTCATCACTACTAAACTTTAATAAAATGTTTTGTTCTGGTGATGTCTGTTTATTTGTTAATCTAGCCACTGGAAGAACCTTGGATTGTTTTGGTTATTTTCTATGAGTTTGCGGAGATGCTCGGCCCTGGCTGCTTTTAGAGTCTTCAGGTTATTTGTGAATTTATCTATAGTTGTCGGGAGAATTGTTCTACGTGGTCGATATTGCAGCGCAATTTGACAAATATCAGCAGTAAGTAGTACACGTTACAAGGTAGTGATCAGTGACATCATCACTTTTCTGTAGAATTTCTATATCGGTTGGATTGATTCCATGTGATATAATTAAATCTAGAGTATGAATAAGACGGTGAGTGGGTCCAGTGATGTTTTGTTTGACCCCAAAGGAGTTTAGTAAATCTGTAAACGCAGCCCCTAACGCATCATTTGTATTGTCTACATGAATGTTAAAATCTCCAACAATCAGCGCTTTATCAACGTTAAACAATAGGTCTGAGAGAAAGTCTGCAAACTCTTTTAGGAGGTCTATAAACGGTAGCCAAAGCAAGAGATGGTAGCGACTTTTTACTTATATCTGAGAGTCTAACATTTAGCACAAGAACTTCAAATGAATTAAACCTGTAGTTTGTTTTCTGAGTAATGTTAAGAATATCTCTATAGATTGTTGCATCACCACCGCCACAGCCAATCAGACGACATTTGTTTTTATAACAGTAGCCAGGTGGACTAGACTCATTAAGACCGAAATAATCATTTGGTTTAAGTCATGTTTCAGTAAGGCAAATTATATCAAGACTATTATCTGTGACCATTTCATTTATAATAACCGCCTTAGGTGTCAGCAATCTAATGTTTAGTAGCCCTAGCTTTAGAAATTGTTTTTGTTCAGTAATTTTGCGAATTTCTGGTTTGATCACGATCAGATTTTTTTTAGATCCTTTATTTTTATCGTTAAAACTCACTATTTGGGGAATAGACACAGTTTCTATAGACTGTACCACACTCACATTTCTATCAATTAAGTCGGCAGAACACAGACTGTGATTTGAGGTTTGACTCACTAGTCATACAGTGCATAGCGTCTTGGATATGTTCTCTGATAGAAGATCAGCTCCGATTCTGCTGGTGTGCAGGTCATCAGCACGGAAGAGCCTAGGTCGCTCCCAAAAAAGATTCCAATTATTTATAAAGAGCAGATTCTGCTCATCACACCAAGATATTAACCATTAATTTAAAGCAAATAATCTACTAAACCTTTCATGTCCACATCGATTCGTTGGAATTGTCCGGACACGATGATCCTCGTCGCTGGTGATGTGGCTCGTACAGTCTCAATCAGGCTCCTGAAGTCCTGCCTCAGCACCTCCGTCTGCCGCAGCCTGATGTCATTCACCCCTGCGTGCAGAACAACAGCTCCGATGCTCTCGTCAGCATTCAGGATCGCGGGTACCTCTGCAGAGGCATCGAGAACACGAGCACCAAGAAAACAGTGACTGCGCACCTTACCTTTAGCTGAGCGTGGACGTGACGAACGATAGAGTCACCAATTACCACGGCATTGCGTTCCGCCTCGTGAAGAGGGGAGAAGCGGTTCCTCGTCGAGATATCGAAGACCAGGGGCGGCGGAGGGGGAGAGGTCTTGGTCCAAGGCCTGGCTCGCGCCTTCTGCTGCTGAAGAACCCAAGGTCCCCGGTGTGACAGCGTCGGAGTGATTGAGGGCTGGGATGAATGCATTCTGGGTGCTCAGGCCCTTTCCAGAGAAACACACGGAGTAGAGGAAGCAGGAGTGTTAATATCACGCTGCAAACTTACCGTGAATTGATAAGCATCAGCCTGGTAAGGTTCCAGCGCTGTTTGCCGCTCCCGTAGCTCGGCCTGCTTCTCAAGAAGGGTCCTAATCTGCCATTCCACGGCCTCCAGCTCCAACTGCACCGCATGCAGCTCGAACGTGTCCTCACCTGCACTAAAAAGGTAGAGACAAATCCGATACACTCGCCATTAGAATAGATGACCAATAATATCGTGAGTGAGAATTGTACAAACGCTAGTGTGACCATGCCGCTATTGCTAATGGGCTAAAGCTAGTAGCGGATGTTCGGGAAGTCAGATAAAACTAGCTATATCAAGGCAATCTGAGTGTTTTTTATGTAAAATAATGTCGGGGATGTGTTCACCTGCTATAAAAGGAGAAAATGATAGGTTATAAATTTGATTTTAAGAGAAAAAACAAGCAATTAGGAATCAACTTGACAGAGCTCTAACTCAAACAATGCGGCAGCAACAAACCTATTCATTGTTTTTGAATTTCTGTGTTACTTTTGCTATATTTTCACACTTAAAACAATGATTTGGTAATCCTCTTGTACCACTGTCCTCTTTTGTGCTAAGAAATAAGTCTCCTGATAGTTCTCTCCCAAGTGGTCCTATTGTTGTCAGCATTAAGTCTGAGAATGATTCAGTGGGCTATAAAACACTTTTAATTGTCAAGAAATTACTTCTCTTTAAATGTTTTGGTTCAACATACTCACCTGTTGACCAAACACTGCCTTAAACTTCCACCAGAAAATAGGAGGGTGTACTCATTTTTGCTACACAACATTTTATTACCTTGATAAGAAAATCTTATTTTCCTAAATAATTTTGACATGCTTCTTTGGTAATTGATTAAGCAGAATTGCTGGAACATTATATCTCTAAAGAACCCTAACATGTCTTCTAAGTAATCGAGTAATTGCTGACTTCCAGAAGTTTCAGAGGGGGTGTACTCATTTATGCTGTGCACTGTGCATTTTAGATAAAATAATCTACAGCAGTGACACTACCACACCACTACCACCAAATGCTAAGTATAGCTATTTTGTGAGGGAAAAAAATGCTTTTGAAAGATACTGTAATGAAAGATACAACGTAATTCAAATAGAAACGTTGTTAATTAATCAAAGTGACTTTGGCAAAGTCAAGGGTGAAGAAACAAACGACACAGCATGTAAAACAACAATACTGGACAGAAGGGGAAGAGGAACCTAAATACACAATGATTATGAACTCAAAGGCTAACACATGTGATCATTAATGAATATCCATGGTGACAAACGACTGGTGGGAACAAAGGCACACAGGAAACAGGAAACTAAGAGGACAGAGTGAAAATGAAACCAAAATAGAACAAAACAATGTTCATGATATTTTCTTCGGGATCAAATGTAGCGTTATATCAATTAAATATTGTATGACTACAATTAAATATTGTATGACTATACTGAAAAATGAAATAATTAAAATTAAATTCGGGGGTTCGGTCCACGTACAACAGCGCATGTGCGAGTGACTTGAGCGTTTGAAAACAGCAGTCCACTAGATAGACCGAACACGTCTTTCCGCGCTCACGGCCAAAGGAGTATACTTTGAAAGGCTTACATGCTAAACTGTGTGCGAGACAGAGCAGAGACAACTTTTATTTTCTTTCACACATAGCACACAGAAACAACTTTCTAATAAAGCTACCAAAACTGCCTGTCAAGTGATATACTATACTGAAAATGCCTTTTTGTCTTTTTTAAGTTGAAATGAAAGGCAATGTGGATAAACATTCGTAAAGCTATTCCTAATAACATTTTAAAGCCATGATGTACAGAACATCACACAAAGATATAGAAGAAAATGTATAAAAACATTTTGGATCAATAAACCTAAAAAATTAATAAATAACTGCAGAAAGGCCACACTGCATACAAGATTTGCATTTCACATGTCGGCAAATCAAATTAAATCGGCTAACGTTAAATTGCCTGTGCAAGCACCCTCTAAGTACAGCTCAGAATCGATGAACTGAAAAACATTTTAAATTAAAAATTAATTTACAGAATTCAATTAGAACAGAATATACTTTCAGTCAGAATCAAGTCACAAGGTCCAGAAAAAATGTGTGCAAAAGCTTAAAGTTCAGGGGAACATGTTCAAAACACATGCCACAAATAGTTAAATTAGATAACTCTGAGTGATCAATAAATAAATTAAAATAACAAAAGTATAGCCATTATTGTCAGCTTTGTCTTTTTAACTGTGGCAGTTTTTTTAGTTAAACATGTTCACAGCATCCAAAAATCTAATTAGAACCAGCTGAAATGTTTTGAAATCACTTGTAGGCTACCCTACCTGATAAAAAAAAAAATCCAGTCTTTCACTCGATCTTCCTGTGTCTGTTTGAGTCTTTTCGAATCGTGAGCGAGCAAAACCGACTTGTTAACGTTGACCGCCAGAAATGCGCAGCAATTTTTGTTGTTGTTGAGTGGTAGGACATGAACTGTTGGCACAACTTGCATCTTACTTTTTTGGATCATCTTTTACCATATCAAAGTGAATCCTATTCCACACTTTAAATTGTCTTATCCCATTGTTAACATTTATTGTTAAAGATTTAATCCCTGCCGCCAAGATGCTCCTCTGTCAGTCACAGATCATGGAAAGAGAAACTTAAATCTGTCACAGGGGTGGTTAGATTTATTCACGCACAATAAAAAATATTTATTAAAAGCTTCTTTCTTTTCACATTTTTATTTACAGCATTATCATAATAGGCTGTACATTAATTTATTGGGAGAAAACCGGTAGTTCAATCTCACATTGAGCACCCCCCTATAGCCAAAAAAGCATGATCCTCGTCTCATAACACCTCTGCGAAGATTCGACTGTGAGATTGGTAGTCGAATCAGGCTCCTCCTATCGAAGCATTGAATCTTCGACTATTCAGGGTCATCCCTAGTGAACAAGCAATATGTAGACTTCTAAAGTGCAGTTAATTTGATTAGTTAATCAGCATATAATGTAATTAATTTGATTAAATTATTTTAATTTTGATAGCCCTACTTACAAAATGTTAAAAGTGACCCTGGTCTCCATACAAATATACAGAATGTGCAAGAGGATTAAGGCTAATAAAATATTCAATATGTACTCAAAAATGTAAAAAATGTAAAAAATGTTAAGTTAAACAACCTCCATTCATCTCAACCTTGAACACAGATGCTCCTGAGTGCTAATGAAAACCTCACATTTCCTTTCATCAGCGAGGTTAATCGAAAGAGTCAGGAACACACACATAACCAAATCAAAATTAACGTGATAACTGCTGAGCCAATGCGAGTTGACAAAAGGCCAACCCCTGAACCAATAAACAGGAGCACAAATCAGGCTTACTCAAGCTTAGAAGCTTCAGACAGAGGTTGATAGGGGGATTGCCAGCATATTTTTAGCATGCCTTTTAATTGCCATTTTCACCTTTTCATGTCAGAGCCATTCAAAATAATAGGCTGACATGAACCCTGCCTTCCCCCGCTGTAGTCTCAGTGGACGAACCCTCCTCTGTATGTCTCAAACTCTTCCAGAACACCGCTGCTTGCAACATCTCTGACAAAATGTACTCGTTCCGCCCACGGTAGGCTGTGAATCCCGCGATGTACCCCAGAGGCCTCCCGCAAACATGACAGCCTCCGGGCTGCGTCGGCCCATGCTATTCTGCCCACATAACCTAATTGCCGTCTTCTGTCATCTAGCAGGGGGAATAATTGACCAGCAACAGAGGCAAAATGAAAGAAGCGTTCCAAATTAAAATGCTGCCTGCTCCTATCTTAGTGAACAGGATAAGGGGCAGCGAGGTGTTGAACGTGAACACGATTATTGCTCCTCAAAGCAAGGCCTGCTCACAAGCATGAGAAAGCATTAGGAGAAATCACCAATGGTATTATATGTTTCCGAAACCTGCATCAATACACCAAAGTAAAGCCTTGGAGAAACAGAAATCGAATTGAATGGTGAGTGGAATGATGTCACAGAGTAACCCTGGAAAAACAAGTTATGTCTATAAAACCTGGAGAAAGAAATCTGTGTGCATTACTGTTCATCTCAATCGCAGTTTCACAGCAGGCATAGGACCCCTGGAACTTTTTCAAGACATTTAATTGAGCTGTAAATAACATGATGTAATATAATATAATACCAAGGTGACTGTGATTTCACCAACTACAACATGTTCCTGGATCAGCACCTTTGACCCTGGAACAACATTCCAATCAACCAATCAAATGTAAGGCACAAGTTTACATGTCAAGTTTAGGCTTACAACCAGAGTTAGGTCTAAATCATCATCATTTCCCTCTTATTTTTGTGATAACTTATAGGAAGCATTAGGTTTGGGTTTAGTACTAAATTTTCAGACAGGAATGATGTTCTAGGATCAACAAAATATGTTGATCCGGGAAAAAAATCACGGCAAAATCACAGTGACCATGTGACCAATTACTCTAAAGAAGCAGAAAAATGAATGGCCACCAATGGATAAATATGCTTTTAAGGATAGTTTATTATGAATAAAATATTAATAAAATAAATAGATGTTTTAATGTAAAAAAAAAACCTATTGTATAAATATTATATGTTATATGATGATGCAGTGATTGTGTACTGTATGTTTGTAGGCCAACCCACAAGTTAGCATCACACTGGTTCCCTTGACAAAATCCCAACATGATTTTTCCATTGGCTTTTGGATTATTGCAGAAAATAAGATCTGTAACCAATAAAAGTTTGATTCTTACATAATTTGTTCATCATGATCTTCACAACTGAACACAACTTTTATGAATTTTGAAGCCTAAATACAGTCGCCAGAAGTAAAAAGCTGTCACGGATTGCACACAGACACAAGATGTTAGGATCCAAGCACAGCATTTATTGGGTAATCCAAAGTCGTATTTCCAGAAACAGGCAAGGGTCAAACTCCACAGTAACAGTCCACAAAACAGAAAGCCAGGAAACAAAAGTGCACGTAACAATACATAACAAACCACAACCAAGGACAGAAACAACCAAGTATAAATAGACAGAAACTAATGAGCAAACACAAAACAGCTGGGTGCAAAGAAACGAGGGTAACGAGTCCAGGAGGTGAGTTATGGGTAATGTAGTCAAAGGTGAACAATGTCCATGTTGGAGTGCCCTCTGGTGGCTAAACGGGGCACTCCAACCCATGATCATGACAAAAGCTAAATGTAGGCTATAAACAACATAAAAGTTTCATGACTTCAACATCATTACCATTAAGTTAAGACAACTCTTTCAGTCTTTGATTAAAAAATTGTTTGAAAGAGCATGTTTGAAAGAAAATTGTTTGAAAGAGCATGATAATAAACACAATGACGCTGCAATGCCTACAGTGATATCATTCCTCAGTGTGTTTATTGTTATATACTTGTGGTGTGGACTTTCTAATTCTCAGAATTAGAATTATTTATTAGAACTTTATAGTTAGCTATCATACTTGGTGTGAACATGCCTTAATGCAACAGTTCAAAAAATAAGAGCTAATATTTAGTAACTTACATTTTAGACATTGCCAGTTCCTTTTGGAATCTGCCAGCACGACGAAAATAGTTCCAAACAAAACCATAGCAAAACCTTTTCAACACAGATTAACGCATAGTAGTGGTGTTTCATCTCTGAATGATTTAGTGTTTTTGAATGAATCGGTTAGAATGAATGATTCAGTGACTCATACATAACTGTATCTCATTTTGAAGACTGCGCACTGCACAGTTGGCATTTGTCAGCCACATATGTCATTGTTTGAGACAGCCTTGAAGACTTATATGGCCAATAAATGTGACTAGCCTTTGAAATGAGACACACAGCCTCAGTCACTTGTTTTGTAATTTTGAACAAATCGGTTGAATGAATGATTCAATGACTCACTCATAATACAGTCTCTTACTGCCACTTACTGGTGTAATGTAATCCTGCAGAAAGATTCGCTGGTAAATCCTCTACCACTAAAGCACAAACTGACAGTCCATCCAAAAAAAACAAAAAAACAAAACAAAAACAAAAACAGCCGAACCTTGGGCCTCTAGGGAAAGGATCTAAACCTGGATCTAAATCGCTGGCTTCTGAGATCTCCAAAAAAAAGAAAGATAAACTTTTTTGTCATCTGGCATCTGCTGTTGAAAATGCTCAATCCCTTTGACAGTACTTGTGGATCCAAAATAAAGTGTACCAGTTGCTATACTGGCTGTGCTGCCATGAATTATAAGTGTGAAATTTGCACAGAGCTTTAGAGAACAGAAGGTAACATCAAACAAATGAGTGTGAAGAGAGTGAGTGTTAAAAAAAAAAAAAACATTTAAGAGATATTACCACTAGCATCTCAAAGCCATCCGAGGAACTGTTTATCATTTCCAAAGATCCAGTTTCTCTATCTGACTGAAAATGAATAAATAAATTAGCAAAAGCAATCATATGAAAAATGTTTTTTTTTTTTTTTTTTTTATCCCTTTGCATTCATTTTTGGGGCACAATAGCTGCCATTTCGAGTCCATTTTCAGAATAATTTATCCATCTTTGAATGATCAAGGGCCAGATCACAAAGCATCTGATGGTTTTGTGATGAACAATGAACTTGATATTAATCTCAGTCTAAACAATGACAAAAGCTCCATGCAGAATAATATATGGAAGATCAGAAAATGAGTCTCTCTAATATCGTATTCTTTGTTTTACAATGGCACATTTACAAGTCTGTGCATCTGTTTATGCATGTCAAATCTATCTCATTTCCCTATCTGCCATTATGCATCATGAGGTTAAAATATACAGAATATTTGTGGCCTGGCCATCCAGTTCAACAGACCATGATATTTCCCTACTAAATGTCACAAGGATAATTCTGTGATTTAATGTCACGCTAATTCAGAGCCTCAAGCATGGGTGTACTCTAAAAAACTGCTACCACTTAAGTACACAGTCTCACATTTTAGATATGAATTTTAGCTTAATAAAATAAAATAAAATGAAATAAATGGGGGCAAGAAGTGAGGTGAAGTCATCATTCACAAGTGGTCTGGGCATGCCGTCCCATTCCTAAAGCATTCACTTTGAGAATCTTAGATAAGAAATGGACATACTTCATGGTGGATTTATGGTCTTAGGATGAAGCACAATAGGCACCTGCTAGCAATTTCCACATTTGTCCTCCTCCTGGCTACACACTCCTATTGTGTGACTGTACGTGGGCCGGTTGTTGAAGAGATGATGTGACAATCACTGGGGGATAAGTGTTTTTCCATCACAATACTGAGATTAATAGAGCTATTTTGCTTTTTCAATGTGCATTGTGAAAAGTATACATGTGTTTAAAGGGCCCTGCATGTACATTTATGTAACCCTTGTTATTTGGTTACATGGACTTGTGCTTAGCACACAAGACGAATTGCAAATTAATTTTGATGGTCTCTTGCTTTTTAATGAGAAAAAAACACCAAATAATTTAAAGTATCTATTTTATACTCTTTATATAGCTCTGTAGGAAACATCTAAAATAAATTATACTATATGAATCATAATTCACATTATTTATGTTTTAAATTACATGCTTATTTAAAGTGCTTTTCATAACTATTTGCACACCTTATGGTTCCATACCATACATAAAGGTTTGCAGCACATGAGCAAATTGAATTTCATGTACTGCTCATTTTTCAACGAACAGAGTCAGCATGAATCAGCCATGTTTAATAGACTGGGTTCTAATCCAGCCTTTACAACTCTGCTTCTATTTCTAGCTCCAAGCTAGTTGGGTGGTAAGATAGCGTTAAAAGACTTGCGAATACAAAGATTCTAAGTTCAAACCCCAGAACGGCTGATTCATACACTGGAGAGTGAACAAGGCACTTAACCCTAGGTCTCTCCAAAGGGACTGTCCTGCAGAAAGCACTGCTAAATCATGATAAACGCGCACATCCCAAGGCCTTTTTTTTTTTTTTTGGCTCAGGCATCAGAGGAACGGACAGACAGTGTTTTGGTAGGTTGTAAGCAAACATGACTCACATGTGACTCATGTCGTATAGGGGAAGAACATCAACTAAAGGCTTTTAGTTGTGCTTCAGTCCTGTATAGCATCTCTTAGCATCATCTTATATTTATGTGAATACCTATTGAACAGTCCAACACTGAGTCATGGCTGCCTACCTATATCTTATAGCTGACCTTTCTGGGAAATTAGGTATATATTATGTCTACACTACTCTTACTCAAAAGTGCTGTGAAATTGCACAAGCAAAAAACGAGCTGACATTCGCTCAAAATAACTTTTCCCCCCTCTTCATTTCAGTCAGCACACTGTGCATTTTGAGTTCTGATAGCTACAGAAATCACTAAAACTACTCCTATTACCCAGCCCTCTCCTCATATGAATGTACAAAAACAAAGATGTGCCATAATATATTTATTGCCATAGAAGACAAATCGAAAGCAGACCAGATTAGTTGTTTTCTGCAGCATTTTTATTTCGAATATGCAGTATAGTGGCACTGCTCAGTCTAAAGTAAAGAAAAAGCACCCCCCCCACACACACAAACACACACATACACATTTTAAAGGACAGATAAGGAAACTTAGGTAATATAGAGAGAGCAAGAGAGATGGAGGGAGTTCTAGTGTTCTAATGGAAGTCTATTAATTGCCTGCATTAGACTCTAATTTATGCATGAAAAATGTTGGTAGTGGAATGTAAATGCAGATGTGTAATGGACTCCTACGGATGCCCTGGTTCTTCTTCTCCCCATTAACCTAAATGCCTATAGGTTGTTTTATGTAGCCTACAGTTTACATCTTGCACAGAAAAAGGGGTTTGTGCTGTTTGTATGCAAAACAATTAACTTCCATTCCATTCATCTGATGTCGTTTGCTATGCCTATTGCACTTGGTCTATTATATAGCTATATTAGACTCGAAATGAAAAGGGTAGATGTGAAGCCATCATGCAGAAATAATATTATACTTTATGGGGACAATAACACCGGTCCAAAAGAGCAGAACAATGAGCCGCAAATTACTTTCTAAAATCACTTAATAATTTAGCAAAAAGCATTCCAATATTATCTCAGTGAATTCACTGCCAATGTTTCTCCTTACGAATGAATCAAGTAAATAATGAATGCCTTTTGAAAGCATCACAGATGTTCTCATGATGTCAGATGAGTCACACAGAGATAGATAGACAGTAAAACAGTTAGACAGACAGACAGACGATAGATAGATAGATAGATAGATAGATAGACAGACAGACAGACAGACAGACAGACAGACAGACAGACAGACAGACTGACTGATTTTTATGTTCTACCTTAAACACACAAACACACACACACACACAAAATCTTCATACAAGATAAATTAATTAAAGGGTATGAAAGGGAAAGTGCATTAGATTTGTAGTACCAAGTTTTTATTGAAAGAAGGGGGTACGTTTATATATATATAAAACCCTCAAATCCTGCTGGAGGCACATGGAACTGTAGAGGTAAAAATCAAAGCTTTCTGTGAATGCAATGTCCGCGTGTCTGGGCTATTCAGCTGCTGTAATGGTGGACACTGGCCTCTGATTTCCCTGAGGTATGAAAGCTATCATATCATTCATGCTTTCCTTTCAAGTTTGTATTCCAGTTCTGATGGGCAACCCGGAACAGAGACACATTTGATGTTGACATTCAAAGCTTCCCAGAACTGAAATTTCTCACTATTTACTGGTATGTTGAAACATGGTGTTATGAATTATTCTTTTCTCAACACTTTGTAAAGACAGATAATGGGTGTTGCATTTAGCCACCATTTCAGTTATTTTGCAAGTATGTCATAATTAAAGCTAGAGATGTGACATTTTACAAAAGACTTTCACTGATGAATGCCCACACACACTGTGCAAAAGGTTGCATCTACAAAATTCATTTTATAGCTATACAGAACACCTTGTAATATCCTGCACACAGTGAGAATCATTGTAAAAGACTTTCAGAGGGGGTCGACTTTGTAAAATGATTATTTTTCTGCGTATCTTATACTTACATTACAATAGTGCATTTAAACATAATCAAAATTAAATTTAGGGAAGTCAAACCACAGACTACCGCTGGACTTTTTTTTGATCCTAATGGCAACTGATTTGCTGGGCCGTAGCCTACGGGATGAAAACTGGAAACGATTCTAGGGGCCAAAACAAATAATTCAGCAGAAGTGTGTGTGTGTGTGTGTGTGTGTGTGTGTGCGGGCGTTTTTTGTGACATATCAGGACACAAATGTGTATAATGACATGGGTATGACATAGGTATTACAAGGAGAGGGTGACTTATGAGGACATTACCCCATGTCCCCAGTTTTCAAAAGGCTTATAAATCATACAGAATGAGTTTTTGTGAGAAAGTAAAAGTGTGCACAGTTTCCTGTGATGGTTAGGTTTAGGGGTAGGGGTAGTGTAGGGGGATAGAAAACACAGTTTGTACAGTATAAAAACCATTACGCCTATGGAATGTCCCCACAATTCACAAAAACGAACATGTGTGTGTGTGCGTGTGTGTGTGTATTTGTGTGAGGTTCAGGTAAACCCTACTTTATGGGTACAAAATGTCACCACAAAGATGGCAATAACCAAAATCCTTGTCCTTGTGGGGACATTTTTGGTCCCCATGAGGAAAACAGCTTTTTTTTTGAGAATGTAAAACTGCTGAAAGTTTTCTGAGATGGGTAGGTTTAAGGATTGGGTTTAGGGGATAGAATATACTATCCATATCAAAATGTCTATGGAATGTCCCCATAAAACATGAAAACCAACCGACCCAGTAAAACGTACAGTCAGGAGGCATTTGCCAACATTTCCCAAAACTGGCAAGACTTAATTGATTCCATTTACATTTGTTGACCTTTCTGAAGAGGAAAAGACACTTTGATATTCATACTTACATCTGGGACAAATCACTGACAAGACGCGTAATAAAATGAACTGTTTAAACCTTTACAAGATTCGTTTGACTTGTTGCATTTCCATTTTAATAAAGCTGTCATGCTCTGCGTTATACAAGAGATACTGTTTTTAAAGGCACCCAGAGAGCAAACCATTTACATCACAGCTAGCATATTAAAGAGGTCAATGCAATTAATAGGCTGGTCAATGTAACATCAAGCAACAGAACAAGTGTGTGTGTTTTCCATTTGACACAGCTGTCAAGCCCGGCAGAGGCAATATGTTATTGCATTGGAAGTTAGAAATCAATACAGTCATGGCTTCATGTTGCGTATGTTGTCCATATGGAAGTTATAGACATTAAAAATGATTTACACATGATAGATGACCCTACGGGGCACATAAAAGCTATTTTTGTTATGTCACCTGTTTATGAAACCATCTGTTACTAAGAATAATTAGGAATGTATATATATATATGTTAGTGGGTGGCATTTATGAGTGTGAACGTTAAGCTAATTATCAGACAAAACATTATTACAAATATATTTCTGGAAAATAATACCAAATGTGTATACAATTTAAAGAGTTTGATAGTTTCAAAAGTTGCTAAAAAAAACACTAAATGTATTGATCAGACTTTATATGCCACAAACAAGCAGTAAGCACATGTGTGGAAATTCAATAATGCCTCCCCTCGAAGCATTAATAAAATGAACAACCATTCACATTAAAGCTAGGTTTGGACTATAAAGATGTTATGGTCATTAAATTGAAAATACATAGAAAGAAAAACGCTCACACTTCCAAAAAACCCACTCCATGCTCCATAAAATTGCTTTTTGCACATGAAATGTATGTGAAACATCCACTAGCCTTAAAGCCACAGCAATCAACATGTTCATTTTCCAACACAAAGCATATTTAGCTGAACTCAGACACTCACAATCAGTGGCAATCCAAATAATATCTTTGACCTTATCTGAAAATTAGAAAGCAAAACATGATGAGGACTGGTGACTGTCATTTGGACCTAATAAATTGTTCTGAACAAATGGTGAGGGACTTGTTTAATATCAAGCTTTGGAATATTGTGAAGGGAGTAATAAAGCCTTATCTGAACCTGGCTTACAATTGGTTCATTGTAAGCATAATAGGATGTTTAGGCCATTTACACTGTCTAGAAAAGAGCAAATTGCAGCAGCTGTTTCCATGGTATTTTTTTAATTTTTTACAGAAGTACTGCGAAGTCTTCATCAGCTAAACTCTTCCACCCATCTTCTGAGCGCACATTTTCCCCAGCGAGTTATGTGTCATGTTCCCCTGTAATACTGATTAATTGCTCGTTTCTAGCAGTGACTTGATAGTGTCTTGCCAAAAAATTCAATTATGAAGCACTTCTGTTGTCACGCAACTGGCACTCCAATGGTAATATTACAACACAATCAGTGCACTGACATATTGTAAATGGCAAATAATATGGGACATGTGCTGAAGTAATAACCTTGAGAGAGTGACGGATGGTAGTTGGGTTTTATGCTAATGACTGCATTATTGTTATTTTGTGTGCAGAGACAGATGGATTGAAATGGCTTTAACTTCAAAGGAGTGTTGCTGAGCCAAAGCAAAGCCTGAATACTGACAGAGGATGCTGCTGTGGCAAAAAAAAAAAAAAAAAGGATGTCATGTAAATGGTGTTTTTGCTCTTGGATCACATTATAAAATTGCAAATTGCATCTAGTCTTTTTGTAACAAAATGCTCTGATACAGGGATATGATTTCACAAGTTATAAAGTCTTTTAAATAGACAATGTCTTATCTAGAATACGCTACCAAAAAATGAAAAAATAAATAAATAAAATAACAATAATTATTTACTCACTCTCATGTTGTCGCAAACTTTAGAGAAACAAAAAATGAAATATAAAATTACCGTAAAAATAGTCAATTTTAGTAATTTTTTCTTTCTGCAAGTTACATTGTTACGCCAGTAGGTGTCTGTCTGTATGAATAAGTCAATAAATTGTTCATTCGTCTAATTCACTCAAACAACTTATTAATTCAGTAACTAAACAACTGACTGTCTTGTGACATTAAATGAGTCAGTCAATCGATTCGTTAAAAAATGCTTATTCACTTAGGAACAAAATAAATGATTTTAGGAGTGAGTCATTGAATCATTCATTCAACTGATTTGTTTAAAAATGTGCATTCATTCAGAAACAAAACGAAACAAGTGGCTATCTGAATCACTGGATTATTCACTGAATGATTTGTTCAACAACACTGAATCATTCAGGAACAAAACACCATTGTGTTGCTCTGTGTAACAGTTCTGCTGTGGCTTTGTTTGGAATTTTGGTCAAAATTTATATATATATATATTTTTTTTTTACACAAAGAAAATGTTTGCATACGTATTCACTTCCTTTAAGTATAATTCAGTAGATGCACCCCTGCCAACAATTACAAATTTGAGTTTGCATAGATAGTTCTATTGTCAGCTTTGCACATCTGGCCATTTTGATTTTCCCCCAAATTATTAAAGCTCAGTCAGGTTGCATGGAGATTGCGAGTGAACAGCCATTTTGGTCACAACAGACCATAAAAAGACTTTAGAGCCTCAGCAGGCTTTAGAGATTCCCAGTCCACATGCCTTCTGGCAAACTGTAGCTGAGATGTGATATGACATTTTTTAACACATTTTCTCTCCTTTACAGCTGTGACCGATGAAGCACCCGGGTAACAGTTGAAACCCCTTCACCTCACATGAGCGATCACCTTATCCAGCTAACAGGGAACATTCTCAGAGCATTGGCAAACGTTCTGGCAAGGTTCTTTCAAAGTAATGAACAAACATTCTTCCAGTAATGTTAATAGAATGTTTGTTCAAGGTTATCTAGTCTTTAATAATGTTCTCAAAATGTTAGCACAAAAACATGGAACCTTCTTTTTTTAACGTTTTAGTTGGATATTCGTCTGGGTTTTTTTTTTTAAAAATTTATGTTTCTTGTTTAAGAACATTTAAGAAAGTTTTGAATGTTCAGGGAACATTCAGAATTTACGTTTTCATAACTTAATGGGAACATTAGCAATTAGTCTTAGAGTATATTTTTGTTAGCTGGGTAGCTATTTCTATTGATTTCATAATGAAACGAAATGTGTTACTTAACATTAATAATTCATTATTTGCTTTTCCTTTGAAAAAAAAAAAAGTCAAATTAAGTCTACCGTGATTCATTGCTTTGCAACAACAAAACATGCCAAAGGGGTGAATTCAGTAAATTCAGTAACAGTAACAAGTATTCTATGTCTTTATGACATTTACAGTGAGTTACAGAGTCTGTGACAGTAGGAAAGATTACA
The DNA here is from genome assembly GCA_003731715.1 of Anabarilius grahami. Taxonomy (NCBI): domain Eukaryota; kingdom Metazoa; phylum Chordata; class Actinopteri; order Cypriniformes; family Xenocyprididae; genus Anabarilius; species Anabarilius grahami. The sequence continues at coordinate 1,111,342 of RJVU01071404.1, forward strand.
ATAGATTTGCTATGACATTACTGACCACTCTAACTCACTGTATGGGGCAAGAAACTGTAAAGAATGTGAAAAATATGGCCACATACAGTACCTTATGTAAGGTAAATGACACTCCGAGCTCTCTACTAATTAATAAATTGAGTAATCTCCCATCAAAGGACTAAAACTTAATTAATAACGCTTGCCTGCAGTATGTAGACAAATGACTACAATTGGGATATGATCAGGAAATGGCAGAAGTCACGGAGGCACTCCTGATTCATCCAAGTATGAGCAATTAATATTCTGTACGCTTCAGATATGCTGGGCCTGCAAAATGGGAGAGAATTACAATAGAATTAGAACTTAAGTGCAGTATTCACTAGAGTGTCAATGAATATTCAAGTCTTCTTTTATGGGCATGAGATAATCCTCTTGTTAACTGTCCTTTAGATTAAAACGTCCTATGAATCATTCTTTCTTAAGCATGAGTTTCTAAATATTCATATAGAAAATGCTTTATCGTGTATGTATAGTAGTAACTCACTTAAAGGAACACTCTGTCATCTTATGGCACTCTGACACTTGCTGACACTGCAAACCATACTCTAAAGATCATCTTAACAATGGAATAATAAAGAAATTAAGTAGCTTGTTATCCTTAATTTTAGCTGCACTGAGTCATGGTTCATTTCATGCCATGTTTTTTTTTTGTTGTGAATAGCAAGCTCAAAAATGCCACATGGCTTAGACGAGAAGCTCCAATCTTGTTTCTTTGCTTGCACTCCAGCTTAGCTGACTTCTGACTCCAATTAGCTTTTGAAGAAGAATTTAGCCTTGGGATTCACATTATTTTTATTTATTTATTTTTTAAAAAAAAAAATTCTGTCCTGCACTGTGACTTTGTTCACTAAAGACATGAAAACAAACATTGTGTGTGTCATTTGTTTAGGCACACTGTGTTTATTTAACTTGGTTAAAGATAAAACTTTAGGACAAATTTATGCAGAAAGATTATGTATGTATGTATGTAATGTTTAATGTCTTGGAAATTACATTAATTAAATTAATAAAAAAAAAATGGTGTACACAATTTAATTTAACAAAATTGATATTTAGCTTCATTTCACTTTATTTTACACATATGTCTTAATTTTATAACTTTTGAAAAAACATTTCTTCTTGGATAACACTTTTAAAAAACCATGCAGTAAACTATGTACGTGACACTAACATTGTATTTTGTGCTTCAACAAACCCAGCCAGTATCATTTAAGGCCATCACAACAACAGTTAAATGAAATTATACTATATATCTTGATTAGAGCTTTCAATTAAACACATTAAGGTAATGTGATTAATTAATTACCAACATAAATTCCATAATAAGGGCATCTTCTTCTTTTGGAGCAATTCATTGTGAGTCACCGAACCACACTGGGAGCAATTTTAAAGCTCTTCTCAGCAAACACTGACATATGTAGCCTCATCAATTAATCCATTGTGAATTGATTGACAGACTTAATATTAATGCTATACTCGAGCTGTCAGTCACAACTTCACTTTTACTTCAGATATAAAGCACTCCCAGTAAAGCCTCCTAGTAATCCAAATAGTCCAAATGGTCTTGCTGTCTCATCCAAAAACTGAATTTGAGACTCAGAGGGCAGCACTAGTCCTGTCTGATCCCCAATCGGTGAGACGAGTCTCAAATCATACATGCCGAAGACCACGTCCACCTCCCGCTCTCGCTGCAAGAAGCGAACAAAAGATTAGCAGGTCCTGCAGCAGCACAAATATTCCCCTCCACGGGGTCCCTGGAGGCCCCGGAAAGACCTGGCTCAGCGGAACCCCTGACAGGCTGAAGCACAGAGAGGGGAGCCAGCTAATCAGCATCCAGGAGAAGAGCTCTGAGGCTGGGTCACGCAGGCCACATCTCCTTCCTGTCCTTTTCCAGCACAGTCTAGTGGGCCATTAGCAGTGCTCTTTATCTGGTACTCATCCAGTCACTGACACGGTGAGCTCAAGCTCTGGCAGCAGAGCCGACGGTTTATTTGAAGCTGTTGATTTCTCAGGTTTATACGTGCAAGGTATGTCAGCTGCGTTTCCAAGGGATGTTTAATGATTCATTCTTGTTAATCCATCCAACAGACAACATGAGTCCTGTAATGTTGCATAATTAGCATAATGAGGCATAATTAAGCCTAAAAAAAAAAAACTATTGACAACCTCATAATAAACACAGCGTTTATGACAAATAGGGACTTAGAGACTCAAACAGGTGACTTATTAGCATAAATAACAAAAATGCAGGTTGCAAGTGACAAGGGAACAACAAACGTAGATTAAATGTGCACATAACAAGCATTATGTTAGAGAGCTTAAGTGGCGCAGGGAACCGAACTGAACATAAGTGTTTTCCAGAGAAGTGGCCATACGCTTCTGTTATATGGTGCCATGACCCGGAATATATTGTATAGTATATATGGAAGTATACGTATATGTGGAAGTATCGGTAACACTTTATTTCAGTGTCCTTGTTACAGATGTTACATGTAGTTACTAATAACTATAAATTATGCACCCTAAACCAATGCATTATATGCCAATGCATTATAACCCTAATCCTAACCCTACAGTGAGTACATGTAGTTAATTAATATAATTCAGTACTTAAATGTGTATTTAAACTGTAACATGGACACCTTAAAATAAAGTGTATAACTAAAGTTTCTTCAGCATGAAGCAACACATTTTTCACATTGTTCATTTGAATCACAGTTAATTTGAATGTCCACTAACAATGTCCAAAAGTCGATTTGTGTATAATGTGATAAAATTACAGCGTGATTGGAAATGACACAATTAAAAAAAGATATTTAGCTTAATTTATCTTTATTTTACACATAATATGTCTCTTAATACAAATCAAGCATGCTCTTAAAGGGTTAGTTCACCCAAAAATGAAAATGATGTCATTTATTACTCACCCTCATGTCGTTCTACACCCGTAAGACCTTCGTTCATTTTCAGAACACAAATTAAGATATTTTTGATAAAATCCGATGGCTTAGCGAGGCCTCCATTGCCAGCAAGATAATTAACACTTTTAGATGCCCAGAATTGTACTAAAAACATATTTAAAACAGTTCATGTGAGTACAGTGGTAAAGCATTAATGTTATAAAGCGACAAGAATACTTTGGGCGTCAAAAAAACGAAATAATGACTTTTCAACAATATCTAGAATTGGCCGATTTTAAAACACCGCTTCATGAAGCTTCGAAGTTGAGTGATTCGAATCAGTGATTCGGATCACATATCAAACTGCCAAAGCTACGTTAACACATATGACGTAACAAAGCCTCATCTACTGAAATCACGTGACTTTGGCGTTCCGAACCACTGATTCGAAACAAAAGATTTGTAAAGCTTTGAAGCAGTGATTTGAAAACGGCCATCACTAGATATTGTTGAAATGTTGTTATTTTGTTTTTCTGGCGCACAAAAAGTATTCTCGTCGCTTTGTGATATTAAGGTTAAACCACTGTAGTCACATGAACTGTTTCTGGGCACTGAAAGTGTTAATTGTCTTGCTGGCAATAGAGGCCTTACTGAGCCATCGGATTTCATCAAAAATGTCTTAATATGTGTTCCAAAGAAGAACGAAAGATTGAAAATTTAGGTCTGGGATAAAAGTAAAACAATGAAATGTATTCATTAAGAGTTTTCTTTACTGGAATGGGGCCTAGCCAAATCTAGGTGATCCACATTGTTTTGCCAATATAGTGCATCTGAAAATCAAATGCTACTTGTCAAAATCACACTATAAAAAAATCTAAATTAGGGTGTAGAGGAGCAGCTTCATTATTTATTTCTGAGTCAGATGTATTCTGATTGCGCTTGTGTCTCGGTGAGTGAATATGCTGGCTTTAAGCAATCAGATGTGACAAGCTTAATTGTATCTCTGCGAGTGGATGATGAAGTCTCAGATCTCCACCCATATGGAAAAGACACGAAATGAGACGGAGCTGCCCATTTCATCCTATTCAATCAGGCTCTCCCTAAATGGGGGAAAAGACAGGGAAAGAGGGAATAAGCTATGAAAACACACAATGCACACAGTAACATATGCAACCCAATCTCACTGTAGATACGTGCCTCACTCGGAAGTACGTGCCTGTGGCAGCATTTCTGGAAAATGATATTATGTTGCTTCTTGCACATTTTGTGACACTTTCAAAGTGAAATGTCAAGTGAGTTGCATTAAAAGTGTGATGAACATGAATCTGGCAGCATTTTATTTTGTCGGTCGTTCCACGTATCGCGACATTTTGGTAGTAAAATGTCCAGCGAGTGGTGCTAAAAGGTTAATGTTCTATCGCATTTGAAAATAATATACTCTACCTACTCTTAACCCCAACACAGAAAAGCCAGCGGTAGATAAAATGTGTTTGCTGAAGCAACAATGCCATTTTAGCTGTCTACAACAAGTCTTTGAGCTCATTTATCACGACTTGTGCTTCATGGGACTTGTATCCAAGTGCTCCGCATCGCAAGTGCACCGCTGTACCAGGTGAGTTACTGAGTAAGTTTACTAGCATCAGAAGAGCTATAAATATGGAGCTGGTTATGTGATGCAAATATCAAAAAGTATTAGTTTATGCACAATGGTAAAAGTGTTTTGAGGTCAACACTCAGTCAACACTCAGTTGAGGTTCTTTGCACATATTATTGTGCAAAGAACCACAAAAAAAAAAGTATTTATTAATCAATAATCTGCCCCGGTAATCATAATTTGTGTAAAAAAAGAAATAAAAGTTGTTGGTGTTTTACTCCCACTAGAGGTCATTTCACCTTGAAATTGCAGTGAATTGTATGTATAGGTACTTTTCTGGAGTTTTTCAAAAACATAGGTAGAAGCATGTTTTTGTTGAATATATGGCTCTTGTCTTACTATATGCATGTCTGTTCTGTCCACCAAAATGATTTTCTAATTTTCCTTTCTGCTCTTTTCTTTTTCTCCCTGTGCTTACCTGTTTTTCTTTGGCAATCTTTTTTTCCACAGAACGCAGTTACTTGATGCAGGAAAGTGGCATGTTGAACCAAATAACAGAACATCCTGCCAATGAGCATGTGCAAACTAATTACCATATTTATCTTTGTTTTGTTGGTCATTTCAATCTCAGTTAGTATACAAACATGATCTTCCTACATAATTAATGTTTTTCCCTGAAATGATAATTCTGTCATGATTTACTCACTATCATGTTGTTTTTTCTTCTGCAGAGCACAATAGAAGAATACTGATTGTTGTGTCTTTTCCATTCAATAATAATGGAGCTTTAAAGTTTAAAAAAGGACATTAACAAGTAAAAGTATCTATATTCTGAAGCCACCCATGCTAGCTCCTTCACGTTCACAATATCCGAGCAAATGATTGATTCGAGTTGGATGTTTTCAATAAATCAAATGGCTTCAGAAGACTTAACAGGCCATATGGACCACTTTTGTGATACTTTAATTATACTTTGTGACAGTTTTTGAAGATTGAGAGCTCCATTTCCTATAACAGCAATGGAAAAAGATGACAGAATTTCTATTTTTGGGCAAACTAACACTTTAAATTGGTTATATTCCCAGTTATTTGCTCTTTTGTGCTGCACTATGAACATCTTGTGGCAAGATTTTATGTTTTATTTACTTCTTTAGATCGGTGCCGAAGGCAACACTTTATGACGAGGCTTGGCGAGTCAGCAAAGAGCGCTACATCTCTTGAGCTCCACTCCAAAGTGGCGTCTCCAATAATCCCTGTAATCCATGATACCCTTTGCTTTTTTGTGCTGATATGGTGTTTGCTTGTCTGTGGTAGGATCTTCTTTGTCATACACACAAAAACCAATGCGGCAAGCCTCTTTGGAGCAAAGAGGCATGCCACTAAACAAGCAGGAGGGCATTTGTCTTGAGACATAACCACTGCTTCAGCTGTTTTCAAGCCGGATCAGGGCCTGTCAGCCCTTTCATTGTCTTGTCTTGATGAAAGAGGAAAACTCCAAGGTATATACTTCACAGGTTCTGCAGCGCTGAATTCGTTATCAGCACACTCTTTAGACGCAGCTAGCCAGATCAAAATCAGCCTGCAACAAGTCCTCCACGCAAGCTTTAACAGACGCTGCTGACTTTAAGCCAATTCAGTATTGATTTGTTCAACACCAGATACCTTCTTTTCCTACAATACCAGTCTCTTTGGTTGTGTCCTTTTTGTTTTCTCATGTCAATCAATCAAAAAAAAAAAAAAAAATAAAAACACTANAAAAGATTAGATCACTTAAGTATGCACGTACAACTTGTTTTTTCAGAAGCAAATGTGATGTGAAAAAAAGATGTGCATCTCTGTCATTGTGTCAGAATGCAAAACTGGCCATATAGATGAAACCAAAGACTTGTAACAATCCAAAACAAACCTGTTGCTCAAACAAACAGCTAAAGCACATTATGTCATCTACATGCTTAATTTAAAAAATGGTTTAAAAATAGTTGGTTGTTAAAGGTGCAGCATGTAATATTTGAGAGCTAGTGGCTGAAATGGGCACTGCAGTCCAAATTCTAAATATTTTAGAGAGTTGTTTCCCCCACCCCCTCCTTTTCAGACTCGAAGCTTACGCAGCTTGCCAGATTGAGGACGCACAACAGGAACAAGCGTAATTGACAATAGAAGGAGGTGGATGTTTACTCTTGTCTACTAGAAGGATGTCTACTCTTTTTAGGTAGGATAGAAGTTCATTTGCTGGCTTCCATGACTACAATACACTGTATCTTCTGCCAACTGGCAACCCGGGGTGTCAAAATACTGTTGGGTAAATTGTCAGTGGGCAGGATCAACGTACCTGTGGGAAAGTTTTTGCGAGTCGCAAAATATGTACCAATACGTACATATCACTGCAGTTTCAATGTGAAATGGTGCTAAAAGCGTGTTCTTTTTTTTTCCTCTCTTTTTTTGCCAGAACAGATAAACATGAATATGATACGTTTTTATGATGTTGGTTTTTATACGAATCACCGCAGTTCTAATTTGAAATTTGTCCAGTGAGTGTCGCTAAAAGTGTAATGCTCTATTACGTTTTAAAATAATGTACCACCAACACTACACCTAGACCTACCCGATAGTGTTAATAAAAGCAAATGTGACAAAAAAAAGCATCCATAATCGTGCGGTTTTCGCTTGTTTTGATCTCTCATCTTTGAGCTCTTTTACTGTGACTCATGTTTCCCCGGATTCGTACCCAGGGCTTCCTCATCCTAAGTACAACTCCGTACCAGCTGAGCTACCGAGTAAGCTTGTCATGTCAGAAAAGCAAAACATATGGAGCATGGAGCTGGTCAAGCAATGCAAAGTCCAAAATATATTCATTTACAAATCGTGCACTATGGTAAAAAGCGTTTAAATCATAACATAACATTGTGCAAGTCTTTATTAATCCACTATCTGACCCTGTATTCGTAACTGTGTATGAAAACAATTAAAAGCGCTTGCTGTTTTACTGCCTCTAGTGTTCATTGCTGTTGGAAACTGCAGTGATATGTACGTATTGGTATGTATTTTTGCGACTCGTGAAAACATTCCCATTCCCACAGGTAGACTACGTCTTTCCATGAGACCAGGTTGGCAAAAACAGACATTCTGACATGGAACGCCCATTTCAAAGTAGAATAACTGGCTGTAGAATTTTTTTCCGGAGAAACAAGAATGTGAACATAGCATGTTTCCTAAATAACTGCAATAATCATATTTTTATGCTTTACTACAGTCAATTTTTTTTTTTTTTTTGCAATCTTAATTTAAAATTAAATATAAATAGCTTAGATGTTATTACTAGCTGATATCTTATTTTCTGAAGCACACCACACAAGGTTTAATGCTGCCAAAATGCTTAGACAGATCATTTAATACTTCCATTCAAATGGCAGCTTGAAGCAATGTTGCTTTAATTGATTGAATCTATGCTGAATTGCTAACTCAATTGAAAACAATGAGTGCAACCCAGCAGAACAGAGCAGGGAATGCAGATGAAGGGGAACGTGGCTCTCCCGTTCCCCAGGAACATGTCTTTGCTGGCAGCTAATCAATCAGCTGTGGTAATGGCTGTCTCTCAGCCTACAGTGGCACCTTTAACAGCTCAGCTCAATTTAGTGGAAGACACTTTTGACCTTTTGTGGACACTTAGAATCCTGCTCATCAAGCCAATAGGTGCAAAAGATGCCTGCATTGGTAGTTTCTATCAACACATGGATCGACAAACAAGCTTGTAAATATTGTCTGACTGCCCATAATAAAATAAATGTGACCTGATTGCCCATAAAATGTCAGTAAGACATCAGGATAATGTGCAGAAAATGCAGAAATGCAGACAGACTGTGCAATAAAGTTTCTATTGCATTGTTTTGATCAGGAATTCAATGGTAACTTTTCAAATGTAGTTCGCTACAATCCTGGAATTATCACATTGTCATTTAAACATGTAGTTTGCACAAATTATGGTATTAGATATATGTGAACACCGAACAGACTCATTATGGATCAAAACATCCCTTACAATGGTTAAACAATTGCTAATTAGTCTATAGTATTAAGCACAAACAGTCTTAACAACACCTAATCTGTCTCTTGAAGAAACATTTGTCTCTTTCCAAGTAATTAGTGAAAGTAATCCATTTAAACAGTCTTTTTTTTTTTTGCAACTAAGCTTTGAGAGCATGCTCTAAGCATTGATTTGTCCAAAATCAAGTCGGAAAATGTGACTTTGCAGACAGCAGCGTTCTCATTAAAGTAAATTAGATTGTGCAAAGGGCACCAAACCAGCCAATGAATACATAGCAAAACTGGTACAGCCAATATACTATTATACAACTGAGAAACAACGATTAGTCAGGTTCCCTGATCTAGTTACTTGCTCCCTGTTTACAGCCTCTAAAGACTCGGTTCTATTTCTGATAAGTGTTTGATTCTATACTGAGAAAGAGAGAGAGAGAGCGCGCGAGAGATTCAACCGCATGCAATTTGCACAATCCATCCACAACCCTGGACTGGAGTGTGATGCGGTGAGCATTGGCAGTGACAACGGTGTTGAATTCTAATTGTTTTGAAGGGTATGGTTCTGAAAGGTTGCCATGGCAACGTGCATCAGTCCAAAGGCAGGGAGTGATGCTATCGCCTGATTTCTGTGATCTAATTCAAAGTTTTCAGGCTTCCTGTTATCATTCATTTTAAAGCATGGAGGATTAAAACAAGGAGTTCGAGAGGTCAGCACATGGCATGTGTATTTACCATTCGCACATATGCATATGTGTTATATAAAGCACATGCATCCACATCTAAAGCATTTGATACTGTCCATGTGAACTGGATGGATGTCAATGCAAAGTGTGGCTTGTAATGTATGGTATGCATAATAACAACATGATGATTCAGTAATGAAAAACATCACTGAACGCTTTTTTGATAATGCTTATTTATTCCTCAAGGCTATGGGATTGTCATTAGTAGTAATTAAGATCAAAAAACTTCAGCCTGCTGAAAATGACTAATCATTCATGTAAACATATTGCTGTGCCAGTGTCTAACTCCACTGAATAAGCAGCAGGCTTTTAGATAAGATGGGAGCTCAGTAAGTGCCATAAGCTAAAAAATGAGCTCTATGCATTTGTTACAGATATACTCATAATGGGGACACTGCAGAAAATCAATAGGTAATCAAGTCTGCAATCTAAAAGCGGGATGCGCTGGCTTCTTTCCTCTGCCGCTGCACCACAGTGCTCACGCACCCCGGTGAAGATAGATGTGGAAGGCTGTCAGATTTTGGACTAATACTGTGAGGTGCATGGTTTTAAATTGATCATTTTTGTAGCCATTCAGACACTCTTTGGGGAGGGAAAGTCACTCGCCATTTTGATTAGGTTGCACAGTCTTCCGATGTTCAGCTGTGTTATACAAGGCCAGCCATGAAAACGTCTTCTCTCCTGCTTTTCATGTAATGTATAAGGGTTGTGGAGCCTAGTTGTTAAAGATCTGGGGCTGTATTCACAACACATCTTAAAGGATTAGTCCACTTTTAAATAAACTTTTCCTGATAATGTACTCACCCCCATGTCATCCAAGATGTTCATGTCTTTCTTTTGTCAGTCGAAAAGAAATAAAGGTTTTTGATGAAAACTGTACCCCATTGAGGCAACAGGCGTTAGAGCCCTGGGTGCTGAGTCTCTTCTTCATAAATGCAATAAATATTTTGATTAATAGATTTTAATCTGCGATGACATAACATAAAGGTTCATTTATGTACAGGCAAAATGTATTGAATGGTGAACAAAACATTGCGGTCAAGTTGCAAATAATGTCCTATCGATGGCGCCGATAGCCTTGTTGGCAGCTCGGGTGACCCGAGTTCAGTTCCGGCTTGTAGGCCTTCCCCGAACCCTTTCCCGAAAGCCATATCATAATAAAAAATGCAGCCTTTGGAAAAAATAAATTAGAAAATGATGTCTTGATGAATGATATTTTAAAATCTTTATTTGAATATAGCAACATGATACTTTGTTCTACAATATTTATCTGATTAAATCGCTGACAGAGACTCCTCCCCCACCAGCCAATCACTGTGTGCATAGTTTGTAAGCATGTTGACATCATCATAGCAACGAGGTCAACCCTGCCCTTTCTCTTAGCTTAAGACTTCTCTCTATTCCTTAGTAAAAGTTTGTCTCAGCAGCTTTGTGAATAGGTTTTAAGATAAAAATCTTAACTAAGAACTTTAACTGCTATTTAGGAGAGCTCTTAGTGGTAAGATAAAATTATGAATATGGCCCCATGACTGTAGGTTAACCATGCAAAGAGTGGCCCATCAGCTACTGCAGTTGTACCCAAGAGAGGTCACCGTGATTTCGAAGACATGTTCCTGGTTCAACATATTTTGTTGATTCTGGAACAACTTTCTTGTCCAAAAATCTTATCCTAACCATATCACTACCCCTATACCTAACCCAACCCATAAATTATCCCTAAAATCAGAGGGAAATAGCACTGATGTAGAAGCACCTAACCCTTGTTGTAAGCCTAAACTTGACATGAACTATAAACTTCTGATTGGTTGATTGGAATGTTGTTCCAGGATCAACAAAGATGTTGATCCAGGACCGTGTTGCACTTGGTGAAATCATGTTGATCCCCAAGGGATCCAGCAAACTTTTAGTCACAATACCGTATATTTAGTAAAAGGCCCAATATTTATACAGCTTCTTGCGATTGAGAGATGCACAAGGCAAGATGCCTTATAAGAAAAGTATAAGGCAACACTTTGTAGCGATGATGATAAGGAAGTCAAAAGTTAATTTTCTACATGATTGGTCAAATTAATTTTAAAGGGGTCGTGACACATATTTTTTTATTTATTATAATTATTTTAATGTTTCTGGAGGCATTCACTTATAATGTAAAAGTTTTTTGCATGTGGAAAAATGATTATATTTGATTATATTTGTTTGCTTTTATGTTGAGTTTAGATTATTTTCAGTAAAGTCATATTCACTTTACTTTGCTAACTTCAGTTTTGTAGACAGTTTTTAACATTTGTTTTTTCTTGTGTTTTATCTTGTTGTTGAAGTCCAAAATGATAAAACTGCCCACAGATTTCTAAACATCACCACCATTTGATAGTTTGGAAGTGTTTACTTGGTTCAGTCAAGAGCGCACAGAATAGCACGTCTCGCTGCAGGCACAAAAGTCGTGTATTAAGATGTCATGTGTCCTTATGCTTTTTGTCTCTCCCCCACTTTGTTGCAGGATCGGCCTTGTGAGGTTTCTCCCATGGCGTCTGTCTTAACTGCAACTTTCCAGCCTCCTCAAAAAGTCAAACAGCTGAACACATTTAGCCGATAATTGTACAAGGAGATCAATGGGATGGACGGGGTGGAGATAGCATCGCACACGGATCTATGAGCACTGTTGATCCAGCGCTGATGGATGTCAGAGAGGAGATTTTTGAGCTGAGCCCCTGGTGCGGGGAGACGCTCAGGGGAACAGGAGGAGCAGAGAGAAAGCCTCCAGCACCGATCGCCGATCTCCCCGTCAGGTCCTCCGCCGAGCTCATGTCAGCTCACACAGCTACATCAAAGTGACAGCCTCTTAGACAGATCTTCACCCTCTTCTCAACTGATTCTAATCTGTCTTTAAATTAATGTGGCGCTTGACCCATATTAAGACATTTTGTGTAACCAGATGAGTCTAAGCTGTATGTCATACTCTTCCACCTACAGTTTACTGTAGCACAACTGTGCAGTGTCTGAGCATTAATTGTCAGTTGGCAATAAATGAAACAAATTGATGATGCAGGGCCTGTTTTGGTTCATTTGCCTGTGATCTGTGCTCCTAGTTAGTCTCCCTGGTTGTTAATTAGATCCTGCACCTGTTCTGTTTTACCCTGATTACTCTCCATGTGTATTTAAATGCTGAGTTCGTTCTGTTCATTGGTCCGTGTCGTCAGTGTTATCGTGGTTGTGTTTCAAGTGGATTTCTGTTATTCTCTTACGTGTTCCTTGGAAGATTAATAATTATGGGCCCGGTTTCACAGACAGGGCTTAGCCTAAGCCAAGATTAGGCCTTAGTTCAATTAGGGCATTTAAGTAGCTTTTATAAGCATTCACTAGAAAAACACATTACTGCTGTGCATCTTGAGACAAAACAATGGAACTGACATATTTTAAGATGTGTCAGTGCAGGTTACTTTCAGTTAAAACAGCTCAAACATGCATTTTAATCTAGGACTGGTTAAGCCTTGTCTGTGAAACCACGGGAAAAACTGTTTTTCTTATACTGTCCTGTGTCGGGCGTTCATTACAGCCACCAACCCTGACATCAGGGTCTGTATGGTTTCTTTTTTAATAAATTAGAACTTTTATTCAGTGACAATCTATTAAATTGATCAAAAGTGAAATTGTGCTTTTGTATAATGTTTTCAAAACACTTATTCGCGTGCAATGGCGAGTGGGAGTTGATACTGTTTCCTTTGCAATGACGTTAGCCAATCATAATAGTGGCTGTTTACTGACAAGCCTTGAAGGAGCCACCCCTATAAAAATGGATTTCAGACAGAGGGTGAAGGTTGAAAATGAATTGTTTTTACCAACAAAATGGCCATAGCTTTCTG